>JAJTWR010000063.1:227500-407777 GCA_021613335.1 Whitmania pigra
CATCATCATCATCACATCATCATCATCATCATCATCATCATCATCATCTCATCATCATCATCATCATCATCACCGCCATCAACTCATCACCGCCATCAACTCATCAATATCATCACCATTGTTGTCGCTAGTGACACATGCAGGCGTGCAACAACTCTCCTGGCTGGAGTCACGTGACGACGGTTATTAAATGTCAATGACGTAATAGTTATTATAATTTTAGTAATACCGAGTGAAATTATAACGGACTATTATGAGATTATTATGCATTATTATGCATTACATATTCACAAACGCATTCAGAAACTGTCCCCATTCTCTGTTGTGACTGATCTCGGATGAACAGAGGAAAAGATCTGAATACAAGTAACTGTCGCTGGGTATTGAATACTAGTCAGCCCAATCTAGAGGTACGTTCGATAATTAATAGATATTATTGCTGTAGTATTATAAATTCATATTCTAAAATTATTATGCAAGGCTAGTTAATTTATATGAAATAATAATTACAGTATGTAATCTCCAGGGCTATGTCACTTGCAATACCCAAAGGCATCTGTCACATTAATACTAGGTACTATGTTCCACTGGTACTTTTAATTTAGCAGATGGTGTGCCGGTCGCGACCACAGCAACGTTTCTGTCGTCGATGTCGCCGACTGACGAGCATCGACGTTGTTTGAACGTACTTGGAGTCGCATTCTTGTAAACAGAACGACAGATTCATCTTTCGCCACCGGCACGTTTGCGGATCAAAGACAAACGGAGGCGGACGGAGGCGTGTTTGACATTCCCGTCCGTCCGCCGACGTTGCCATGACTACGGTCACCAGGGCGCGAGAGAGCAGCGATGACAACGTAAACTGGGCCGTTATCGCCGGCATCAGCAGCCTCGTCGTGGTAATCTTAGAGTTTCCAATGCCCGTAATTGTCTGCGTTCCTCAGGGCACTCTCGAGTGAAACTAGACACAATTGCGACAGCGGCGCGCCTGTTTACCGCTGTAATTTATAGTTTAGTCTAGCGCCATTGGAACAGTTGTCGGGTTTCCTGTTTAGGATTTTGTTTTTGCGGTTTAATGTCGGCAGCCTCTGCTTTTTTATCAGGATTGTTTTGATTGGAATTTGGCAGCCATTCGTTCGAATCCCAGCCTTGATCAAATGACTTGGTTGAGATTTCTTGACAAATCTATTTATTTATGTAGCTCAAAGTTGGCTTAGGAAAAGAGGGGCTAGCAATTATGCATTTAATTCGACTGGGCGTGAAATTTCAAGGTTTTCAAAGCTAATACCGATGTATTTGAGTTAATTAATTGGTTCAATTAATTCGAACATAGATCTTCAGTCTTGTATTGTGATTAATAGAATGTTATCTTATGTTGTAGAGCGATTAATAATCACTTATCATGTGCTTGTTTACATTTGCAATCAGCCCGCCGTATCACCGTCACTCACGTCCTCGATGGGCGTGACAATCGCTTTGATGCTCCGTGCACTTATTGTCACTTTGCACTCCTCCATGTCATCCATGTCATCGTCGTTGTCATCAATTGTCATCGCTATCGTCGCTAGGCTGGCACTGGTTTTGTGGATCTTGCATATTGCATTGGTATTCATGGTTCGTTGTTCGTTCATCGTCGTCGTCGTCGTCGTCATCATCATCATCATCATCCTCATCATCATCATCATCATCATCATCATCATCATCATCATCATCGTCGTCGTCAACAGCAACCTCTCAAATGCCGTTGACATGTTATTAGACAGGCTTTGATGTGCAAATCCAGAGGGACTACAGCGTTGCGACTGCATCCAGACGTTAAGAATCCCTTGGATAAACAAACACGGGGCATTACAACCACCTTGGCAAGTCTGGCTTGAAGAATGTTTGCTTAGAGAGTGAGTTACTGTGGGATCCGAGAGGCTTATAAAGAGACACTTGAACCAAGACAGGTCCTACGCTAGCGTGGACAAAGCTAGTCTAAAGCCTGTAGGTCGGTCGGTTATATTTCTATAATATAAGCATGATTCGACCAACGGGGATTAGACGGTTTAGTCTACGCTGGCTTTGGTTTGAGTTTGGTCGGTTGCTTGTGCAATGAAGTTGTTAGAATAACATTGTAGGAAAGGATTATTGTTTCGTTCTATCGAAAGTGACATCATTTGGTCTCTGGCTTAGAAGATTGAGTCTGATGTTGATGACTTGACTCTTGAGTGTTTAAACAAGGCTGTGTGTGTCTTGCAATTAATGTTTCATTCATTTACTCAGGTGAGTTTGTTGGCTGATGATAATAATAATGTTATAATGTTATAATGCATTGGAAATTAATCTTAACTAATTCCTAATTAATTAATATGCTATTAATTATTATTGTTATTGATTAAAGTGTGCTTGTTAATTGTGCTGTTGTTTATTTATTTGTTAAATTGGTTAGCATTTTTCGAGTGTGTTTATTTCAGCATTTATTGGTAATAATTAAGTTTAACTTGAAATGTCTTGTAATTAACTGTCTTTTGTAAAATGTTTTGATTTTTAATGTACAATGCAGTTACTAATTTATTAATTTAACGTCACATTTTAACTAACTTAATAATAATCAATAATAACAGCCTATATTTGACGTCAGAGCTAAGAGTTCATTCTAACAGAAACAGGTTAACAGATTAATACAGATTTGACCATTCTTAATCCTTAAATCATTCCTAGACTCAGTCCCTCAAAAGTCTCAAAGGCTTTGGTAGCAAACTCTAGTTACTGTTCATCGCTCAGACATTTTTCTCGAAGATTAAGTGTTGTGCGTTGGACAGCAACCTGGGTTGTGTACCGTGTGACCTCGCAATCGGGGGTTAGACCGTGGTAGGTATGGTGACGGGGTGTAGGGTTCGTTAGCTAAAGTTCCAATGACAGTTTAAGAAATACAATCTTAATTTAAAAAAAAAAACTGTTTATTATTTCCTTTATTTATCCAATCTCTTCAGTGTCTTCATTATGGCTCACAATATCATTACCTTAACCATCGCACCTTTATCATCGCTTCATGAGATGTTTGCACTTTTTAAACTTAAAAATATATATCCGAGGCTGTTCTCGCCTGGGAACGAAAAGGATATGGAGTGAGGTCATTTGAAGGTTGTATTTCGCCTACGCCGGGAAATCGTCGTCATCGTCATCATCATCATCATCGTCATCGTCATCGTCGTCGTCGTCATCGTCATCATCATCATCATCATCATCATCATCATCATCATCATCATTCATCATCATCATCATCATCATCATCATCCATCATCATCATCATCATCATCATCATCGCCACCATCGCTATCACAATCATCGTCGTCTTCGTCGTCGTCACCACTTATTGTCTGGTAATGTTAGCAGTCGTCATCTGTTAACGCTGCCTTACTTAATAATGTTAATTGATTATTATTTTTTTTAATTTTTATTCATTAAAAATGATTAGGTTATCATGAGTTTCATTTTTACATTATTAAATTATTATTGATATTATATTCATTATAATTATTATAATCATTGTTTTGAACATTATTTTGTAAGGTAATCTGGGTTCGATTGGGTTCGATTACGTTCGAAGAACCATCTCGGATGATGAGTGCGATAAGATTGTGGTGATGATGATGATGATGATGATGACGACGACGACGATGATGATGATGATGTTGACGACGATGATGATGGTGATGATAAGGACTATAAATCATTGTAATGATATTCCCTTGGGTCAGGACGAGTCCCCTTTAATACTGGTACTTTTTAGATGCTATCACATGATAACATCACATGATAACATCACGTGATAACGTCATCAACCAATGAAATTCGAATGTTAAAATGTTAAAATGGCAGTTGAGACGTTATAGCATGCTTGTATGGATTAGATAAAATTTGGCGAGTTTTGAATTATTTATTATAATAGTATATATATATATATATTGTATGTTATTTATTATTATATTTCAGTATGTGTAATAATTATATTATTTAGTATTATCAATATTTAATTAATTAATAATTATTAATTATCGTTATTATGTAATATTATATGGTAATATAGAAATATCAAAAGTCTTCAAGGTTATAATTCTAGCTGGTGACCAATAATTTTAGAAAAATAATTTGTGATTTACGATATAAGTCAGTCCAATTCTTATAATTAAAATGTAATAATATGTTAAATTATTTCCAATTGTCAGTACTAACAAATTAATTTCGTCATGAACAGCAGTCATAACAACAACTTGGCAGATAAATGATAAATGAACATAAGAGATGTATGTATGTATTTGTGTGTGTGTGTGTGTGTGTGTGTGTGTGTGTGTGGTGTGTGTGTGTGTGTACGTATGTACGAGAGGTTGTTAGTCGAATAGATAAATGGATAGGTGTATAGATGGATGTATAGATGGGTGGATGGATGGATAGATAGATGGGTGGATGGATAGATAGATGGATGGATGGATGAATGGATGGATGAATGGATGGATGGATGGATGGATGGATGGATGGATGGATGGATGGATGGATGGATGGATGGATGGATGGATGGATGGACAGATGGGTGAGTGGATTAAATACCTTTAGATGTGATGATAAGGCTGGTGAATGGGTGGAGTGAGTGAATGAGATGGAAACGATGATAAGGAATGGTTGAAAGAACCAAGATGCCATCGCCATCATCATAATCATCAGCATCGTCATCATCATCGTAGTCGTCATCATTATCATAATCACCATTATTTATCCAAACCTCTACAAGTCAGAGATGGCTGAGCGAAAACAGGAAACTGTTGCAAGCCTAGAATAGATGATGATGATGATGATGATGATAGAGTTATTGAGGAGATTATGATGAAAGTGAGGTGACTTATGAGATGAAGCAAGGTGGTTGTGCTTTAAAGACTGATGCTAACTACAGCCTCGATGTAATGATATTAATAATAAAAAAATAATAGTAATAATAGTAACAGTAATAATAGTAATAATAATAATAATAATAATAATAATAATAGTAGTAGTAGTAGTAGTAGTAGTAGTAGTAGTTTTGGTATGGTTTGTCAAAGCACTAATCGATAAAAAAAGACAGGAAAGGAAAAAATTGAACATGACCTTTGTAGACGTGGCAAAGGCTTTCGATTCAGTGAGCCATCATTCCATCCTGATAGCCGTTCGGCGCCTCGGCACCCCCCCAATGCTGACCAAATACCTGACGAGTTTGTACAGCAACAGCAAAGTTTACATGAAAATGGAGAACGGACTCAGTGAGGCAATTCCGGTTGGTAGAGGAGTGAGACAGGGAGACCCAATGTCTCCTATGCTCTTCAACGCGGTCGTTGACATGTTCATGAGCAACATGGACAGTTCTATCGGCGTCACCGCAGGATCCGGGGCACAGAAGTGTAATTATGTTGCCTTCGCAGATGATCTCCTTCTGCTGTCCGCAACCGACATTGGAATGCAAATGATGCTGAGACAACTGGAGACAGAAATGGCTAAAGTCGGTCTCATCATGAATCCAGGAAAATGTGCCTCGATGAGAACCGAAATTATCAGCAAACGCAAGCAGTGGATAGTTAATCCCACACCTTACTTGAAACTGCAGGAAAGGGAAATCAAGGCTCTCAGCATCACAGACACCTACAAATATCTCGGTGTTGAAATAGGACCACGTATGAAATATTCCTCGTTGGGCGAAAGAATTCAGAAGGGTCTTCACTCCATTTCGCGTGCTCCACTCAAGCCTTGTCAGAGATTATTCATTCTGAAGAAGCACTTGTTGCCAAGTCTGGTTCACAGGCTCACCTTTGACAAAATTTCCCTTAAGGCCCTCAAAGCGGCCGACGTTGCAATCAGAGGTGCAGTAAGAAGATGGCTGCGATTGCCAAAAGATACAGTGAATGCGTTTTTACATGCCCCCGTCAGGTTTGGGGGTCTGGGGGTTCTCCAGCTGAAAAGTTGGATTCCGAATGTCAGGATCCAAAGAATGACCAAAGTTATACAACAAGCAAAGCGTAACGAAGACGAATTCCTTACGGAATTGTTGCATCACAACACAACTGTTATGAGCGAAGTGAGAAGATTCGGGAAACCTCAGCCGAACAAGGGGACTGCGGAGTCATCAAATCTCCGACAAGTGATTGCTGCGGAGCAACTCTATCAAACAGTGGATGGTTATGGCCTAAGGTCCTTTATGAGTGCTGTTGTTCCCAGCGAATGGCTGGTGGATGGTATTGACAGGATGCCAACCCAGAAGTTCATGCAATGCGTGAGGGTTCGTGCTGCGGTCCTTCATAACAAACTGCGATCGGCAAGAAAAAATCCAATGGCCAACACCACTTGCGATGCCGGCTGTGAAGAGGTCGAGTCTCTGGGCCACATTATTCAGAACTGCCACAGAACCAACGGTCCGCGCCACGCAAGGCACGACGCCATAGTGAGAATGCTTGAGAGCAGATTGAAGGAGAAGGGATACGCAACGAAATTGGAACCCAGAATCCCAACGGTACTAGGAACGAGAATTCCAGATCTCTGCGCTTGGAATAAGACAGAATACATCGTTTGCGAGGTGGCGATTATTAAAGATACAATGGGACTAGACCGATGGCATGAATTCAAGGTGAACAAATATGACAAACCTGATATTCATAGATGGATGGAGCAAAACAATCCGATTGCCAATGTGGAGAAACAGAAAGGGCTGATCACAGCTCTCATATTGAATTGGAGGGGCGCGGTGTCTTTGAAGTCCTGGGAGTTTTGGAAAGCACATGGGGTCACAAAAAGACTTCTTATGTGGATATCCATTAAGGTGTTACAGGAGACATATAAGATCTGGAAATTTTTCAAGCATAGTACCTGGAGAAAACACAGACGAAAGGGCCAAAGAGGACGCACAAAAAACACTTTCAATAATTCATGACAATATTTCGAAAATTTATTTAACCATTTCAATACTTCTATTCGAACTCAAAATATTTATATTATGGTCCTTGGGTGATCCCTGACCCGTATGAGGACTTTAAATATTCGGGTGATGTTTTTATTTGATGATGGTTCTAGAAAGTGTCAGAGGGCTAAATAAAATCTTTGAAAAGTAATAATAATAATAATATAATAAGAATAATAATAATAATAATAATATAATAATAATAATAATAATAATATAATAATAATAATAATAATAATAATATAATAATAATAATATAAAAAAAAATAATAATAATAAAAATAATAATAATAATAGTAATAATAATAATAATAATAATAATAAAATAATAATAATAATAATAATATTAATAATAATAATAATAATAATAATAATAATATAATAATAATATAATAATAATAATAATAATAATAATAATAATAGTTAATTAAACAGTTTCAACTGTTTCAGATTTGAATATTAATACTTTACAAAGGGTATTTATTCATAAACAGGAAACTCAAATTTTAATTAAAGTCTGGAATAATTTACAATAAAAATTAGAATTAATCAGCCTTAGTTCAGTTCAACCATTCTTTATAAGATGATGATGACGATGACGATGACGACGACGACGATGATGATGTAACTTGTAAGAACTTGATGAGACCAATGTGCAACTTTGAGGATTTAGTGCTGGGAACGGATATAATCGTAAGTATGAATATGAATATGAATATGAATATGAACGAAGCCATTTGCCATGGTGACGGCTAGACCACACGTATGGACTAAGAAATCAAGTGCAGACCAATTATTCCAATTAAAATAATTGTAGTACTGCGTGGACATTATGAAGTTATTGTTCTATAGTTATAATCTAATAAATCTCCAGAGACAGGCATAGACGGGTTATTCCAAGACACGTGTGGACAAAATATTGTTCTATTGTTCTACAGTCATTGTATATTGTGTGAATTCTATAGAATTCCAGAAACACGTATGATCCCATCTTTGTTAAGCATTACGCTTTTGTTACTGTTTCCACAGAATTGAGCATGCGAGATTGGATTTGATTAAATCAGATTCACAAATGAGTTTTATTTTATTTATTTTTTTTTTTACGCTTGGAAGAATGGTAATTCCTATTCAAAGGAAACCATTCAAAACATCTTTTCTAGTGACTTTTCAGATGACGACATCTCACGTAGCTACCTGAATTGAATTTTTCTGCGCCGAAATGTTCACAACAGAACGAGTCGTGATATAAAAATTGATTTGATGTCACTCGGGTATGAAACGACTCGTCAAATAAAGTATGATTTGATCGTATGAGTAGGTCTGTGTTGACTGCAAACCTCTGAATTAGAAACGAGAATGCGATGATCTCATCTTCACAATAAATGCCTATTGTCTTCATAAAATTAAATATTTACATCCATTTAGGTTTATTTGTTAGCGTTATTATTATTATTATTATTATTATTATTATTATTATTATTATTACTAGTAGCATTAGTAGTTAGGATTTTAAAATCGGTCATAGTGGTAATGTTTACAAAAATTTCACGAGAGTGTATAGTGCTGGTGGAACAAGCATTTACGATCATTTCACACTTAGGACTCATGAGGACAGCAAACACATGAATTAATTTTGTTATCAAAACTTACAGAATGCAATTAATATTGATTTCAGAAGCATCAATAATCTTCCTGGATTTTACTGAAATAAGTTACATGCATACCCCTTAAATAAAGCATAAAAGTCTCAAAAAAATACTAAAGGGTACGCTGATCAGGGGTAAAGGGTTTATAGCCCTCCCCGTGGCTAAGCCTACGAGTGTTGTTGCTTTTTATCGCTAGCGTTATTAAGATTTTCGAAATACACTATTATGTCGATGATGTTCTGAAAACAACAAATTGGAAACTCTGACTGGTACGAAGTCATATTTCTAATATCAACATCTTGGTCAAACAAAAATTTATTACACAGAAACAAACAGTGTATTTGCAAAATGAAACAGAAGATATTTATCAAACCATTTGATGAATCATGGCATTAACCCTTGCTGCTGGAAATTAGAAATAAAATAGGGATTATAAATAAACGAAACAACCGAATATTCGATGGTAACAATATTTTGGTTAACGACTGCAAATCATATCACGAGCAAATACTATTACTATCAACGTCGAGTGAATCAATCGCTTGGACCACACAAGGTTCCTGGCAGGAATCTAAGTATACGATGGACAGAGTAACAAACCAATCACAACGGGGCTTCATACTCATGCCCAGCCAATAGGAGCTCTCATACTCACACCTTAAATATACAGCAAAAACCTTTAATTCTGCTTTTGGCAGAAGAAGTTACGCTACAAAAAAATCTGGCATTCAATTTAGAATTTAACAATGAATCTATTGGTCTAAATTTGAATTCGTATAGGGGTTTATTGAAATTCGAAAAAATGCTGCAAGTCCAAATGGAAATGCAAATACTCTTGTGCACATGAAAATTCGTGGCACGTCCAATGACTGTGGGACGGCAGTCGAACCGCTTCCGTGGCAACCGTCGTCCAATAGGAACACGACTTCAGTAGATATGTTTGTGATTAAATGCTCAGACACGGTGAGCTTCAAAGCTAAGGACGATTCAGACCTGAATGAAAGCTGTCAGGAATGGATGCTTAAAGGGTCCCCAATATGTCTGTCAGGAGTAGTCTGTGAGATGCAACAGTGGCACGTGCGACGTCTGATGCGTGCGCACTTGGTGTCCTACGTACGGAGACTAATATCGTATGCCGTGAACATAAACTAACATTCTGGCATGAATATGCAAGCGACTGCCATTAACGCAAAAGCTCCGACTTCGGGAACAGACAAAATGTCGGTCGGAAACACTGAAAATTAACTAGAGCAGTGATCCTGGTTTGGTCGAATTGATAAAACAGGTGCGAAGCGACAGACGACCAGAATAAGCTGCTACCAACGACAGGAACAACAATTACTACGCATTTGAATATTTTCCCTAATTCTAAACAGCCAATGAACAATCAATTCCCTCCGACGGCATCGCGAGCCAGCCCGATTTCCAAGCAAACCTCAGAAGATAATAAGACGGAACAATCGACCGTGCAAAATGTAAGTAGTGCATTCAAAGCTGTGGAGATGCGTGCGTTTTTTGTGAATAAAAAAAATTGAAAACGAAATAAACGAAAGACGAACCTGCGTCACCGAGATGATGGCAGTTCTCCGACGAACCGAAGGAAGGACAAAAAAGAGCCGACCAATCGCGAGCGAAAAGCAAATCCGCCCGACCGATGAAATCCATCGCATCCAACTCGACCTATATCTCACTGGCTCAATAAAAAAGCACCCGAAAGTAAAAACCAATAACGTCAACAAATACTTTCAGCCCCAGAAAACCCGACATCAACTAATCTGATCTAATCGCGACACGAGGAAGCATCACCGACTCTCGGATTTTCCCGCCGAACCTCAACGACCAATAGAAACCAGCGAGCAAACGAATCAAAACGACAGAGACAACGAACGCTTTCCCTCCAGACCCACCCGTCTAGGCCAAGATGGCCGTCGGCAGCTTGTCCCCGTGATTGAACACGGCACTGGAGTACTGGTTGAAGACCCGTTCGGTGAATCCGTCGCTTCTGGGCAGAAGGAGACCCTCGAGAAAGCCGATGTGTCCCCCCCTCGAGGTCAGCACTATGGCCACATGGCTGCTCTTCACTGCCTCCTCTCCAGGTACGGCTGATGGGGCATTGCATAATAATAATAATAATAATAATAATAACAATAATAATAATAATATAATAATAATAATAATAATAATAATAATAAATATGATGATGATGATAATTATAACTATTATCATAATATCAATAAAAATAAGGAACCAACAGTGGAGAGGTGCAAAGGGATCATCCTCTGAGTTGAGACTCAACAGTGGCACCTTGATGTCATGGACCTGGAATGATGATGATGATGATGATAGTAATTCTGCCGATGATTAGGATTATGATTATGTTAACGGTGAGTACAAAACCTCTTAGAGCAACACTCAACCATTGATTGCTTAATAATAATAATAATAATAATAATAATAATAATAATAATAATAATGATAATAATAACAATAATAATAATAAAAATAAACATAAAAGCATACAAACAAAACACACAACATAGCCCTTTTAATATTCATCCGCATTTCTTATTAATAACCACAAACCACACCGACGACCCTATCCTATCGTTACCAAGGATACCAAACCGTGCTGGACCACATCGTCACCATGGATACGCAACCCTGCCAACCTTGCTGTGTATGGATGCGGCCCTGTAGTAATCCTCGCAATCCTCAAAACCGAAAACTTTACTAGTGAACCTCTCGTCAAAATCCCTAATTGTTGAACTCTGCAATTGGTAAAAAAAAAGATTATTTTTATTATTATTATTACCACCATCTGGCGAGTAAATAATTATTAATTCTGTTATTGTTATCGCCATCTGGCGAGTAAAAACAAATTAATTCAGTCATCACTATCACCATCTAGCGAGTAGTAAAAAAATACTAAATCCGTTATTGCTATCACCATCTGGCGAATAAAAATATTAAATCCATTATTAATAGCACCATCTGGCGAGTAAGAGATATTAATTCCATTATAACTACCACCTAGTGAGTGAAAAATATTAATTCCAGTATTACTTTTATAACCATTAATATCATTAACATTATTTTTCCACCATTATTATTATCATCACAAACATTATCATCGTAGCATCATCATTTAATGCTACCGCCATCATCATCATCATCATCATCATCATCACACCATCGTTACCAGCTCACCTTGAACACGTGATCCAGGTCGAAGTGGTTGGCAAAGTGATGAGCGTGTCTGAAATTTAAGACAACGTGAGTTGGCATTAACAAATGGGAGTCATGCATGAGGTTTCATAATTTGCTGGTAATTAATCAACTAATAAACTGCAATAACATTGATAATAATAATAATAATAATAGATAGCAGTAATAAATAACAAATTTAAAAAAAAGTAGTCTCGTTCCATTTTCCCCTTTCAAACTTTTTCGATTGATGCCGATTGATTCAAACCAATACAAAGTTCTAAGGTCAAAACAGCAATCGACAACTTGGAAGATTCTGATCCTATTTCTGCCTCGGAGTTTCGTAAAAGGGCATCGAGCAGAAAAACAAGAAAGAATCACGTTTGATCCCCGATTCTCCAACAAAGCAAAACTAAGACTTTGAAAATGTTCAAAGTTGGTTGGTTGCAAAATGAAAACCAACCAACAACAACAACAACAGTTAATGTTGTAACGATGTAGAGAGTAAATGTGGTAATGACAATGATAACAGCTTGCAGAGCTAAAATTTATAAATAATAAAAATAATAATGGTACTGATGATGATGATGATGATGTCAAAACAATTTGGGGTCAGAGTTTGAGTTCATAGGAACATCTTGACACAAGGAGGTCACGTGAGAGGAAGATGATACAGAAGTGATGATGATGATGATAATAATAATAATAATAAGGAAGTAATGATGATAATAATGGATGATGAGGATGATGACAGCAACAAATTGGCAGAAACTCAAGAACAGAAAAGATCTCTGCTTCAATAACACTAATTGGCATCACATCAAGAATTTTAAACAAACACAAAAACCAGTTTAACATCTCAACATCATCTGTGATGCAACAATTCTGTCTGCCACCATCGACAGACAACATACTTTAGGACTGCCTCTGCCACAGGAGACACACGCACGTACGAAGAGCACGCCATCAACAAACTCAACCCTAGGGACAACCTTTACCATAGCAACAACTTCCTCCTTGGCAACAATCTACACCTTATCAACGACGACATCGATAGCATAGACTTCCTCGAAGTCCGTCGATCAAGTGCCCGATTGTCAGCGACAAGAACAATAGAAAAAAGCTATCACGAGGCTATCAAACGACGACATTCGAGTGGATAGTCCGAGGTCTCGTGTTCAAGGATTCAAAAAATACTTTTTGTTTCGGCTAGGCTGTTGTTGCTGCTGTTGTTGTTGTTGTCGTTTTAAATATGAAAGCAAAATTTTTGAGAAAGGAGATAAAACATGCGAAGGTTGAGTTTTAAGCGAGGGAAATTTTAAAAATAACAGAAAAAAAGTGAGAACACTACCAAGGAGCCTGTTGTTCATCGTCGTTATTTCTTTTACGAGTTTTTGTTGGTAAAAATTAAAAAATTTATAAAAAAAGAAAACTGCTGACGAAGACATCGGTACGGAACGCATTTGAAACTGATGCAACATGACAGCATTAACAACAGCAGCTACAACTATTGTAATTACATCGAGTAATTAAAGTTATCTTCATAAAAATCATAATCAATTACCAAGATAATTATCTCTGCCGAAATAGATATATACCATCATCGTCGTCATCATCATCATCACCATTATTATTCCTAACATCCTCACCATCACCATAATCATCATCATCATCATCTTCACAATTACCATCATCATCATCAGCATCACCACCACCACCACCATAATCATCATCAGCATCCTCACAATTACCATCACCATCATCATCATCAGCACCAACATGGTCTTACCTGGCCAGGCTCTGCTTGAGAGAATTTGTGAGCGTCTTGTTGAAGATGGCAAAGTTGAGCGGCTGTTCGAGCGACCGAGCCGATTCCTTGACGTTCCACGGCACCGAGATGGTCATGGCCGCCCTGAGAGTGCATTTGTCCCCGAACTTTGCCAGGAAGTTGGTGAGGATGATGCTGATGATTTTTTTTTGATAGAAGGGAAAACTGTTATTGCCATGACCGACATCATCATCATCATCATCATGAAAAACATCAACCAACACCGAAATCATTATCCCACTCATCATCATCATCATCATCATCATCATCATCATCATCATCAACAACATCAACCAACACCGAAATCATTATCCCACTCATCATCATACTAACCCCCCAAGCGACACACCGATGGCCATGACGGGGGCCTTTGGATGTCGGGAGCAGACGTGAGCGATGACACTTTCCAGGTCGGTCGTGTCCGTCGCCGAATAGGTCTTTGGAGTCTGCACGGTTTTACGACGAGTTAATGTATTCTCGTTTAACACTGGTCAGATGCAACAACCACTTTTTACATTCATTTATTTATTTATTTGATTAGATTCTGTTGCTAAGATAGCTAAAATGATTTGAACCAACAAAACGTTGACAAATGCAACGCTTTTATGATGGCTGGCAGTGATGATGATGATGATGATGATGATGATGATGGTGATGACAATGATTAAAGTTATTGTGACGACATTCGACGACGACACTCCTGTCATCTTGACGTCGTCGTGGCAACCAAATCACAATCATCTGACCTTCAACTCGACTCCTCCGTTTCCACGGTAGTTGAAGACG
Source organism: Whitmania pigra (assembly GCA_021613335.1). NCBI lineage: Eukaryota > Metazoa > Annelida > Clitellata > Hirudinida > Haemopidae > Whitmania > Whitmania pigra. Next base: position 241,923 of record JAJTWR010000063.1, read on the forward strand.
ACGCACCTGTCGAAATCCGATGAGAACGAGCATCAGGTGTGTGGTTTCATCAGCATCATCATCATCACCATCATCAACATCACTGTCATCATCATCATCAAACTCACCTGTATCCTAGCGAAAGGCATTCTATGGCTAGCCTGAGCACATAGTTCTCCTTGCTGGAACCTTATGGAAAAACAGGATCATCATCGTCATCGTCGTCGTCATCATCATCATACTTTCCATTATTATCGTCGCCGTTGTCATTATAATAACCATTCTCAGACTCACCTGTAAGTCCTGGCAGAATGACCACAATGGGCTTGCCATCATCATCATAATCATCGTTGCTGATGTTGTTGTTGCCCTTTTCATTGTTCTTCACTTGTTCTTCTTCAAGGGCCCAGTCCAATGCTATGACTCCTCCGTCCGAGAGGTACAACTGCTCCCTGATGATGATGATGATGACGATGATAAGAATGAATGATGATGATGATAAGAATGAATGATGATGATGATGATAAGAATGAATGATGATGATGATGATAAGAATGGATGATGATGATGATGATGATGATAAGAATGGATGATGATGATAAGAATGAATAATGATGATGCTGATGATGATGATAAGAATGAATGATGATGATGATGATAAGAATGGATGATGATGATGATGATGATAAGAATGGATGATGATGATAAGAATGAATGATGATGTTGATAAGAATGAATGATGACTACGACGATGACATTGACGAACGAATGTGGTGATGAATTTATCAACAACTGGTAGCAGGACTCAATGAACCTCGATGATGACAACAACTCAACTCCAATCTAATCACTAAAGATGGCATTTCGATAAGACCGCAGCAAGACGGATGACCGAAGATGTCAGAGAAGTGGATAAGACGATGACGATAACGAACGATGGGGTGATCATCAACGGATGACATCTATAACAGCAGCAGCAACAACAACTACAACGGCAGCAGAAGTACCAACAATGGCAACAGCAGTAACAACATCATCAACATCATAATCATCATCAACACTAACATCATCAACATCAACATCGTCATCAACACCAACATCATCAACATCATCAACATCGTCATCAACACCAACATCATCAACATCATCATCAACACCAACATCATCAACATCATCAACATCGTCATCAACACCAACATCATCAACATCATCAACATCGTCATCAACACCAACATCATCAACATCATCAACATCGTCATCAACACCAACACCAACATCATCAACATCGTCATCAACACCAACATCATCAACATCATCAACATCGTCATCAACACCAACATCATCAACATCATCAACATCGTCATCAACACCAACATCATCAACATCATCAACATCGTCATCAACACCAACATCATCAACATCATCAACATCGTCATCAACACCAACACCAACATCATCAACATCGTCATCAACACCAACATCATCAACATCATCAACATCGTCATCAACACCAACATCATCAACATCATCAACATCGTCATCAACACCAACATCATCAACATCATCAACATCATCATCAACACCAACATCATCAACATCATCAACATCGTCATCAACACCAACATCATCAACATCATCAACATCGTCATCAACACCAACATCATCAACATCATCAACATCGTCATCAACACCAACACCAACATCATCAACATCGTCATCAACACCAACATCATCAACATCATCAACATCGTCATCAACACCAACATCATCAACATCATCAACATCGTCATCAACACCAACATCATCAGCATCATCAACATCGTCATCAACACCAACATCATCAACATCATCAACATCGTCATCAACACCAACACATCAACATCATCAACATCGTCATCAACACAACATCATCAACATCATCAACATCATAATCATCATCAACACCAACATCATCAACATCATCAACATCGTCATCAACACCAACATCATCAACATCATCAACATCGTCATCAACACCAACATCATCAACATCATCAACATCGTCATCAACACCAACATCATCAACATCATCAACATCATAATCATCATCAACACCAACATCATCAACATCATCAACATCGTCATCAACACCAACATCATCAACATCATCAACATCGTCATCAACACCAACATCATCAACATCATCAACATCGTCATCAACACCAACATCATCAACATCATCAACATCATAATCATCATCAACACCAACATCATCAACATCATCAACATCGTCATCAACACCAACATCATCAACATCATCAACATCGTCATCAACACCAACATCATCAACATCATCAACATCGTCATCAACACCAACATCATCAACATCATCAACATCGTCATCAACACCAACATCATCAACATCATCAACATCGTCATCAACACCAACATCATCAATATCATCAACATCGTCATCAACACCAACATCATCAACATCATCAACATCGTCATCAACACCAACATCATCAACATCATCAACATCGTCATCAACACCAACATCATCAACATCATCAACATCGTCATCAACACCAACATCACCAACATCACAATCATCATCAACAACAACAACAACTGATCCACCTCCTATATGCGACCTGCTTCTGAGCCCCGATGAAGTTCCTGATGATGGTCTGACACCTTGCCTCGATGCACCAAACCACGGGCCAGAACTTCTCCCCGAGGATCGGAACGTGGCACTCCAGGAAGCGATGGAGTCTCTCGTTGCAGAGGATGGTCGGCTTCTGAGAGAAAGGATAAATCCATTGATTAATTAATTGTTGAATAATCAGTTAATGGAATAACGAATAATCAGCCAATCGATTGATTAATTCGTCGATTGAAAACTTCTCATTATCGAACATGTTTTACAAACCCAAGTCGATGTTCCGTAAAATAGATTCACTCGTGCAATTTTAATTAAATTCGAAATTTAGCCGATAAATAAACAAAATTCCTAGATTCCGGACTAATCGTGCGGAAACAGAATTCGCCCGGAGTTGGCATTAAAGTCGATATAGCTTTTAAAATCCAGAAATTATCGAACGACAAAAAGAAAAAGACGGTTCCACGAACAAATACTCTTAATAACACTTGTGAAGAAGACGAATGCGACGACAAGAAATATTTTTAAAACATAAAAATTTAAAAACACAGGAATCCTGAGTGCAATCTGTAATCACGAATTTCTAATTAAAAACATCGATCTGTTTTCTTACGATTTTCAATGATGATAATTATAATGATAATTAATAGTATTAATTTTTCTTTTGCACTCTCCGCGAAACAACTGAGATGAACTTTGAATCGACGTGCTGCCTAATTATGAGTTGGTATTTGGCTTTTTGTGAGTCAGAACAAAACTATATTCAGTTCATGGTTAGGGGCCATCCATGAAAGACGTCCAGGAAAATTTGATGAAAGTTCCTGACTTTACTTTTTAAAAATGTGATATTCAAATACTGTCTTAGTTTATTAAAGTGAAACTTAACCTATTAACCTTACTATTAAACCTTATTAATAAATGTATAATTAATATTATCATTAACCTTATTAATGACCATATTGTTATTAAACTTATTACGCACATTGACATTTCATTTATGTATATTTGTATTGTATTTATTGTCCATCCGAACTTCAAGACAACTTCAAACTTTCTCAAACGTGGCTTCTTGGACCTTCTTCATAAGAAATGAAATAAGTAAAAAAATTATAGATTTAAGACAACTTCTGAAAGGGTAGCTTTTTAGGGATTTGTGCCGGCCAATAATGGGCTATTAAGTTAGTGGATAGCAAACCACTGTAGCTACCTGCCGAGTAAACTTTGCGTCAACGTTTAATTGATACCAATTCGGTCTTTAGAATTAACATGCACAGAGCATCTTGTCTTAAGCCAAAACACACTATAAAACTTGTTTCATCCTTTAAAACTCAGCCAAAAGGTCCTGAACAAAGTCCTAACATCTGATAATATGCCACATGATCATTTTAATAAAAACAATTGCTATAACGTAAACAAAAAAGATTTAGTTTGTGTTTTTCTGAAAATATCAAATTCATAACTCCAATGTCACCAATCAAGTCTAACCTTGACGACCCATTTGAGATAATAAAATATGTATGCCACGAATGCCGACAGCAGGACGGAATGGTAGATTGAAGAATTGTCTTCGTATTCCAAACTCATTTTCAGAGTTTATCCTTCCTTCTCCGAGCTGAGTGAGCAAAACGATCTCGAGTTTAATCCTCTGCAGCAACGGAAGATGTATGCCTATCGCGAAAATCTTTCTCTGTAGCAACGACAACTTCATTTAAATACTTCGATAGACCCAGATTTGGACCTCAGCACTTAAAAAAATTCCTACCTTGCGTCATACCAAATTCCTCCGACCCTGAATATGTTAATGGCCGGGTTTCTCCTTGTACTGCTACTTATGGTTGAGTGTATTTTGTTTCTCCTAAAAGTGATCTTTTTGTCTAGGTTGTCAGAATATTAGGTTCATGTTGATAAATTAATAGAATGATAATGTTAGATTCAAAATATTAAAATTTCGTTCCATTTCGAGGCTTCGCGCGGATATTATATAGAACAAGTTGTAACGAAAATGCCAGTGTTGCCATGGATTGCGACATAACTGATATTTTAGTAATAATTCTTCATCTAATTTTGAATTTAAAAATGTATGCTTTAGCATCATTCTATCATTAAATAAATTTTTGTAGCCGCGCTTTTAGACAAGACTCGGTTTGCTTGAAATTTAAAAATTTTTTAAAAGAAACTAAACAAAACCCCGACAGATATATTGATATAAGCTCAACGGGTTAAATAAGCGCTGTCTTATTTAAAATCTCAATTGACATTGTTGTACAGCCTTAGAGATATTCAAGACCTTTCAAAACCGCTTTCTAAATAAAATAGGTAGTCGTTCGGTGGAGTATTTCCAAACCCTAACAGCCATGGCTGATTAATATTTATAAGCGTACGCTATAATTGGTGTTAAGATCTTAAAAAAAAATAAGCACATATGTATATCATAGGTTCCAAGTCCCCCGTTGTGGGAGCACCGTCCTAATCATCTAATTATGCAATGTAAGTTAATAAAACAATAATAACAAAAATAGTTCCAAGTCCTAAGCTCTTCTTGGCCTAAATGGTTAAGGACGACAGCGTGTCTTTAATTCTTAATTAATAATTTGATTCTGGTTATCTTATCTCGACCTCGGTTAACAAGCCAACCCTATTAAATCGGCGTTTTTGAAGTTGAAGTTTAATATTCGTTGATTATTCATTCGGTATGAGGTTGAATATGGTTAGCTAAATTTTTTTTTACCATTTTAAATTTCCCATCCTCTGAAGTTGTACCTTTTGTGATGTAGGGTGAAGTTGAATATTTCGATTCGATTCTTAAGGCTCATGCTCTTAATTTCTAGATTTTTAAATGTAGTGTAATATAAGAAAAATGTTTAAATTTTTAAAAATTTAAATTATTTACATCATTAACTTTTAAACATTTTAAAATATAAAATGAAATAATTTTCTTTGACTATTTCTGCTCGAGGGGATATTGAGTCAGTACTTTTCATTAAGGTAGGAGTTTCGTTTCTGCGAGTTGAAATGTGGGTTATTTATTGCATGTGGCTTCTTTCTTGCATTACCTCGTAATTTATTATGATTGTTTTATAATATTAAAGGATGGCTGATGTTTTTGAGACAAGACAAGTCAAACTGCTCCGTATGGCTCTGGCATCCTCCAGTCTTAGATGTTTCATATGCAACGATGGAGGTTAGTGACGCTCAAATATACGCTCTAGTTTGTTTTTTTAACATTTTAAATTTCCCATCCTCTGAAGTTGTACCTTTTGTGATGTAGGGTGACTGAGCTAATGATATTTATTTCTCGCTCGATGAGGTCAATATTTTAATGAACGAGTGGGTTCCTTGGTCAAATTGGAACAAACTCGAATGAATTGTTGATTAAGCATTTTTAGCACACTGTTACATATTCTTTAATGCTCATACCACCATAATTTTAGCATGCTTTGAACCAAGTTCAAATCCCCAAATAGTAGATAGAAAGACATAAGTAGATATAAATCATGATATGTTTAATAACTGGAACCATTGCTTATTTTTGTTGGTCAGTAATTCATAAATGAATTGTCAGCATTAAGCATTAAGTAATTAATAGAATTTTGCAATACTTTCTTTGCTCTGTGAAAGGAATGCATTTGCAGACGAGCACATGAAATTTAAAGAAAATTAATTTTAAGTGGCATTTTTAAGAGTTGTGCACAGCTATCACTTTTCTTGTTTTGTACTTTTTTTGATCGTGCGTATTAACACCTAGTGGTCTACGACGAGGACGCGTACGCTGGTCACCTGGCAGGGCATGTCGAAGATGATTCCGATTCATTCACAAAGTTCGACAGCATGATGGCCAAACAATTCGAGAGGAAGGACGTCTCCTGTGACGAATGCAATGAAGAATTCATAAGACAGGTTTGAGGTTTACTTATTAATAGACTAGTAGCTGTGTGAGTTTTTAAAGTAAAATGTATAATATCATTTATGGTAATTATTTATTAATAAACATTATTAATTTTATAATCATCAGGTTGACTTGGACGTCCACATGGTGAACAATCACGAGTATCGTCTCATGTGCACATTCAGTTTCTGCAGCTTCAACACCACCAGCAGAAGAGAGATGGAAGCCCACGAATGCCTCCACCGAGTTGTGAGGTGTCCCTACTGCGAGTTTAGGTAAGTTGCCACGTTTACTTTAGCTCGTCAGCTCACGAAGACAGCCGTTATTTTTATATTGTTTAAAAAGTAAGGCAGTCTTTAAATGGCCTCTGGTCAGGTCATAATCACTCAATTTTGCATCATTTGCAGTGGCGACTGGAAGACGATGGATCGCCACTATTACGACAAGCACTCACAGTGGGGATGTGTCTGCAGAGGTTGCGAGGAAAGATTCCCAAGTATAGAGGAGGTGGACGTCCACGAGCAGAGTGCTTGTGCCATATTTGTGTCCATATATCCAGATCTGTTAAGATCTTAGACTGGCCCATCTGGTCGAGTTTGCGAACTGTCGCAGAGGTCGTGAAGAAAGATTGTCACTTAAATAAATTTGCATAAAGAATGCATTGTGTCCTGTGCTGTTATTGTTTGAGGTTGTGAAGCTTAAACAGTCATGATAAGGTGATAATACTAACTTTGCAAGGTGGGTTGAAGGCCCGGCCTTTGGATATCGGCCGCTTTTGTAGAACATCTATCCAGCTCTCAATTCGAGATAAAGTAATTCATGCTAAGTTTGCATTGTCACATTTGTTGAAGTCACTACCAATTTCCATTTTTTCTGCCGTCTTTGTACGCGCATTGAGCTTTGACTTTTGAGCAATGGGAGGTGACGTGGTTACTCCGGTTGCTAGCGGTGTTGGTCCATCTCGTAAGAAAACTAAGATCGGGCATTTGATAATGATTTGCTGGCAGGCACAGAACCAAAGGACTGGATGCAGGGACACAAAAACAATCGCTTTTGAGTGAAATGTAAGGTTTGTTCATGATTATTGAACGCTAATAAATCAGGCCTGCCGGTCATGAAGGCCCGGCCTTTGGATATCGGCCGCTTTTGTAGAACTTCTAGCCAGCTCTCAATTCGAGATAAAGTAATTCATGCTAAGTTTGCATTGGTGGCTTTTGTGGCCAAACTGGACAGCAAGCTCTCGTTTGTTAACAAGCAATTGCCAGGGATGGATGTTGCTCCGAGTTCATTTCTGGTAAGAGTTTTGGTTGATGATGTGATGCAAGGAGATTGTTGGCAGAGATATGACAACAATAGGAAACATGCCATCCAAGACTCGAACTAAATTTTGCCGGTTGTGACGACGTATTTCCCAATGCCGACTCTAATTTTCATATTTATAATGAAATTATGCTTGGCTCATTTAATTATTGGTCTACTTTTATTTAATGTTCTTATTTATAATGAAGTCCCTGTCGACTCTGAACTTTAGAATTAAAATTAAGTTGCATAATATCATGAACAGTAATTACGTAATGATAATAATTGAAACTAAAGGCTGGTTTAATCTGCGTTTTTTTGTCGGACAATCTGGGCTTTTTCAAGAATCTCACTGTTTCCATAATCATTTGAATATAGTCCTCAGTGCCAGTTTAGAGTTGTGTCTCTTTTAAGGAATTAGACCAAACTCTCCAACCTGTCAGCCCTACTGCTCCAAATTCTCATGGGAAGCTACTATAAATATCTCTATCGAGATCTACAAATTAAAACGACAGCGTATCAAAACCTTGTTTCTTTCAATACAAACTTTGCATCTTTTTGAAAGTGCTTACAAAGCTTCCTGAAACTGTTCCATGCTTCAACAAAAAACTCGGGCACCCCACTTCCTCTTCTTCCTTCCCTCCCTGGAGTGAACTGATGCTTCTTATTACGTATGAGGGTCAGGAAATTATAAATGACCGAACCAAAATACCCTTGATTGATTACCTATGCAAGTTAGCTCAGACGGTAGTGAGTCTACGAACGGCGGTGAAAGCAACAGTCGTTACCCAGTTTGCACCGCCTTACAGCTCCCCTTGGATGCCGCGCTATACAAATAGTTGATTAAGCGGGTGCGTCCCATAAATAAATTTAGCTCCCACAGCAAGTAAAAGTAAATCTTTCCTCCGCTATATTTATTTATTAGTTATTTCTTTAATGAAATTTATTAAACGAAATACTAATCAAACTTATTGAGATGCTTCCAAATCCAAATTCTTTAATATTGTTATAACAATTGCGAATGAACGTAGTTCCAGCAAATGTATGGAAGCAGAATCCACGAACAATATGCTTTGGTCTCGGAGTAGTTCCATATATACAGTTATTATAAAAAAAAAATCACTGGACCATCTGAGGAACAGGCGTGACTTAACGAGGGACTCGTAAGTTGATTCCATTTGATGTGTGGCTCGCTTATGCAATACATTAATCGATGCGTTAAACCAAATGTCAAATTGAAACCCAACTCTTCAATGGACGCATTTATCAAGGATCACTGATTTTGAAAACATATCATACAATACATTTTGTGTAAATTTGATCGAAAGTTTTTATTGGTGGGTGGCTCTGGGCCCAGGCTTGTCGGGCCAGCCCCCTTAATGCGGCAAACTAAAAGATAAATTGAAAATTAGCACTTTGATTTTATCTAAGGCTTTAATATGGGCCTTTTGTATCAGCAGTTATAATTGGTGAATTAAATTGTTAATTCGATGTATTTAAATAATGTTAATAGGGTTCCAATAATGTGCCCTTTTTATATGTAAACTTTTTTTTAAACAGAAGCAAAACTTCGTTCGAAAACTGAAATCAAACTAGTTCGCCTGCCTTTCAAATGCTTTTTTTGGTCGACTTAAAAACCACTTGCTTTTTAGTCAGTCATTTGAACAGCATCCTCATTTCGAGACATCTTGAAAAACGCTGGCTAGCGCCATAGTTTTCTATTTTCACCACACACTCCGCAAAAATCGTTGTGAAATCAGGCCGAATGTTCTCCCAGCAATACATACTAGTAACCTTAGTGAGGCTGTTCCATAGAACTCGATCCGCTATTGTTAACTATCATAAATTTCTCTGTTAATCATCATGCATTTACGAGACGATTACTCTCCATGCTGCTCTTCTGATATTGAATATAAAATTAAAAGCTTATTCGAGTTTATTATCTCTTTAATATTCGTTGATTATTCATTCATTTGTAGCATTCATTCGGTATGAGGTTGAATGTGAAGTTGAATATTTCGATTCGATTCTTAAGGTTCATGTTCTTAATTTCTAGATTTTTAAATGTAGTGTAATATAAGAAAAATGTTTAAATTTTTAAAAATTTAAATTATTTACATCATTAACTTTTAAACATTTTAAAATATAAAATGAAATAATTTTCTTTGACTATTTCTGCTCGAGGGGATATTGAGTCAGTACTTTTCATTAAGGTAGGAGTTTCGTTTCTGCGAGTTGAAATGTGGGTTATTTATTGCATGTGGCTTCTTTCTTGCATTACCTCGTAATTTATTATGATTGTTTTATAATATTAAAGGATGGCTGATGTTTTTGAGACAAGACAAGTCAAACTGCTCCGTATGGCTCTGGCATCCTCCAGTCTTAGATGTTTCATATGCAACGATGGAGGTTAGTGACGCTCAAATATACGCTCTAGTTTGTTTTTTTAACATTTTAAATTTCCCATCCTCTGAAGTTGTACCTTTTGTGATGTAGGGTGACTGAGCTAATGATATTTATTTCTCGCTCGATGAGGTCAATATTTTAATGAACGAGTGGGTTCCTTGGTCAAATTGGAACAAACTCGAATGAATTGTTGATTAAGCATTTTTAGCACACTGTTACATATTCTTTAATGCTCATACCACCATAATTTTAGCATGCTTTGAACCAAGTTCAAATCCCCAAATAGTAGATAGAAAGACATAAGTAGATATAAATCATGATATGTTTAATAACTGGAACCATTGCTTATTTTTGTTGGTCAGTAATTCATAAATGAATTGTCAGCATTAAGCATTAAGTAATTAATAGAATTTTGCAATACTTTCTTTGCTCTGTGAAAGGAATGCATTTGCAGACGAGCACATGAAATTTAAAGAAAATTAATTTTAAGTGGCATTTTTAAGAGTTGTGCACAGCTATCACTTTTCTTGTTTTGTACTTTTTTTGATCGTGCGTATTAACACCTAGTGGTCTACGACGAGGACGCGTACGCTGGTCACCTGGCAGGGCATGTCGAAGATGATTCCGATTCATTCACAAAGTTCGACAGCATGATGGCCAAACAATTCGAGAGGAAGGACGTCTCCTGTGACGAATGCAATGAAGAATTCATAAGACAGGTTTGAGGTTTACTTATTAATAGACTAGTAGCTGTCTGAGTTTTTAAAGTAAAATGTTTAATTGTATAATATCATTTATGGTAATTATTTATTAATAAACATTATTATTTTTATAATCATCAGGTTGACTTGGACGTCCACATGGTGAACAATCACGAGTATCGTCTCATGTGCACATACAGTTTCTGCAGCTTCAACACCACCAGCAGAAGAGAGATGGAAGCCCACGAATGCCTCCACCGAGTTGTGAGGTGTCCCTACTGCGAGTTTAGGTAAGTTGCCACGTTTACTTTAGCTCGTCAGCTCACGAAGACAGCCGTTATTTTTATATTGTTTAAAAAGTAAGGCAGTCTTTAAATGGCCTCTGGTCAGGTCATAATCACTCAATTTTGCATCATTTGCAGTGGCGACTGGAAGACGATGGATCGCCACTATTACGACAAGCACTCACAGTGGGGATGTGTCTGCAGAGGTTGCGAGGAAAGATTCCCAAGTATAGAGGAGGTGGACGTCCACGAGCAGAGTGCTTGTGCCATATTTGTGTCCATATATCCAGATCTGTTAAGATCTTAGACTGGCCCATCTGGTCGAGTTTGCGAACTGTCGCAGAGGTCGTGAAGAAAGATTGTCACTTAAATAAATTTGCATAAAGAATGCATTGTGTCCTGTGCTGTTATTGTTTGAGGTTGTGAAGCTTAAACAGTCATGATAAGGTGATAATACTAACTTTGCAAGGTGGGTTGAAGGCCCGGCCTTTGGATATCGGCCGCTTTTGTAGAACATCTATCCAGCTCTCAATTCGAGATAAAGTAATTCATGCTAAGTTTGCATTGTCACATTTGTTGAAGTCACTACCAATTTCCATTTTTTCTGCCGTCTTTGTACGCGCATTGAGCTTTGACTTTTGAGCAATGGGAGGTGACGTGGTTACTCCGGTTGCTAGCGGTGTTGGTCCATCTCGTAAGAAAACTAAGATCGGGCATTTGATAATGATTTGCTGGCAGGCACAGAACCAAAGGACTGGATGCAGGGACACAAAAACAATCGCTTTTGAGTGAAATGTAAGGTTTGTTCATGATTATTGAACGCTAATAAATCAGGCCTGCCGGTCATGAAGGCCCGGCCTTTGGATATCGGCCGCTTTTGTAGAACTTCTAGCCAGCTCTCAATTCGAGATAAAGTAATTCATGCTAAGTTTGCATTGGTGGCTTTTGTGGCCAAACTGGACAGCAAGCTCTCGTTTGTTAACAAGCAATTGCCAGGGATGGATGTTGCTCCGAGTTCATTTCTGGTAAGAGTTTTGGTTGATGATGTGATGCAAGGAGATTGTTGGCAGAGATATGACAACAATAGGAAACATGCCATCCAAGACTCGAACTAAATTTTGCCGGTTGTGACGACGTATTTCCCAATGCCGACTCTAATTTTCATATTTATAATGAAATTATGCTTGGCTCATTTAATTATTGGTCTACTTTTATTTAATGTTCTTATTTATAATGAAGTCCCTGTCGACTCTGAACTTTAGAATTAAAATTAAGTTGCATAATATCATGAACAGTAATTACGTAATGATAATAATTGAAACTAAAGGCTGGTTTAATCTGCGTTTTTTTGTCGGACAATCTGGGCTTTTTCAAGAATCTCACTGTTTCCATAATCATTTGAATATAGTCCTCAGTGCCAGTTTAGAGTTGTGTCTCTTTTAAGGAATTAGACCAAACTCTCCAACCTATCAGCCCTACTGCTCCAAATTCTCATGGGAAGCTACTATAAATATCTCTATCGAGATCTACAAATTAAAACGACAGCGTATCAAAACCTTGTTTCTTTCAATACAAACTTTGCATCTTTTTGAAAGTGCTTACAAAGCTTCCTGAAACTGTTCCATGCTTCAACAAAAAACTCGGGCACCCCACTTCCTCTTCTTCCTTCCTTCCCTGGAGTGAACTGATGCTTCTTATTACGTATGAGGGTCAGGAAATTATAAATGACCGAACCAAAATACGCTTGATTGATTACCTATGCAAGTTAGCTCAGACGGTAGTGAGTCTACGAACAGCGGTGAAAGCAACAGTCGTAACCCAGTTTGCACCGCCTTAGAGGTCACCTTGGATGCCGCGCTATACAAATAGTTGATTAAGCGGGTGGGTCCCATAAACAAATTTAGCTCCTACAGTAAGTAAAAGTAAATCTTTCCTCCGCTATATTTATTTATTAGTTATGGGTCCACCCATAAACAAATTTAGCTCCTACAGTAAGTAAAAGTAAATCTTTCTTCTGCTATATTTATTAGTTTATATTATTAGTAGTATATTATTAGCTATATTAGTTCCATATATACAGTTATTATAAAAAAGAAATCACTGGACGATCTGAGGAACAGGCGTGACTTAACGAGGGACTCGTAAGTTGATTCCATTTGATGTGTGGCTCGCTTATGCAATACATTAATCGATGCGTTAAACCAAATGTCAAATTGAAACCCAACTCTTTAAAGGACGCATTCATCAAGGATCACTGATTTTGAAAACATATCATACAATACATTTTGTGTAAATTTGATCGAAAGTTTTTATTGATAGGTGGCTCTGGGCCCTGGCTCGTCGGGCTAACTCCCTTAATGCGGCAAACTAAAAGATAAATTAAAAATTAGCACTTTGATTTTATCTAAGGCTTTAATGGATTCTTTCAGTAAAACGCAAGCAACACAATTATCATATTTTTTCGATGCAAGAAAATAAGCAAATAGAATGATAATGTTATATTTAAAAAATTAAAATTTGGTTCCATTTTTTGGTTTCTCGCGGATAGTATATAATACAAATTTTGGCGAAAGTGCCTGTGTTGTCATGGTTTGAGACACATCTGATATTATAGTAATATTTCTTCATTTAATTTCAAATTTAAGGATTTATGCTTTAGCATCATTCTATTAATAAATATATTTTTGCAGCCTCGATTTTGGACAAGACTTTGTCATAGCAAATTAAGTCACTTGGTTTTCTCGAAATTTAAAAATTTTTAAATACTTAAAAAACTTACAGCCATATCTCAGATTTGTGAAATCTCAATTTACATTACTGCAGAGCTATAGAGACATTCAAAAAGTTCTCGTCGTCAAAACCACTTTCTGATTAAAAACAGTCGCTTGCCCTGTGCTAGATTAAGAAGGCGGAACTTGAAGAATCGATCGCTGCTCCCGACTCTCTCTTCGAACTCTCGCTGGGGTATCTTTAGATCTATAGTGAGAAATGCTAAACAGCTTTTCGCAGCCGGCTAGCTGTCGAGTTGTGATGTCAATGTAAGCATAGAGTGTCGTGTTTTAGATACCTAAAATTGTCCGGACAAAAGCGAGACCCTGCAAATCGGCTCAGTACAAGTCGGCACGATTCTTCGAGCGTTATCAAACTTTCGGGACTCGTAGGGTTTTGAGGAACTCAGGACATGGCCAAAGGTAATCAAATTATTTGTGTTTCGCTGTTTCCAAACTGAATTTGTTGTAACCGAAGCCTGGAGTTGATAAAATACTTTTTTTTAAACAAAAATGGTTTGGGGCTACAGTCTAAATGTGGAATCTAAATGTTGGCTTTGAATTAGTTTGAATTTAATGTTTATTTTTGTAATTGACTTTTATTGTTTTTTTGACTGCTGAATTTTATCGACAGTTCAAGAAAAAACAAAGCACTTTGGGAAATTTGTGGCTGTGAGTGTTTTGAAATTCATAATTTTCAGCCTTTTACAAACCTCGCGTCTTCAGCTAGCGTGCTCGCTTTAACGAGTTTCAATCGCTGTGGACGTGCATTTCGTGTCGTTATTGCTCAAGAAATAAACGTAAACACAAAAGACAAAGTGCAATGTAAACACAAACACGAACAAAACGTATCGACACGAGCTCAAATTTCCAGGCCCCAGCCACCCTCTGCAACCAGTGCAACAAAAGGGTCTACGAGATGGAGAAGATAACTGCCGATCAGGTCGTCTTTCATAAGACCTGCTTCAAATGCCATCACTGTAGCAGGATACTCAGGTGATGATACTGATGGTGATATGACAGTAATGGTGATGATACTGATGGTGATTTGATAGTGGTGGTGATGATACTGATGGTGATATGATAGTGGTGGTGATGATACTGATGGTGATATGATAATGGTGGTGATGATGCTGATGTTAATGTAATGGTGATATTGATAGTAATGATATTTATGATGACACAATGCTGATCATAAGATGCTGATGATAATATAGTGGTGACAATACTCATGGTAATGTGATAGTGGTTATGATGATGATGGCAGCTCGGTAATAATTAGATACGATGTCGGTATAGCCTGGACGAGCAGTTGCACTTTCGGTCGAACATCTACGTTATCATAACATATGCATTATTATAATTTATGCGAATAATTATTCCATCTCTTGTTGGCAGCTTGGGTAACTACTCGGCTGTTGGAGGAAACTTGTATTGCAAGCCTCACTTCATCTCGCTGTTTAAAGTCAAAGGTTATTATTATTATTATTGTTGTTATTATTATTATTATTATTATTTAGGGTAATTATGAGTTTAAAGTCAAAGGTTATTATTATTATTGTTGTTATTATTATTATATTATTATTATTTAGGGTAATTTATGAGTATGAATTAATTATGATAATTCACCAATAATCATGGTTAATTATTAGAAATTAATCCTTTAAAACTCCCTTCAATGCAGGGAATTATGCAGAGGGATTTGGACTGGAGAAGAAAGGTGGGTGGGCTGCATTGTTTATGCTAATGAGATGCATTGTTTACGTTGATAAGATGCATTGTTTACGCTGATGAGACGCATTGTTTACGTTGATGAGATGCATTGTTTACGTTGATGAGATGCATTGTTTACGTTGATGAGATGCATTGTTTACGCTGATGAGATGCATTGTTTACGTTGATGAGATGCATTGTTACGTTGATGAGATGCATTGTTTACGTTGATGAGATGCATTGGTTACGGTAATCGGTTGCATGGAATGAACCCAGAATGCATTCCTTATGTTCCTCAAGGTGCATTGCGATTCGAATGACGTGTGCATTTGTTGATGCCAGGATTTAAATTTTCTTACGATTGGATAGTTAGCAGAGATAATTGATTAAATATCCTTAATTTTATAATTATGGGGGGGAAGACTGCATCATTTCATTGCACCATATTTCTCGTTTAATATACACAAATTAATTATTATATTTATTATTATTATTGTATATTAGTATAGTATAAACTATAAGTCCTATATCTATTACCTATTATATATTTATTATAACTTAATATAATTAAATTTAATATTAGTCATATATCTATTACAACTTATAATATAAGTTATATATGTATTATATCTATTATAACTTATACTTTAAATATTTCTCCTGTCCTTGAACAGGCAACCCATTGGCTTCAGCCTCCCATGCCAAGTAAGTTTTCTTTTTTTTAAATTTAGCATTTTATTTATTTTTGCTTTTAGATTTATTTTGTTTTTAAATTTATTTTCGTTTGAAATGTTTTCTCGATTCACGTGTCGTGTGTCGAAGGAGTCGTAAATTTATGTCAAGATTTGATTTCGAGGTTGAAACATGTTTTCGTTTACGAAAACTCGCCGTTGAGTCTTCATAGTTTCGGTATTCATAACGGCCAATAAGAAGCCAGAATGTTTAAACAGCAGTTATTCATGTATTATATTAGTTATTATTATGATTTTTATTATTATTCCTGTATTGTATTTGTTATTACTGTATTATTATTATTATTATTTAGGGTAATTATGAGTTTAAAGTCAAAGGTTATTATTATTATTGTTGTTATTATTATTATTATTATTTAGGGTAATTTATGAGTATGAATTAATTATGATAATTCACCAATAATCATGGTTAATTATTAGAAATTAATCCTTTAAAACTCCCTTCAATGCAGGGAATTATGCAGAGGGATTTGGACTGGAGAAGAAAGGTGGGTGGGCTGCATTGTTTATGCTAATGAGATGCATTGTTTACGTTGATAAGATGCATTGTTTACGTTGATGAGATGCATTGTTTACGTTGATGAGATGCATTGTTTACGTTGATGAGATGCATTGTTACGTTGATGAGATGCATTGTTTACGCTGATGAGATGCATTGTTTACGTTGATGAGATGCATTGTTTACGTTGATGAGATGCATTGTTTACGTTGATGAGATGCATTGGTTACGGTAATCGGTTGCATGGAATGAACCCAGAATGCATTCCTTATGTTCCTCAAGGTGCATTGCGATTCGAATGACGTGTGCATTTGTTGATGCCAGGATTTAAATTTTCTTACGATTGGATAGTTAGCAGAGATAATTGATTAAATATCCTTAATTTTATAATTATGGGGGGGAAGACTGCATCATTTCATTGCATCATATTTCTCGTTTAATATACACAAATTAATTATTATATTTATTATTATTATTGTATATTAGTATAGTATAAACTATAAGTCCTATATCTATTACCTATTATATATTTATTATAACTTAATATAATTAAATTTAATATTAGTCACATATCTATTACAACTTATAATATAAGTTATATATGTATATATCTATTATAACTTATACTTTAAATATTTCTCCTGTCCTTGAACAGGCAATCCATTGGCTTCAGCCTCCCATGCCAAGTAAGTTTTCTTTTTTTTAAATTTTGCATCTTATTTATTTTTGCTTTTAGATTTATTTTGTTTTTAAATTTATTTTCGTTTGAAATGTTTTCTCGATTCACGTGTCGTGTGTCGAAGGAGTCGTAAATTTATGTCAAGATTTGATTTCGAGGTTGAAACATGTTTTTGTTTACGAAAACTCGCCGTTGAGTCTTCATAGTTTCGGTATTCATAACGGCCAATAAGAAGCCAGAATGTTTAAACAGCAGTTATTCATGTATTATATTAGTTATTATTATGATTTTTATTATTATTCCTGTATTGCATTTGTTATTACTGTATTATTATTATTATATTATTATTATTATTGTTGTTGTTATCATTATATTTAGTTCACCATCTGTTCATTACAGGCATGCTGAAGGGAACCAATCCGTTGGAGGGGAGAAGCCGGCAAAGGCAGTGGTAACATCATCATCATCATCCTCATTCTTGTCATCATTATCATCATCATCATCATCATCATTATCATGACCACGGTCTATGTGATCTGCTACTTGCTTATCATCAATGCATGGATTCCAAGGCATGGCTTTTAAACGATTTGTGCTTTTCGAAGAATTTTAAAGTTATTTTTATGTTTTTATGTCTATTGGCTTGCATTTGTCGTTGTTGTTGTAAGTCCTTGTCCTTCTTAATCGGATGATTTAATAACTTTGATTTGATTAATTTTTTGTTATTTCTAAATTATTGCTTCGAAGCATCTCAGCGTTAAATCGTTCTTTGCCTGTTGCCAGGAGGCTGATTGTACTATGAGGATTGTAATAGTTAATAGTAAAGGTGCTATTTGTTATTGAGCAATAAAATAAAATTATAATAATATTAATAATAATAATAATGAATTTAATTAACTGAAGAAATAATAATAGTAATAGTAATAATATTAGTAATCATAAAGTGTATTCCATACGTGTTAATAACAATTCTGACGACCACAAACTGCTACATCAGACTAGCATCACCACTCCAACCTGCCAAATGACTCGCGTACAGACCGAATTCTTGGACGGGCAGACTGTTGACGATGATGACGACATCTTCATAATCAACAAAAACAGCATTGCAAACAACAACAACAACAGCCCGACCTCCAAGGCCGTTGGACGCAGAAACGTCTTCGCCGTCGACTCGAGGAAGAGGAAGACATTTTCCTACGGCGACAACTTCTTCTCGAACGACAAGGAAAATCTGCCCGGGGGGTTCAAAGCCCGTGGATCTGAAACCGACGATTACCTGCCCCCCACTGGGAGAACGAAAGCCCTGCTGAAACTGTTTACTGGTATTATCAACGGCGCCAAGGTCGGTTTGGTCGATGGATGTGATTGTTGTCCTTATTTTTGGTATTGATGTCTTGTAATAGTAATAATAATAATGATGATGATGATAATAATATTAATAATAATAATAATAATAATAATAATAATAATAATGATGATAATAATAATATTAATATTAATGATAATAATATTAATAATAATGATAATAATATTAATATTAATAATAATAATAATAATGATGATGATGATGATAGTTATTTAGTCTATTTATTAAGATCTTACAAATGATGAATGAAATGGCTTGTGATGATGTTATAGTTAATAAGTTATTGAGGTGGTTGGCTTAACTTGTGGTTTGAAATTATAACTATATACCATACTTTCATTGAGTATTAACTATTAATTGTTCTCAAAGGAGTTGTTATCTCGTATGCTTTCGCTTTCTCGCTTTAATGTCGTTATTATTATTTATTATTTTTATTATTATTTATTGTTATTATTATTATCATCATTATTGTTATTATTAATATTATTATCATCATTATTGTTATTATTGCTATTGTTATTATTATTATTATTTCTTTTAAGTTTTTACCTTGTTTCTGTTCTTGCATGATTCTCTATCTTTTGATGTGCATGGGCTTTGATCTTTAGCATGTGATTGAGATCACTATCGTGGCCATAATCATCATCATCATCACTATTATCTTCATCACCATTATCACTGTCATCATCATCATTAAATATCGTATTATTGTCATCATCATTAAATATTATGTTATCGTCATCACCATCATCTTCATTAAATATTATATTATCTTCATCATCATCATCCTCATTAAATCATTATCTTCATCATTGTCATCATCACCATCATTAATAATAATAATTGATAATAATAATATTAATAATAATAATAATAATAAATTAAATTAACTGAAGAAATAATAATAGTAATAGTAATAATATTAGTAATCATAAAGTGTATTCCATACGTGTTAATAACAATTCTGACGACCACAAACTGCTACGTCAGACTAGCATCACCTCTCCAACCTGCCAAATGACTCGCGTACAGACCGAATTCTTGGACGGGCAGACTGTTGACGATGATGACGACATCTTCATAATCAACAAAAACAGCATTGCAAACAACAACAACAACAGCCCGACCTCCAAGGCCGTTGGACGCAGAAACGTCTTCGCCGTCGACTCGAGGAAGAGGAAGACATTTTCCTACGGCGACAACTTCTTCTCGAACGACAAGGAAAATCTGCCCGGGGGGTTCAAAGCCCGTGGATCTGAAACCGACGATTACCTGCCCCCCACTGGGAGAACGAAAGCCCTGCTGAAACTGTTTACTGGTATTATCAACGGCGCCAAGGTCGGTTTGGTCGGTGGATGTGATTGTTGTCCTTATTTTTGGTATTGATGTCTTGTAATAGTAATAATAATAATGATGATGATGATGATAATAATAATATTAATAATAATAATAATAATAATAATAATAATATAATAATAATAATATAATAATAATAATGATAATAATATTAATAATAATGATAATAATATTAATATTAATAATAATAATAATAATGATGATGATGATGATAGTTATTTAGTCTATTTATTAAGATCTTACAAATGATGAATGAAATGGCTTGTGATGATGTTATAGTTAATAAGTTATTGAGGTGGTTGGCTTAACTTGTGGTTTGAAATTATAACTATATACCATACTTTCATTGAGTATTAACTATTAATTGTTCTCAAAGGAGTTGTTATCTCGTATGCTTTCGCTTTCTCGCTTTAATGTCGTTATTATTATTTATTATTTTTATTATTATTTATTGTTATTATTATTATCATCATTATTGTTATTATTAATATTATTATCATCATTATTGTTATTATTGCTATTGTTATTATTATTATTATTTCTTTTAAGTTTTTACCTTGTTTCTGTTCTTGCATGATTCTCTATCTTTTGATGTGCATGGGCTTTGATCTTTAGCATGTGATTGAGATCACTATCGTGGCCATAATCATCATCATCATCATCATCATCACTATTATCTTCATCACCATTATCACTGTCATCATCATCATTAAATATCGTATTATTGTCATCATCATTAAATATTATGTTATCGTCATCACCATCATCTTCATTAAATATTATATTATCTTCATCATCATCATCCTCATTAAATCATTATCTTCATCATTGTCATCATCACCATCATTAATAATAATAATTGATAATAATAATATTAATAATAATAATTAATCATAACAAATTATAATTGTCGAACGCCAGATGCCCCAGGAGCAGGCCAAGAAGCCCGTGGACCTCGTTGACCTCGGATGTGAACCCGCCAAGGAGGTCAAAGGTCAAGAGGTGCAAGGTGAAGTGAAGAACAAGGTGACCAACGGCGAAGGTAGCCATGGTTACGAGGAAGCTTCTCACCAACTGGAGAATGATAATGATGTTCTGGAACGTCATGAGGATGATGTAAACGGAAATGGCAGCCGCCATGTCCTTGGTAATGCCGGTGATGATAATGATGACGGTTGTCATGGTGATAGTGAACACCACTTGGAGGATGCTGAGCCCAACCCAGACGACGAGTAATGCCTTGGCTGAGGGTCTTTTTATGTCGGTTGGCGTCTGCTTTTTTTTTTGTTGACAACCGTCAAATCGTTCGGCTTTATTTATTCAACTCGTAAGACCCCGACCATTGCCATGACTTACTATCTTTCTGTGTCGTGTCAGTACCGTGTCGTGTTAGCCTAGCCTTTGTCGTCGTCGTCGTCTGCATAACTGCCTTGGCCGTTGTAAACTTCCTCGTTGTGTTCGTCGTTCGACAAATGGCCGACTTTTCGGGATCCCGTTTGAATGAAAATTCCAGTTTTTTTTTAACTTTTGATGTCTTCGAATGCATCTTCACGTCTGAACTCATCTCTCGTAACATCGTCGTTGTCTTCATCGTCGTGATTGCTTTACCTCTTGCTCATTCCACTTGTTCTTAAGCTTTTAAAAAAGTCTGCCTTTGTCATTCCAAAAATTCCACCGTCTGCGAGCTGTGTCCGTGGTTGTCGTTGCAATGACTTTGGAAATCGATGTCGTCCGTCGATGTGATTTTGCAGTTTATTTAATTGTCGTCGGTTTTTCCAGATTTTAGACGAATTATGACAATTTTTGAGAAAATATTTTATAGCCTGTTCGGTTTTAAATTTTGCAAGACTTTTTTTGCCTGTCGCAGTTACATTTAAAACTTGGTTTCACGGTTTCGATGCGACTTTCATCAATGATGCATTTAGCTTTTGTTATCCTACATTGCAGCTGATGCATTTACATCAAAAACTCCACCTTTGGAAAATCAAAACTTCTAGTATTATTTATAGAATTGCATTTAATCAAGCCTCATTGACTTTGTCTTCGGCTTCCCATGTAATGTGCATCATCATTTCCATTTGGTAAGGCCAGAATGTTGGTCCAATTTCGTATTTCAGGGCTTTAAAGTTTTTACGTCTAAGAATTGCTTTATCTTAGTTTGGAAACCTAGATTTTAATAAATGATATTCACTAAGTGAACACTTGCAGTGTGTTACAGCCCTTTTCCGTGGAACGTTCTATGGGAAGACGAGCTTAAAAATGTCTTGGAATTAACTTCCTTGTATGGGTCGATGTCTTTTTTGAATTATTGTTGTTACACAGATCTTCTAGGTCTTCTTAATCACTATAAATAATTGTTATGTTAAGAGAACAAGATGCTTTGGCTGGGTTTCCGAGTGAAACATAGAGAAAGAGCATTATATAAATTACTGGTAAATTAAGCCTGGTTGCTAGTCGTTTAATTACACAATTGTGCATATATTTGCTTATTGATTTTATTAGTTTAAAACTTATACCTGCTTAAAAATGTACTCGCTTAAAAATAAAAAACATTTCTAAAAAAGATTTTAAAAACGCAGTTGAATTTTCTGTCAATAAGTCATTAAATATTTCTGATCAATACTTCATAGATTTGCGGCGTACAACACTCACTATCTTAATTAGAACAACTTCAAGCGGCACGTACGCGAAAAATAAATTTAGTTGTAAAAGTTCGTTTAGGGTAGACAACCGCTCCAAGATAAACAAAACCTGCTTGTTGTATTGCTAGTCTATGCTTTCTATATAATCGGCTGTGTCTAGCTTACGGTTGCAGGTCTGTCGTAGAACTACACTGTTTGGGTTTGTCGATTAAAAATGGGATACAGGTATCGAGAGAATGACAGATATTACGGACGAGGTGCGCCGTCGAGAGATGAAGATGATTATTACGAGAGGAGAGGTCCGCCTCCATCATTTGCTGGAAGAGACAAGAGGAATGACGATAGAAGTGAGTTGTTTGGAATGAAATTGCAGAAGTTGGGATTTTGAATTTTATGTGGAGTGACATTCGAACTGATGGACGTAATTCATATGGCTGCTTTACTTGTTTGTTTGGAAGGATAGTTGTTATTGCAACAAGCATTCTTTTGGATTGTTTCTCTCTAAAAGCAACGAGACTGACTAATATTATTAATATTCAAAATAGCATGTATTGAATGATTGACAGTTTATTTATGCAAACTGTGTAATTAAGAGGATTATAATTCAATTTATGTGTAGCCCTAACCATTTTTTATGGATGTTCATAACAGCAGCTTTGGCAGTTTTACTGCTTTGTTGTTTATTATTAATTGTGACTACAGCTTTAAACTTTTCAAACGTTCGAAATATTGCATTTTAAAAATCATCTTTAACAATTCAAACAAATAATCGATGTAATAACGCGTCATACCACTAATGAACCGCAATCAAAAGATTATTTAATTGTCATATTGTCTCAAAAGACATCCTGTTATCTCTGACATTTTCGTTGCCAGAATTCATGAGGGAGATTGCAACGAAGGCTCTGTTCCTCAGCGCCAAAAAATTCTACCTGGACATCGTAGAAGGTTCCGTAGGGAAACTCCTCAAGTTGTCAGAGGTGAGCCATCAGTACTTGACGAATTAACGATTGTTATTATTATTGCTGTCGTCGTTTTTATTCGTTTAAATTGGCATTTATGGTATCGGTTTCCTGTGTCCAGGTATCGCAGACAGGCCAAAAGTCAAAGATGCTGATGGACCTCGAGATGGCTGTCGAGTTTCACGACAAGATCAGCGATTTCTGCGACTTTCTCTGCACCGTCGGTGGGTTAAAGGCTTTCAACTGCCGATATTAATTTATTTACGCTTAAATTAGTTACGTTAAATGGTACCTTGCTTGTATTAACCTTTTTCGTAAATTTGCAATGTTTAATTTTTTTAGTCAAATTTTTCTTATTATTTAATATTTAGCCAATTCTCTAGTTTGAAATAAATCTGGATTGAATATATAGATACCAAGTATAAATGGATATTGATGGAGATAATAATAATAACAATATCGGTTAATGAATTAGTTAATAACTATAATAACCAATTTGTCCAGGCCATGCCGTCATAGGTATCTTATGAAATGCAAAAAATTGTATGACCATTTTTATAGCTTTTAAGGCGTCTGCCCTTTTTCAGACAAGAACACCGACAGGGATCACGGAGGGTACCGGAGCGAACCGATTAAGAACGACACCATGGTGAGGGACCAGAGGAGGTACTACCTTGACCTTATGGAGAACCATAGGGGGATGTTCCTCAAGGTATGATTGGTTGTTGTTGTTGTTGTTTTTAGTATTAAATATGCAAGTGTAGACATTGAATATAAATGAATAAATGCGAGTGTTAAAACACGTGAATGTAGTTGTTGATTAAATGAATGCGAATATTAAGTAAGTGAATATATAAACTTATCGAAAACAAATTAAACAGGTTATTGTCGTTTCTAGGGTGTCACAGTGTTCGTCGCTGTTTTTGTTTTACTAATTATTGTTATAGTTAATCGCACAACTGATGTATTAATTTATTAAACCGTTGCCAAAATATCGTCTATAAAATCCTCGTCCTCGATCGACGCAGGTCACAATGAGGTCGCCGACAACCGAACGAATCCAGATAGTCTTCCCCGCCTCTGGGTTGCCAGAAGTGAGGGATGCACTCACTGAACTCCTGTCCGAACACGGATCCAACAAAAGACCAAAGTGTTGGTTTGGATTTGGGCCTTTTTTGTAATTTTTGTATCGGATTTTTCCTTATTACTTTCGACGATGTCGCCTGGCAGAAGATGAGCTGTGTCTTCTTTCTGTTTCGGTGCAAGCAGAGTTCATGAGGAACTTTAGCCAAACTGGTTTTGGAATGACTTGTGGTTAATATTAGTATCGTGCATATGCATGAGCCTGTGCGGCTGTATGACATAGCACGTACAACCTATCTGCGATGTGTGCCCCTCGTGCACAAGTCTTTTATAGATATTGATTATATATAACTATGAATAATTAACATTGTATTTAGTATTAAAATGATTATTGATTAGCATCGAAATGAATATTGATTAGCGTTAATATTCACGACTTAGTCTCGGAAGAGGAGGACCGACGCAGTCCGAGGACGCAGAACGACGACGGGAACTTCGACGAAGACTTCCAATGCGACCTGAGCCTCGAGGTCATGCCCGATGACGAGGTCTTGACCCTTGAACTCGAGAAGAATGGGGCGAGCGAGAGGCAGCAGACGGAATCCGACCAAAACAAATTGGACTGCAGGGACAGGTCGTTCCAATTCGAGGTGAAGACCAATGAGACGGGGACTTATCTGAGCATCACAGAGGTATTTGTCGCGTCGTAATTGAGATTGCAATAATTATTTATTGTTCCTGTGCCCTGCTATTAGTGGATGATGATGATGATGATGATGATAATAATTTGTAAGGCACCATGTATATGGCATCAGTGGTGGCGAAAGATGACGATGTTCTGTGATTAATTTTTACTTTTTTCCTACAATTTTTAACATGAACCAAAGCGTCTAGAAGACAGTCCATGACAATTCTTTGGCAGTGCAGGCTGGGTTTTGAACCCGGCACATCTTGTGAAATTGGCCATTAATACTGATTGATATAATGCGCAACGAAATTATTTTTACTAACTAAATTTAAATATTAAACAGTCGAGTGCCAAGTTCAGGTCGGTCATAAACGTTCCACAGAAATGCTGGCAAGAGTTTGTCTCTGGCATCGAAGAAAAACTCAACGAGTTGAGAGGTCTTCAGACGAGAGAGGAGTCCGCGGATGATTTTCAAGGACGCGCGGACGGTGTGCAGTGAACCGTCCCCGTCGCGGGCTTGCATGCGATTCTCCTCGTATACCGGTCTCCGAGTCTCGTCGTCCAGACCACGTACTGCTTCTAGATTATTTTTCTTAAGTGGTTTTATTTAGAATAGACCGATGTTGTTGTTGTTGTTGTTGCTGTTGTTGTTGTTGTTGTTTCGAAGGAGGCATGACGTTCGAAGCAAACTGACGGTTTTGTTCGGTGTGAAGTTTGTTGCCGTGTTGTTAAGATGATTTCAAATTCTCCCTCGTGTTGTAGCGGCCCTTGGGAAGCTGCAGTTTCGGTTTTGTGGTTACGATTCGTTCGTCGAGGTTGTTCGGTGGAAAGGGGAAAATAAATATCCAATTTTGGGGGGTAACTTTGGGGATGTTAGTTTTTGATTGATTTGGTGGTCTCAGTAATGGTGATAAGCATGACATAAACCTATAATATAATATATATATGTTTATAAGGATATGCATGCCTCGGGTCTTTATTTTTCTGACGTGTTATTGCGCCGTTGTCGTTGCAAAATTAAATATGAAAGTAATCGGGAAAGCTGGTAAGTTAAGAAGGTACACTCCGTACCTAACAGTATACTAATTAACTTTACCAGAGGCCTATTTTCGTTTTGTAAGAATTTAGAAGAAAATAGTTATAAATATTGGCAGTGCGTTCATCGGCAAGCGTTAATCCAGTGACATATTCAGTAGCATGTTGTAGCTTGTTGTTATTAATATCCGATATGCAACAATATCAATACATAGCAATCGTTTCAATGGTCAGATCTTTGAACGTGTCCTCTCTCAAGGCTCTTAAGTTCTCGTCGCTGGTGTAAGCCCTGAGTGTATCCATGCCATCGTCAGCCTTGACGACCGAATCTTTGCGAGGCTCCAACGTAGAACTTTTAACTGATATGGAAAATTCCAGTTCCAATCCTTCGTTGGTTCCCAAAGTGTTCCATCCCGTACCGATAGTGCTTGAAAACCTGGAGCTGGTTCTAGCTTGGAACTTGGCGCACAAGAAGGCGATTACGAAGAGGAAGATGATGGTAAGGAGACTCAGGAGCGCGAACCAGATGAGAAGACCTATCATGATTCTTTCACTTTTCCAGACGGAATCCTTCCATGACAAAGAGCTCGAAAGGTCGTTCACGAGAGCGCCGAAATCTGGAAGTATTTTAAACATCATTAACTATGTGATTTTACCCTGGCCCCATAAGCTTAGAAGATTTGGCGGAGTATAAAAATCAGTTATTTTAAATAAAAGACCTTAATACTCACAGGAAGAGTTTTCCGTGGTGTTGATGTATATCAGAAGGCCGGGGCTACCGTCCAAGCCCGGAGGACCCGTGTCGCCTTGATTCCCGGCTATACCGGTATCGCCAAAGGCACCGGTATTTCCCGTCGGTCCTACATATAAGTTGAATGCGGTTGTTTTATTTTGTTTTTTTTATGTTAAAGTAATTTTATAGATTTATTAACTATTATTATCGTGTTGTAATTAATTTTAAATGTACTGGATATTACTGGAAGTACAGCATAATAATGACCTTGGTTTCCTGAAGAGCCTATCAAACCCGTAAATCCCGTTCCACCTGTATCTCCAGAGGGGCCGACTGCACCTGTTGGACCCGTGGGTCCGGTATGACCGGTATAGCCATCTCCACCTATTGATCCGAAGGCTCCTGGGGCTCCCTAAAATAATTTCTAGAAATTAATTATTTTGTAATTAGTTAATTAGTATTTATAATTAGTTATAATGAGAAATTAAGCATAGATTGATAAGTAAATTTGAAAGTAAAGTTTTGGAATAATTCAATTTTTCACTATATGTTAAATTAATTGTAATAACTTAATTTTAAATTACTATGTAATAAATAACTGCTTAACCATTTATGCTTGACCGTTAAGCTCTCACAATACTTATTAAGATAAGTCTACAACAATTTTACCGTGTCCCCTATATCCCCGGTCGGCCCCGTGTCTCCCCGGATGAGGGCAGGAGTTGTGGTGGTGAACGATTCCACCGACTGCTGCAGAGGGCATTTGGCATGCGGCTCACTTGTTGGAGGAGAATTGTCTGAAAATGAGATTAGATGATGAATTAATGCATCGATTGAATTAATGTGGAATGATTGGTCAAATGAAGTGTCAAAGTAAAGTTCGTAAAAACAAATTAATTTATCATTTATCATTTATCCATAATAGTCTTAAAGTGGTCGTAAACAGTTTGAAGCCATTCACGAACGAGCCTCGATTGCTACAAATTTCATTTGTTAACGAATATTCACGGTGCTAGTAGCCTGTCGGAATAAGATCAGCAGTGACTACGACGAACAAAATTCCTCCTAATAATTACTTCTTTTTAATTTTTAATTTTAATAGCGCCTTATTAAATGTCGACAGTAAAACCGACCTACGAGGAGATAAGCGATGAAGTTCATCTTGTAAGGAAAAAGGATCTTGGAAAAGTTCAGGGTATCCACGTGGCTCAAATTTCCGACGGCCCCGGTTGCGACCAAGATTGTAGAACTTTCCAGAGTTTCATCGTAAATGATGGAGAACGGCGAGACACTCCCGGCTCGAACCTGGAAGCCAATCCTATCCCCTTTCTGAACCATGACACACTTTTGGTCCAATAAGCTGACGAAGTACACCTTGAAGAATTAGGTCACCAAGTTTGATTGGTATACTATGATTACAAAGGCGACTCATAATGGTCATTTTCACAATTATGATGGTTTATGAATTTTTGCGAACTTGTAATGGTAATAATATTCTATCAATCATTAGCAAATGTTATTCCGTAATATCCCAACACAAATAGTATAATAACACCTCAATATCGTGAGATAAAATAAAAACAATGATAACAATGTTGGCCAAAAAAAAGTATTGAAAACTGACAAATAAAAAAACTGAGAACACAAAAAAAAAACTATTTCCCACCGTGTACGTCGCATTGACTCGTTCCGAAGCTATCTCCACATCTCCCACAAAGTTCAACTGTTGGACAGGGTCCGACCCTAGTCCACCGCTACCCTGAGCGGGTCTCCATATCTGGACGCGGAAGGAATCAGTGTTGATCCAGAATGCCGTGAAAGCAAAGAAGAGTCCGTTGTCTTTGAATCCATCTTGGGTGACGAACACCGTATCCAATTGCACATCCTGTGACCCGTTGCCGAATAGGGGTCTTAGGCCAGCCCGGGAGTAGACGAGGGTTTCTGGGTCCTGCCCGAGTCTTGAAAGTTCTATTGCTGCTGCGAGTGGATAGTGACATATTGCATAAAGTGAGTGAAATATTTATTTTTAAAAGTTAGTAAAAACAATTCTCGCATAAATTACTTATTTTAATTTTTTATAGAAATTTTGAATATGGGAATTAGGACGTGTAATTAAAATTACCTATTACTATTTGAAATAATTTATTTCTAGTACATTAACTTCATAGTTGAGATTCCAAGACTCTTAAAAGTCAAATAACTGATTTAACAACATGACAATTAAGTAGAATCTTAATTCTTCTTAGAGATTGCAGAGTAGATTTAAATAACTAAATTTAAATAGATTTTGTTACAGCTTCAAAACCAACCCTGTAATGACAGACATTTTAGGACAATCAGCAAAATTCCTACGAACTTAGTCGAAAACATGTTCGAGAGTTTTAAAAGTTGATCTAACCAGAAGTATTTACAACAACCGATGACTTAAATGAATTTTTTTTCAAACTCGCAAATTTGTTCTCGGGTACAAAGGCAGCCTAGTCCCACATTGTCCGGCTTGTGGCCTGGGACAAGTCCACGCTTCATTGAGCGCTGCGTGACGATTTTTCAAGATATTTCAAGTATTTCCGACCAACAAAAAATGAATATCATAATCACACTGATTTATGCAAGTTTGTGTGTACACTTTGATAGATTTATGCAAGTTTTCGTTTACACTTTGATAAATCGTTGCCAAGTTAAGACTCATCATTGCGAATAGTGCAGAGTAATCTTAAGTTGGACTTCGGGGCTGAATTTATCCAGGCGTAGGCCCCTGCAATGCAGTAAACTGGCACTGGATGTTAAGACCATCCATACTTAGTATTAACATTAATGTTTAAGGAGATTAATGTCTGTTAGATAACCGCTTTTTGTCCAAATTTCTTATTTTGAATAGTTTCATAGAATTTGAATACATTGCCTCCTTAAAATTACAGAAACTTCAACAATTAAACGAAATTTAAATACGAAATAAAAATATATAATAGAATTTATTTTTCAAAAAAAAAAATCATTTACATTATAAATTCCTACAATGTCAAAAAAGCTAAACACACACTTCTAATCCTCACAATCCGATGCACCGTGATTGAGAGATTGAACGATCGCCTTGAAATTGCACTTGTTCGCAATGCATGGACTGCCTACTTCCGCGCCGAAGCTAAAGGCTTCCTTGTTACGAGCCAACAGGCTGGTTAGCCGAAGTTCGTCAGCTTTTTCCATGGAGAACCTGTCCTTCACTCTTGCCCATTCAGTATTTGGTGCTTCATATGCCTTTGTCTTGATGTAGGTATGATTCTTGGGAAAACCAGGAAAATTTTCCGGAACATGATCTGGTAGATAGTCCCTATGCTCTCTCTCATTCATGTTGGTAATCTCGGGTAGGCATTCTTGACTTTGCTCTGGCATAGGCATGGTTTTCTGTCTGGAGTTCTTGTGGTATTGAACGATCTCGCTCAATTTGATCCCAGAGTCCTCAATAGACGACATGATGTCCGTTGCCATAAGACCAGTCCTCTCTGCGACTTCCGCGTAGTTCTTGCAGCTAGTGGCCAATTTCATCAGGTAGTTGTCCAGCAGTTTTACCAGGGCATCCAGACAGGACTCGTGCGCCGTTTCGAAGCCAGCTTCAATGGCCAAAAATGCCACAACTTGTCTTAGCGACATGATAAACTGATGCAAGTTCAAACTTTTCTCTAGCTTCTTAATGATTTTTAGATTTACTTAACTAGGAATGTTTTAGCGGGTCAACGAGAATGCGTTAGAGATCGTTTCTAAAGATTCATCTGATAATCGCTTGTTTACATTTTTGACAGCCGCCGCTCACACCAAAGACCATGAATTTGATAATTCAATAAAGCCTTCCAAATGAAAGACTCAAGATTGTCTACAATAACTATATTACATTTAAAATTTAACTAATTGAATAATAATAATATTAACATAATTGGCGAACCCGAGTGAAGTCTCATACTTATGCAATCTCCGGCGAGTTCTGTACAATCTTACTACACCCTTTATTTATAAATATTGTCAACTGCTATTTCGATCGCATGGAACATTTAAATATTATTCGTATTCAAGTCATTTATTGCCCAAATCCTGAGTAGTCATAAAATGCAGCCAAAACACAGAGGAACACAAAGTCTAAAAGTTAATATTTACAGGAAATTCGTTCTTTAAAAATACTCTCTTGAACAAGATGACCTTGTCTACCTGTTAAACAAAAGAACAACCAAATGAACTCACTAGTAGGATCATCAATTCACTGCTTAAACGTTACAATAAATGCATGCTATAATGAGCTCATACTTTTTATTAAATAGTACAAAACCAACATTGTACAGTCTTATTAAACACTAAGACAACAGCAAAAAATGACAAGTTAATGTCATCAGTCACTTCATAAATTAATTAACTATCACTATTATTATTATTATTATATTATTATTATTATTATTATTATTATTATTATTACCATTACCATCACCACCACACCTCAGACACCAACTAACCAGCGTGGCCTCATTGTCGGCAACGGACGAAGGTTTGCCGAAGCAGGCCTTCCGATGTCGTAGGTCACCCTCCTGTCGTTTACCTCATCGTCTTCGTCACCATCACCGTGGTTCCTGTTGAGACCAAAAGCAGTCGAGGGGTCGAACCTTTTCTTCCCCTCGAGAGCTTCGAGCTGACCAGTCAGTTTCTCGATCCTCTTCCTGTTCATCATATCCTTGGCTTGGAGTTTTGCGATATCCTACGATGGTGCAAAGGACATGATTTGGCGCATGATTTTGGACGAACAATTTTAAACAAAGAACTGTTTTAATGTTAACACTGTAAGCTTAATTCTCAAGATGCAAGCAATTCACAGTGCTTGATTGCAGATCGTACGACAAATATAAAAATGTGCGTAGATACCAGAGTTCCATTTATTGAGATAGAATGTCTAAGAGCATAATCACTTATTGAATATTGTATAAATGAACAATTAACATAAGATAATTATCTGTTTCAGCTGTGTAATTAAGGACTAATTAATTAACTATTCCAACCAATCCGTAATTAATGTCAAATCACCTCTTTCAAGCTCGTGTTCTCCTTCTTGAGCTTGGCAAGATGTTGAATCTTCTGCTTGTGGTTCTGGTGGCCAAACATCTCGGCATACTTGCCGTTCAACTTGTCCACTTCCTTCTGCACGGATTCGTTCCTGTTCTGAAGCATCTGCTTCTCCAGCTCATACTTCTCCAAGAGTTCCTGCGAAACGGAGAAATCGAGATTCGTCTGAATCCGGAAATTTGGACGGCAAATAAAGGACGCAATCGGTTTTTCCGTCTTAATTTGACAGACCGAAGTTGCTTTGTAGTAACCATTTACCTTGAATGGTTCAATCTTTTCACTCTGTTCTTCGAACAAAATTTTCCACCTGTAGATCAAAGACGGTTTGCGGGGAAAATGAAGGTTCGGAATTCGTAATTACCAATCCACTAATTATTATTCTACATTTGAACCATCACCAACCTTTGGCACTCCTCTTTCAACTTCACCAACTTGCTCTCAGCCTCCATGTGGCTCCTGAGTCGAATCGATTAATTATAATTTGCTAATAAATTAATAACTATCAAACAAACAGCTAAAATACACCAGGCCAGTGCTGGTCATGTTCAAAGATATCTGAAGCTAACACCACTATGACCTAGAATATTCCCAATACCAATTTTCCTAATAATACCAATTGGATGGCCAATTTCCTATCTCGTGGATCTTACCTTCTCAATTCTTCCTGGTAGAAAGCCTTTAAGTTGTTGTTGGAACTTTCTTGCGACGAACGAAGCTCTTGCAAGTCGAAGATGATGTTCTGGTGTTCTTTACCCAGCTCGATGTGGTCCTTCATTATTCTGTACCAATTTATTTTAACAATTCATTTTATCAATGATGATCTCGATGATTGTTGGTAATAACGAGTGTAGTGGCAAACTGAGGTACAATGCAACAACAACGTGCAACCTAGCATGATTAGTTTCATTAATTTTTAGTAATTATTTTTTGAAATAGAATAAATGATTGTGATTGATATTAAGTCTCAATAAAAAATAAAAGTCACGATTTAACAACTGCAAAGTGTTTAGCATGTTTAAAATTCATGTAATTTGTGGCAATATTATTTAATATTCGCATTTAAAATTCATGATTTGTATTATTTAATTACGCATTACCTCTTCACTTCTCCCTTGGATGCCTCGAGTGCTCTCATCAGTTCGCAGACCTTGGCATCGTGTTCCGATTTCGAGCTGATCGCAAGGACGATTAATTCACGATTTCAGTTCGAGACGCCAATTCTCGGGCATATTTGAAAAAAATAAATATTCCACCGACCTCGTCAGCAAGCCCACGAGCTTCCTATGCTCCAGGTCCGCCGACTCCAGTTTGGCTTTGTACTCGTCGACCTGCCTGAGAAGGAACGAACAATCTTCCTCGAAGGATCTCCTGGTCTCCTCTTCTGAACATCTGGTACTCTCGATCTCCGCCCGAAGCTTCCAGACGGCCGATTCTCCGGCGGCCACAGCCTTCCTCAGCTCCGATACTTCTCCTTCCAGCTGGCCAATCCTGGTGAAATCGGACTGGTGGATCCTCTCGGTCTCTTTCAGTTTCCTAGTCAGAATTTCGACCGTGGTTTTGCTCTCCGCCTCCTTCTCACCGAGTTGGCCCTCCAACAGCAGGTGTCTTCGCTTCTCCAAGTTTAACTGATTTTCCAGTTCCCTGATCTGGTCGTCCTTCTTGCTGAGCTCTTTGTCGATGTCCAGTTTCAAGATTTTCGATTCCATCTCGAGTTTTTCCAGTTTCGCAGCGAGAACGGATTTACTCTGGTCAGATGAGCTCGCCATTTTGGCAAGCTCTTGGATTTGAGCTTCTTTGGATGAAATTTCTAGGGCATGCGATTCCTGGACGGAGACAAGCATTTGTTTGTGAATTTGAGATTGCGAAACCACGTCGTCAATCTCCAACTTGAGCTCGTTCAGTAATTCTTCCTTCCTAACCAATTTCTCTCCAAGTTCTGAGGACAGATTCCTCTCGAACGACAACTGCTTCGAGTGTTCCTCGATCATTTTTTCGTTTTTTACTTTCCACTCCTCCACCAACGAAGCAGCACGTTCCTCTGATTTTCTCAGCTTCTCATTTTTCTCAGCCACGGAGCACACAAGATCGATCATCTCAGAATCTTGTGCGATCGCTAGCATTTCCAGCTTCTGCAGTTGGGTCTCAAGGTGCTCCAATTCTGATTTCAGACGTACAGCTTTCGATCTCTCCAAGGCGGCTTCTTTCTCTGAATCATTCAGCAGCATTTGCAGGCTTAAGATTTTATTATCTTTAGAGTCAATAATTTCTTTTAAAAATGCAATTTCTTTTTTTAAGGATGATATTTTCTTCGAGAGATTAAGTCTTAATTGGTGCTCGTTGTCCTTGGAAACTGAAAGTTCATCAATTTTCTGCTCCAAAGTTCTGATTTCCCATTGGAAGTGGCTCTTAAGCTCTGTGTTCAAGTCTTGGTCTCTTTCCTTTAGAGCCTTGAAATTTTAAATATTACATTTCTAAAATGAAGTTCTAAAGGAAGCTGTCGAACATGAATGACGTGGCAAATGAATATCTAATGTCGTGGCAAATGAATATCTAATAACGTGGTAAATGAATATCTAATGTCATGGCAAATGAATGTCTAATAACTAGCACTTCTAAATCTCACCCCATCCTGCTTGAGACGGAACACTTCCTCCCTCAGAGACTCCGCCTCTTCTTCGATTTTCAACTTTTCTTCGAGAACCAACTCCAGTTGTTTTTCAATCTCGGACAATTCCTCGGCCTTCCTCGCCATCTTCTGGTAGAAGCTGTTTCTCTCTTTCACCGTTTGCCTCAGCTGCCAGAAATTAGGGTTAGAGTCGACGGGTCGTGCATATTGGCGACATAAATTTGATTTAATGTCTGATGAAGTCTAGAACTTTGTAGATTAGTTTGTACATTCTGAGGCCATTTATGGTAAGCATTGATTACATCATGCAACAAAATAATAATGTGCTAATTTATTTACTGCTTCTGAATCTGTGCACTCATCGAGCAAGCTTCGCATAAATCTGGTGTTAGCACGATTCGTCACACTGATGGATGCAGTTAAAAAAACAGTTATTTGAATTCAACACCTCCAGTCTCCTTTTAAACAATGACGAGCAAAAAAAAAGAACAGTTGGTTGCCGTGATGTGCGCTCGATTACAACGACGAATTTGGAAAATCGACAAAACATCGGTTCCATAACTCGATAACCACGGTACTTTCCATAATTAAAATAAAAATAACATTAACGATAATAAATAACAAGCATGAAAACTGAGTATAAAGTCAAAGACATGAGCAACAATACCTGCTTGTTGAGATCCTTCTCTTTGTCTGTGTGCTTGACACTGTTGTGCGTCGTGAAGCAAATAGATTTTGGCTGAAAAGTATCCAAAGACAAAGACGTCAAGCAGATGCTAGTGCCATTTCAAATGCATTCATTTTTTAACATCACAGCTACCCGTTCGCAAAGCGTTAGTTCAACAAGAATTATGTATATTTACTTTGACACGACTGCATGCCAATTAAACGCAACACATCGGCGGATGGCCATGGCTTGCAGCGTTAAAGAAAACAATGTCCAAAAGAAATCGGTAAAGCTGAAAACAGAAGTCAACTCACGAGGGACTCAACACTGGAAGAGTTGGAAACACTCTTGCCATTCCTGCTGCCCAAACTGGATGATCTCATTTTGAACACTTCTGGAAGATGATTATTTGTACATTAAAACTGGTGAATTAAATATCCAATTAATGTGCAAATGCAACTAGAATGTAGCCAGTTTTTTTGTGTATTTAGGATTGCCATGATAAAACAGCAATGCTTGATTTTAGTGATTATAATGTGTGGTCTGTGAACTGTGAAAAGCTTTCCTTATACAAACTAGTAAGTTAATCAAAATATTTGGACACAGAAGCAAATATGGATTAACAAATTATCAATATTGTGATAATAAATAGTTGGAATTTAGAACAATCACTTGCTTTTAAATAAATATCATGAGTGATTGGCATGAAAATTCAACAAGTCTTGAAATAATATTTTCATATAATACTGGCCTTTGGGCTCTTTAAACCTCTCGTCTTTGGTGTCTAAGGATGGAACCTTGACAGATTCAGTTATCTTCGGATCGTAATGTCCTACCGGCGGCGCGCAGGCTTAGAGGTAAATGATGTTTATTTAATGTGCATAACAAACCAGCCAGGTGTTTCACAGATTATAAAAAGCAGTCCAATGAAACTCTTCCGTTGTTGGTAAATGATGCTAACTTAATGCACTTTATAAAAATTAAAATTTACTAACAACTAATTTCGTTAAACCTCTTGACTCTAGCTTTCGGGAAAGACATCGCCCAATCCGCGCAAATGGTGTAAACAAATTTATCCAAATTAAAAAAGGCGGCTTTCAGAAACGATCAAACTAGTGTAGGAGGCGAATAAGGCAAAGATCGAAAATAAATTACTACACAATTACTACTTTTACAATATAAAATTTGTTAAAAATTAAAAAGTACTCTCAATACATAGATCTTACCATTATTGTTATAATATTTTCGACTGGCTGAGCCCCTAATATCTGTCCCAGAAATGTTAGGACTCGCAATGAAGGGAAGAGTTATATTTCGTAGACAAATTTTGAGAACCATTTTGAAAGTGCCGAGATGCCGATGTCTTCACAACGAGCCAAATATCAACGTACTTCCATGTTTATTTCAGTAAACAAAAGAGGTGAATTAGGTTTGTTTTCTGAGTCTTGTTCGAATATTACCGAATAGTTTTTCGCGGACCCCCTCATTACTTCAGTAAATTAAAATTGTTCAATTGACTGAATCACCCAAATATTGGCGTTAAGATTTCCATCTGCGATTGCTAAAGTCTTAGGGAATAAGTCATAATGGCATCTGTGTTCTTCAGTTCTGTGCTCTTTGACCCATCATGCAAATCTCCCTGCTTAAAGTTTACTAAAAGATTTAGCCTGAAATGTGTCTGCAATAGTGTAGAGTTTAGTTTTAATAACATGCCGCATTTAATGCTTTTTCTTATTGCGCCATTGATAGAGTTCCTTTAGACAGAGTCCTCCTTTAGCCATAACCTCTGCAGCAGAGGATTTTATTTTTATTTCGTATTTTATTTTTATTATAATACCATTTTCAAAATAAATCTTAATAATAAACTTCGCCCACCTCTGCCAAAGTGTTCTAGATCGTATTTTCAAAATACAACAGTGTTTATTTATTTGATTATAGTCCGTTGCATGACTGAGATGATTTGGACTAATACAACAGTGGCATGCCATGTGCTTTTTATATGCAGGGATGGTACTTAACAAAAAGAGATCATGTTCTCTCTCGTCTAGACTATTGCAATTTCCTTCTTTATGGCACATCTGCCTCTTTAATTTATTCCTTGCAACGCGTCCAAACAAGCTTGCCAAGCTTGTGCTTCTCAACTTTACCTTCATTAGTACGTACTGCCTGAAGCAACTGGTTGCCGATTCATCACCTTCAAAATCACCATTCATCTTCATCAACCGGGTCATCACTCGCAAATAAGAGACTTCTCGTACGCCTCTCCTGCTGTATGGAACAGACTCTCTTTGTCAGAGACCAACCATATGTGGAGCCCTTCAAGTGTCACCTGAAAACTCACCTCTTCAGGAATTCGTGGGATAGCGAAGACATAAGGCGCCTATAACGCTATGCACACAGCGCTTTATAAATTAATTATAATTATTATTATTTTGTATGACTGACAATTTTCAACAACAGCTGCCTTTTAAGACAAACCATGACCTTATACCGTGAAATTTTTGGTATTTTTTGCTTTGAATAAAAGTATTTCATAATACGTATTTTGTATTTTAATATTTAGTATTTTAAATATTCAGTGGGCAGTATTTTGCCCACCTCTGCACTTTGAGTGGGGATGGCGGGGGCATAATTCTAGAACCAGTGGGCGGAATGGAGAATCTACCTATCCCTAGAGTGCCTTAGGTGTATGAGTATGCCTTAACATTTGAATTTTATGTGGGCAAACACTTAAACAACTCATCTTTCATTTATTAAGTTGTTAAAACTTAAGACTACTTATTTTCTGACATCATAAAGAATTTTGTTCAAACTGCGGTATTTTCACTTGCCTTATGTGATTTTCCATATGTTTTTTTCAAATATGACGACTTCCAAATAATTGCAGATAAAATTATCAATTATAGGCTTTTCTGTAGATAGACTATATATATAGACTCTTAGATTACTATATTTTATATTGTTTGATTTGAACGCTGTGAACAATAAAATTAAACAAATCAACCAAATTTACTGTAAATTTCTTAGATGTTACAGACCAAATAATTAAAAGATGGTCATTATTTGTCTTTTTTATTATATTTTCTTCTCAGGCATTTAAAATATAAAAATTTGATCTAACTTACAACTATAGTTTTATTAAAAGTGTAAAATGGCGCATAGCATTTGAGGATGGAAAGGGGACGGCAATAGTAATTAAAAAATACAAAAAGAAAATTCAAAACCTTAAACAATTACATAAAAATATTCCATAAAATAATTTTAGAAAAATAATCATTGTATCCAGAGAGATCTTTCACTGTTTATGCCGCTGAACGGAGATCACTAACGCCTGACAAAGTGCTGGATATATCTATAGTACAAATTGTTTCAATGTGTAAATTGACAAACAATCACACGTCTTACCTAATAAAAAGGTTTTAAGGGTTATTAATTTAGAATTTTAGAAAATAATGACAAATTATAAATTAAGCATCAGTAAGATTAGACAATTAGTAATACTTATTTTAAATATTAAATGTGATTAGTGGTAGAAGTTGAGAAATATATACACAATAATTACCATAAATATCTTGCATTTATTAATTAATAAGTAATAAACCATTATTAAATAATTAATTAAATTGATCTAACTATTACTTATAGAAACTCGTTCAAACGGTTAACCAAAGTATTAACACATGACTACCTACTTGAGTGTGTGTGTGTCTCTCTGAGAAAGCGACATACAGTAATTGACTAAAAGAAGTGTCTAAATACTTACATACAGCCCTTCCTAGGCAGCGAAACATGCACTTGACAAAACATGCCACGACTAAAAGGGTAAAAATCGACCCAATAACAATCAATCCAATGATGTAATCTTTGACAATATCAGCAATATCGATAACAAATTCTTCGGTAGTATAGTCGTCATCTATATAGAATGTTGTGTTTTCAAATCCTTCAATAGACTCTAAAAGTTAAAATTGCCAATTGGTAAATAAATTTGAGATCGAACATGCCACTAAGTTTACGAAGCCCTACTGCTTGCGCAGGTATAATTGTCGATGTTGATGTAACCAGGCATGCATTGGCACATGTAACTTGAAAGCATATTCAAACAAAAAGAGATAGTCCTATTGCACTTGTTTGTTTCTTCACATTCATCTACATCTAAAATAAAGATTAATTACTAACAATATTTGGATAAAACTGTTCTAATTGATTAAAACTCATAATTGAATTTTGTATTAGGAGTAATGGCAAAATTAATGTTTGAAGTGATCCATTGTTCTTTAGAAAATACCTGTGCTTGTTAAATATGTCTTTACCAATCAATAGTTCGGTAAAAATTGATATAATTGAAATTAGTTTTAAGAGTTCAACCAAAATTAATGGTTACAGTAGTTCATTGTCTTTTAGAAAATACAATTAGTTTTAATGTCAAATATGTCTTTACCAATTATTAAGAATATGACTAAATTGACCTTGGCATTCGATGGAATGCTGATAAACAAATTTGCGAGTTTTGTCTGGACACGAGCAATCAAACGAACCAATTGTGTTTATGCAAGTGGACAATTTGCCACAGTGATGTTGCAATGAGATGCATTCGTCGATATCTTGAAAAAATAAATAAAAACCAATTTAATAAAATAACATAGCTACTTAAGAGATGTGATTGACTTTGTAATACAGTCTATTTTTCTAATTTTAAAATTAACTATCATAACATGCAGAGGCACAGAATGTTATTTATTAAGCTGCTGCTGATCTTCAATCGTCAAGGTTTCAACACTAATTTGTTGTAGTGGTATAATAATTATTAAATCAAGTAATTAATATTATATGATTTGTAAGATTTGACCTTCGCATCGTAACCTCGTCACATATTTTAATCCTTTATTACAATTACAGGCATAGCTTCCAGGTATATTTCGGCATGTTGTTGTACTTCTATCACAGCTGTTCTCACTGCCACATTCATCGATATCTAGCACAGGAAATGTATGCAAACATTTTGAAGGCTGGTTTATGTTGTGATATATTTTATAACAATTTAAAATAATACAAAAAAAAATAACATTTATGTGAAAAAGTGAAAGAAACGTGCTTTGCCTTCAACCAATTTATTTGGACCAATTTAAAGAAAAATAAGTATATATTAATTGTAATAATAATTGTTATTAATTTTAATAATAGCAGTAATTCTACTAGAACGACACAGCAATGCAATTTCAGACTTACCAAAGCAATTTTGTTTTGAAACACAAAATCGGTTTATAATGTAACCTTGACATTGATCGGTTCTGTCCAGGTAACTTACGAATCCAAACATACAAAGGCATTTATAGGATCCCAAACTGTTTATGCATGAAGTTGATATTTTATCGCATGTTTCATCGGCACATTCATCTTTGTCTGATTTGTACAATGTCGAGAACAATTGTATTTGCAATATATTGTTCTAAAAGCGCTATTAGTTCTTTTGTAAATAAATAAAATAGTAAATTGACAATATTTAAGTAATTTATGATGGCCCTTTTAAGGTTACTACTTAATCTTGCCTCTAATCGGAAAACGGGTACTGGAATCAAAGATATTTTGTGAAAATGTTGCTTACAGTATACCTTCGCAATGAGTTTTATTTGTTTCCTTGTATCCTTCCTTGCATTTGCACTCATATGAACCCTGTGTGTTATTGCACGTAGTTGTGGATTCGCTGCAACCGTGATCTTTATCGCATTCGTTAATATCTTGGAAAAATTGAATGAAAAATATATATGGTGTTTAAATTTCATCTTGTAATGTAAATGGTAAAAAAGTGAATGTAGAACCAGTGCATGTTGTGTTTGGAGAAAGTGTAGCATTAGGACGTAAATCCTCGTAACCTCTTGTACATGTACAATAGAAAGATCCCTCAGCATTGTTGCAATTTGTTGCTGTTACGTCGTGACACGGAAAAGCTATGCACTCGTCAACATCTAGGTAAGCAATTACAAGTAAATGTGTAATCAAGGCACATAATGGAATAAACAAACAGAAGTAAACAGACTCAGACAATTGAATTTAAATCAAATAGGAATATGCAAATATGTGACTTGTTTGCTTTCAGAAAAAACATTTTTGCGCTTGAAACTGGCATTTTTGTTAATAAACTTCTCTGACTATTTTTCATTTTAGACCAAACTCAACAAACTCAAATGGCAATATTTATTAAAAAAGCATTATTTTAATAAGATAATAAAAATATTTATTCATCAGAAAACTAAGACATGGTTGTCGGACTTTTAAATTTTATCCAATCTTGCTCCTAATTATCATGAAATATAACTTTTAAATATAAATGTAAATTATATGTAAAATATGACATCTTGATATGTAATATATAGATAATGAAATTGTTTTCAGATCGTTTAATTACACATCAAAAATAGCAACAATTATTTTCAATGAGTATAATATTCTAATAATTTTTTTAATGTTTCTATTATTTTTTATATCAATAGAGCATTATATCATTAACCTGAACACTTCTTTAATTTCTTATCGTAAATGTCGAATCCATCCGAGCACTGGCAATCGTAACTTCCGATGTTATTAACGCATTTTGTTGATGGCTTGTTACATTTTTCGGTTTTAATTAGGCATTCGTCAACATCTTTGAATTGTTTGAAAAATTAATAATAATTTAAAAACTTGATTTCTCACTAAGTAACAATTTTGAAGCTATCATGTAGTTTTTCGCTTCGAAATTTACATATTAAATTCAAGTTAATGTTCATGCAAAATATGCAGTTATCATGGAATTATGATTAAAATCATAATTAGTAATACAAACCATTGCAAATGAATCTCCCGGTGGAGCTATCGTTCACGTATCCCTTCTTACATTCGCACATATATGATCCTTGTGTATTTTCACAAGTAGCTGTACTGTCACAAGCGGATTGACTTTGGCACTCGTCAATATCTAATAGTTTCAACAATAAAAATAAATTTGTTTAAGTGCTACAGGTAATTGATATAAAATAATGGAATTGGTTTTAATGTGTTACTCGACGTGCCTTTACACTTATATACATTCTTATCAACTTAATACAAATATAAAAATATACTTCCGTAACTTTTAGATTGATTTAATGTTTAAATATACGTACCATTACATTTCAGGTCATTGTCAGTAAAGTAGCCAGATCTGCAAGCACATGTCGATATTGTAATGTTGATTGTTTTCGTTTGGTCCCCAACTGTGAAAACAGTGCTCTGACATTCCGCGTCTCCACACATTCCATTTTCTTCAGAGCAATCTTTTATTATGCGAATTGTGTTATAGCACTTCAAATATATTTTATAGTTATATTAAAACAAAAAAATAATGCTTAATGCTGGGCTTCGGATTTAATCTATTAATTTGACGATTAATCGTTATAAATTATAACCGGTTAAAATTTCTGTAATCCTAATATTTAATCGTAATAATAATAATAATAATATAATATTACAATTTAATATTATTATAATATATAATATATAATAATAATAATAATAATAATAATGGAATGAGAGCGATCTCTAACCTAATACATCGCTACCAGAGGTAACAATAAATGATAAAACTAATAATATAATAACATACCTAATTATTATTCCACTACACAAAGGGGATTTTGCAACTTGTTATTAACAAGGACGGGAAGGGAGGATAAGTCAAATATTGTATAAAACTAAATATCAATAAAACGAAGCCTCTGGATTGATTATAACCTTTTTTTTTCAAACGACCGTTAAAATGTAAATATATGTATTATAATCACAGAGCTGTAATATACATATAAATACATTTTAACTATTTATATAAGCATTATTTATTTTTTGAAATTAAATTTTGGCTTATATAATAGTTTTATGCTTTCTATTCAATGATCGATTAATGAAAAATAGTGGTAGAGTATTTCTGAACAATAATGAAGAAATATATATGCAAGTAAATCTTACTGCTTAATTAATATAACATATAATTAATATGAAAGAACAAAAATTGTTTACCAATTAATTCTAAATTAACTCCTGCTCTTCCTTTCACATGTGTACAGTTTCTTCTGACAACACAATCCATTTCAGTTAACCGTGGTTGAAAATGTTTTGGTGCAATTACTAAAGGAAATAAAATTTTAGTGTTTTCATTGTGAAAAAGCGCGCTTGTTATTAGTTAAATGCGTTTACTTTAGCAAAATGTATCAATCTTATTAAAGCATGAGAGTCGCAAATAAAAACATTGATTTAACATAACAACTACATAACAATGAATGCAGTTGACCTCAGAAACTGCCAATATTTAGATTAATTCCTAAGATATTTTTTTCGACTACTACTTATTATTGTTATTATTATTATATTATTATTATTAAAAACTATAATATTAAAATAACTAAAAAAATTACAATAATATTATAATATTAATAATAAATTCATAAATAATATTATTTATAATAATTATAATATTTTTTTTATATAATTTATTAATATAATATATACATATAATATATTATTTAATATTATTAATATAATAATAATAATATTGTTATTTTTATTACTTTAAAAAATTTAATAATAGTTATAATATTAGGTTTTATTTTAATAATAATTATAGCAATATTATTAATATATTATTATAACTATAATATATTATAGTTTTTATTATTATCATTATATAATTTTATTATTATAATATTATATTATTATTATTATTATTATTATTATTATTATTATTATTATTATTGTCACGACTGGGTCTAGGCCAGGGGTGGGCAGCCTTTTTGCGTGTGCGTGCCAAAACCGGTAAAAGCTCTGACAAAATTCTTCTGCGTGACAACCAATTTTTTGAGAACATATTCATATAGTGTATGCTATTACATGCTGTTGTAAATTCAGCGTTTAGAACCAGTTCCAGTAAGAACTAAGAATGATGGAAATCCTTTAGGAAACGAAAAGCTAGATCTGGTATCAGCAGGAACTAATTCTAAGACTAGTGTCAGAATGAACCACTTCCAAGCTAGAACCGTTTTTGAAACCGACCATTAATATAATTAA
Organism: Whitmania pigra; assembly: GCA_021613335.1. Classification (NCBI taxonomy): domain Eukaryota; kingdom Metazoa; phylum Annelida; class Clitellata; order Hirudinida; family Haemopidae; genus Whitmania; species Whitmania pigra. The sequence continues at coordinate 286,863 of JAJTWR010000063.1, forward strand.
TCAGCTTAAGCAAACTATTTAACTGTTATTATACTATTTTTTAATTAAAGTAAATAAAAAAATAGTCGGCTATCCCCACAAAATCCACCCTTGATGCCACGTAAAGCAAGACAAAATAAAATCTTGACAATAATGACAATGCAATTTCTGTGCCTTTTTTTGTACTTTTGTACATCATATCACATATAATTAGTACACCATGTCATATAGTACACGAGTAATACGCATAACATATACTGCGCAAATTTGTCGATATCATCAAAGCCTGGATTGATAGAGAAAACGGTTTACAGATTTGAACTCAGCATGAGAAACTGTGCTTGAAATTGTGAACTTTATGTAAGATACGAGTGCAGCATGTTTGTCGCAGTAAAACTATGGAAAGAAGTTAGTGCAAACTCACACCAATCGTACGCCGCTCCACGAGGTTGCGTTTGTACTTACAGTCAGGAACTAATTAATTCTCTTCCTGAACGCCTTCGGAAATTTTCCTTTTCTATCTGAACGTCGGCCCCCTCATTCGTTAACACGCGCTGGTCCTGACTCACGCTCGTAGCTGGCGCAGTACAAAGTTCCCAACGTGACGTCATTCATCGAAAACAGCATTTCCCCGAGAAGCATGGCGAGGGTCATTTAACGGGTAAAATGTTGATAAATTAAGGATTACAGGAGATAGTTTCGCGTGCCAGATAGTTAGGCGACCGTCGGACAAGTTTCCTATCCTCATTTTTGATTGTAATGTTTGTGGCTCGCGGGACATATTTCACTATGGTTATTTATTTAAGAAATATGTCATTGTTTTATAAGTCAGTGGGAAATAAATTTAATTAGATTATTAATATTTTGAGGCGATTAGTTTGATCCATCGTAAGATATGCGTTTGGACCTATTTTCGCAAATTGTAATTGATTGACTTTTGTGGAATCATTGATAATAGTCATGCGCGTTGACCTGTTTCCGTAAATTGCGATTGGTCGCTATTTATGTAATTCTGGATAGCCATCTTTCAATTTGTACTAGCTATCAGCAATGAGAATTGTGCATAATATGTTTTTTTAATCTTTAACGATTAATTTATAAGTTTTTTTAATAATTAACGTTTTGAATTTTAGGGAGAATCTGGAGTTGTGACGATACTGTTTGTTGGTAATTCAACAAAGACTTAGAATGATCATCAATTATGTACTTATGGGCTATTAATACGATGCCTTTCACTGAGAACTTTATCCAGCTTGAATATTGAACTAACGTTTCAAACAAATAAGTTAATATATAACTTTAACAAATATTTACGTTTACTGTGAACAGCCAAGGAACTATGCTTTCCACAAATTTGGTGACGCGTAAAACTTGGACAATTTTGAACACATGATGTTATCCCAACAGGAATTAAGCTTGCTAGATTAGAGATACACTGGCATCCATTCTGTAGCAAATTAATGATTAAATAAAAAAATTAAATCTATGACTCATATTTGTTTTTTATTATAAATCTTGACATGGGTCAAACGACCCCTCGCCAACAACTAACAAAAGAACAACATTTAGAGGGAGTTATTTTGATACGTCGACAATAATTGTTAATAATACAATATATGTACAATGTATACAATATATACACGATCAATCTTAATTGGAACTCGTATTTCCATTGTCCAAAATATTGGTAGTGACTATACTAGGAGAGTTGACAACTTCTTCTGGAAGATTATTCCAATAGTTTACTCTTTTGGAAAAAATGCTTCCTGCAATCCCTATAGTTTATGATAGTGACAAGCATCCGGGAGTGACCTCTGGTTCTTCGGTTTGAACATGGCGTCAGTACTTGACAACTGAAGTTGCCGAAGCATCCACTTAAAATCTTATGTGTCATAATCATGTAGGCTCTAATTCTTCGATAGGGCAACGATGAAAGCCTCAGTTTCTTCAGCCTCATAACTCAAAGACCTACAAGATCCAATTTTGTTGCACGTCTTTGATCTTTTTCTATTTTGGCAATATGACCCAGTCGGTAATAATAATAATAATAATAATAAATTTATAAAGCGCCATGTGCGTAGCATCAGAGGCGCCTTGTGTCTTCGCTGTCCCATGAAGTCCTGAAGAGATGGGTCTTCAGGTGGCGTTTGAAGAGTTCCAGGGATGGCTGGGCTCTGACGGTAGGAGGAAGTCTGTTCCAGACAGCTGGAGAGGCGTACGAGAGGTCGGTAAACATGCCCAACATTGTCGTATTAAATTTATTAGTTAATTATATTTTGTAAATAGCGACCGACCGAAAGTGAATTTTTGATCTCAGCGTTGTCATATGTTTTGCTGATTTGACATGGATTGACTCAGTCAAGAAAATATTATTTAAACGAAATTCTGTCGGCCAGTAATTTTAATTATAAATAAATTTGTTTAATAATTTTTAAATATTTACCAATCAAATGAGATGAAAACAATAATAATAAAATCAACAATTTCAAAAATGTTTTTTTTTAATGATAACAAAAAGAAATTACCGAATTAATTCCATAGAAATATTCCGAGCAGTATTTAGCACATGCCACAGTATTATTAATGAAATTATTCTGAATTTCCGATTTATTTGCTTCAAAGCAACCTATGAAGTTGTCTATCAACACATCTGTAATGACATTTTATATAAATTTTTTTTATATAAATGACAATAATAAATGACATTAAATGGTGATTGCGTAGATCAAATCAAATAAGCTTAATGGATTTGGAATTTTGGATTCGTCAATTCCAACCAGTATTATACATATAAAATTTGCATTTCCTCATTATATGTTTTAATTTTTTTGATATACTTTTGCGTAAATGGTTTATTGAGTTCATTTGATCTGACTCGCATGTAAGTTATTGATTAAGTGATCGCAACGCTCTAACCAGCTAGTGAGAAAAGAATTTCATTAACTTTAAAAGTTTTTCCTTTAATATGTATCACCCTCATGAAATCGAAGCATTCGAAAATTACTGATAAATTCGCATTTCCGCAAGTACCCTTTATTTTTAAGTCTCGTGTATAGCTAACGTTTGGCACTTGACTACCATTTCCTGTAAATTTAAATGGAGTGATTTATTGCGAATGCATTTAAATATAAAATCTTACCTAATTCCAACTTCATCCTTGCTACATAAACGGTTGACCATAAATCTACCACCACCTCATCAAGTATTTTTTGATAAAGTTCTGTTACTGAAACTCGTACAAAATTACCTGCACCATCTTTTGTATAATATGTTTCCGTTTGAATCAGCGCCATTGTATAGAAAATTATTAATGCTATGCAAATTGATGCGCGAGAATTCAACATTTCCTTAGAGTCTCGAAATCTTAGAAATATATTTTATAAAAACACGTCAGCACTTCTATGTCATAAGTAAACACAACAAGCTGAAACACGCAAAATAATTTTTAAAAACAAAAGCTATTTTAAATTTACAATTTATTTTTTGTTATTTCAATATTTATTGCTAACCTATACATTTTTCTCAACTAATAAATAATGACTTTTGAATGCTCATCTATATATATATAAAACAAGGATCTGGTATATGTATATTTCTTATACAAACCATTAATCCCGGACCGACTTGATTGAAACTTGAAACACTTGATTACGTTGACTATGGGGTCAGTTTAGTATACTTTGCAAAAAAAATCAATTATTTTGTGTTTTATTGCAAAAAAAACCTCTTCTGGGCTTATTCTCACAAGAGAAATTCGCCGTTTTCAAAGCTGGTGAGCTTAGGCGTATGCTGATTAATATTCATGTATGTAAGCTTTTAGTTTATATAGAAAATTTTCAGTATTATAATTTAAAATATACACTTTTTATTATTGATCTATGATTTAATATTAGAGTTATTTTGGTAGCCATCTTATTCCCTTTGTCATTCGTAATTTATAGAGTTGAATTCGTCGTTGCAAATATTATTTTATATTGCAATTTCTAGTGAGACTTGCATTCTCGATAACTACAAACAAGTCATAGGGGCAATCTATTAAATATTGCAGAGTGGACTTGAGATCTCCTTGTTGTTCCCACGGACAACTTCATGTTGCATGCTCAAGGCTGGGTTCGCCCAACAATTTATTTATTCTTGTTCCATGGGGTCAAACTAAGAATGTTGTTTATAACCAAGTATTGTGTTAATTCATATTAATAATTTTTTTTATAATATACTTAAGTTTATTCATTTGCAAATCTATTTCCGGGCAAAGCCGGGTAATAGGCTATTTAAATATATATTTTGGATAAATTCGCCGAAGAAAAATTTGGATCCATTAGTTTAGAAAATAATGTTGTTCATAGAAAAAAGAAAGAATATGAGGATTCATCACTTAAAAAAGTTTACACAGAAACTTTTTGGTCCTAAATTCAAAGACTTTAGAGTCAAATATTTAACTATTATTTTTTTGACTTTTTACTCTTGTCATCTTCAATCGAAAGCCGCTAAGAAACCATGGAGTTACGAGCAGGATGTAGATTTGTTATAAGTTTATTTATTAATTGCAAGATAATACGAATTACTTACATAATTAGAAATAAGTACTGATCGAGGTAAAACACTGCCACGGCAATTGTTTAAAATATCGAAATAAGTTTTGGGAGGAATGGTGGAGGTAAAGTCATATTCAAAACATATTAACAGTTTTTAGCAAAGTTACTAAAATTAAAGAATTAAACTTCAGAACTCTGTTACCTCTCCTCGCATTTCAGTAAGAACCTCCACGTGCTAGAATCAAGTATCCCTCGAGGTAAAAGAGACGGATTGGATGTCGTTCTCAAAAGCGATCTCAAGAAAGTACTGAAAAGAGACGCTTCCCTGAAGTCCTTCACTGACTGCGTATATGGAAAGTGTTTGGAGAGGAACGGGGTCGTTGCTGAGGAACGACTTGTAAAACCGCAGAAATCCGGACGGCAATGTGAGCTTGAGTGGCTGTAAGCGTTGCTGAGAGAAGAGATCGCGGTTTGGTTGTTGGGATGACGGCACGCGCGTTCGCAAATGACGTAAAAACCCGATTGACCGTTTAATGCAATATATGCACGCGGCCGGTCAGCGTAAATTTCTACGTGACGACGGCCGCTTCAAAGAAATTATTTTTTCTAAGATTGCATTATGTGGGATCGATGCGCAAAGGTCGCCTTGAGTCACATCGATAACGATATAACGTGAGGTGCGTTACGATGAAGTCGGACAGACTACTTGGAGATACCTGCGTAATAAAAAGGGATTGTCAATAAACCAATTGTTGACGCAAAAGTCATTAAAAAAATATAACTACATAATAAAATAATATAATTTAATAAAGAGTATTTGATAATTTACGAATTCGAATTTTGAGTTTATACAATTTGTTACACTTCACTATGCTACAGCAAATATACTATAGTGAATAGTGATCTTTTAAATTTTGTTCAATTCGCACAGTACAATCGAACACCGCTTTAAGTTACGTGCGAGGAAGTGCTCAGCTAATGATGCTAAAAATTTTGTTGAACAGAGTTGTTGCTGTCTGTAATTCCCTACCACTACAAGACGAGGTGGTATCTGCTGGCACTTTCTCCCGTTTCAGGGCATTAATCCTCGAGATTGATTTTTCGGAAATTTTAACAATTACCGACTAATCTGTAACCTACTTTTCCTCGCTCGATGTTGACTGGTTGTATTGTTTTTGCTGAGGCTAGTCGTATTAGTGGCTATTTAGCCCTTCGACCGGTTAAATAAATAAATAAAAATAAATAAAAAAAAAATTGTCGTACTCGATGTTCAGCAACGTTGCGTATTAAAATGTGTCTGCTGAAACTTAAAGTTTTAAATGGAAAAAATAAAAAAATATTTTAAGTTATCTAGCGAATAAAATCCGTCAACGTAAATCGGTGAATCGACCTTAAATATTAAAATTACCACTAAACAAGTTAAAGTAGAACTTGTCAGTAACTTACTGACAGCAAGTTAACGAAAACCTACTGCTTGCGCAGGTTTAATTGTCGATGTTGATATTATTTCACAACAACTTAGGCATTGCTATATCTTTTATTGTTTTGACTGCTTTTGGCAACAAATTTTAAGCTAAACCAATAAAAACAGCCAATTTCTACCAAGTTGCATACCAGGCGATGGAATGAAACGATTGTGCCTTTTTAATGTTGCTAGAATAAACAAGACGGACATTACAGATGTAATGCTATTAGATTAAACATCAGTCGTTAATAGCCCTTTTCGTCCTATTTTCCTCTCAGACAATTTATATATATATAAATTTTTAGACATAAAAATCTGATCTAAGGTATCAGGTTAATTACACAAAAAATAAATACTTCTAAATAATGCATCCCATTTGTGGGTGGAAAATGGAAGCGAAACATCAATAATACTATTAAAAAAAATGTGAAAACAATAAACATTGACATTTTTGTGAAATAACTGTTTCCAAAGTAACGTTTCATCCAATAGATCCGTCCTTCACTTTAATCTCACTGCCACCAGAGAAAGTGCTGGAAAGATCTGCGAATTAATAACTTGTTTTAATTGTTATAACACCGATTGCAAGGCATTAATAAATTGTCATAATTAAATAAATCTTTGTTATTTGTTTCATCTAGAATCTTTGAGAAAAAGCTAGTGGCACTTAATGAAGGCGAAATGTGCTCGACAACAAATTCCAATCAACCCAGACATTGAGAAAATCAGATTTCCAGCTTAGAAATTCAGTTCAAATCATTAAATACTTTCTCAATAAACTTTCCATATGAAAACCTTTTGGCATTTTACGGAACCCGGGAATATTTCGATATTAATTGGCGACTCGAAAATCACACCCCTTGCGCAGTAATTAACTATTTAAAGATTATTAAATTGGAATTGTAGAAAATGATTGCAGTTTCAAATTAAATATCAAGAAAATTAGACAATGCATATTTTTTGGTATAAAAATAGATAGAAATTAGAAAATAACACAACAACATCTAAAGTTGCTACATTCAATATTCACCAATTAATCAAGATTGAAATTAAATGTTAATTAATAAAAAGCAATTAATAATTTAAAAAAATCATATCTAAATACTTACTAACGTCCCTTCTTCTTAAGCATCTAATCATGCATCTGCCGAGTAATGCAACGATCAAAAGGATAAAAATCGACCCAATAACAATCAATCCAATGATGTTTTCTTGGAGAATATCAACGATATTGACAGTGAATTCTTCGGTAGTATAGTCGTCATCTATATAGAATGTTGTGTTTTCAAATCCTTCAATAGACTCTAAAAGTTAAAATTGCCAATTGGTAAATAAATTTGAGATCGAACATGCCACTAAGTTTACGAAGCCCTACTGCTTGCGCAGGTATAATTGTCGATGTTGATGTAACCAGGCATGCATTGGCACATGTAACTTGAAAGCATATTCAAACAAAAAGAGATAGTATCATTGCACTTGTTTGTTTCTTCACATTCATCTACATCTAAAATGAAGATTAATTGAGAACAATATTTTGATAAAAGTTTTGATCTAATTGACTAAAACTCATAATTGAATTTTGTATTAGCAGTTCAACCAAAATTAATGGTTGCTGTAGACCATTGTCTTTTAAGAAATACAATTAGTTTTAATGTCAAATATGTCTTTACCAATTATTAAGAATATGACTACATTGACCTTGGCATTCGATGGAATGCTGATAAACAAATTTGCGAGTTTTGTCTGGACACGAGCAATCAAACGAACCAATTGTGTTTATGCAAGTGGACAATTTGCCACAGTGATGTTGCAATGAGATGCATTCGTCGATATCTTGAAAAAATAAATAAAAACCAATTTAATAAAATAACATAGCTACTTAAGAGATGTGATTGACTTTGTAATACAGTCTATTTTTCTAATTTTAAAATTAACTATCATAACATGCAGAGGCACAGAATGTTATTTATTAAGCTGCTGTTGATCTTCAATCGTCAAGGTTTCAACACTAATTTGTTGTAGTGGTATAATAATTATTAAATCAAGTAATTAATATTATATGATTTGTAAGATTTGACCTTCGCATCGTAACCTCGTCACATATTTTAATCCTTCATTACAATTACAGGCATAGCTTCCAGGTATATTTCGGCATGTTGTTGTACTTCTATCACAGCTGTTCTCACTGCCACATTCATCGATATCTAGCACAGGAAATGTATGCAAACATTTTGAAGGCTGGTTTATGTTGTGATATATTTTATAACAATTTAAAATAATACCAAAAAAAAATAACATTTATGTGAAAAAGTGAAAGAAACGTGCTCTGCCTTCAACTAATTTATTTGGACCAATTTAAAGAAAAATAAGTATATATTAATTGTAATAATAATTGTTATTAATTTTAATAATAGCTGTAATTCTACTAGAACGACACAGCAATGCAATTTCAGACTTACCAAAGCAATTTTGTTTTGAAACACAAAATCGGTTTATAATGTAACCTTGACATTGATCGGTTCTGTCCAGGTAACTTACGAATCCAAACATACAAAGGCATTTATAGGATCCCAAACTGTTAATGCATGAAGTTGATATTTTATCGCATGTTTCATCGGCACATTCATCTTTGTCTGATTTGTACAATGTCGAGAACAATTGTATTTGCAATATATTGTTCTAAAAGCGCTATTAGTTCTTTTGTAAATAAATAAAATAGTAAATTGACAATATTTAAGTAATTTATGATGGCCCTTTTAAGGTTACTACTTAATCTTGCCTCTAATCGGAAAACGGGTACTGGAATCAAAGATATTTTGTGAAAATGTTGCTTACAGTATACCTTCGCAATGAGTTTTATTTGTTTCCTTGTATCCTTCCTTGCATTTGCACTCATATGAACCCTGTGTGTTATTGCACGTAGTTGTGGATTCGCTGCAACCGTGATCTTTATCGCATTCGTTAATATCTTGGAAAAATTGAATGAGAAATATATATGGTGTTTAAATTTCATCTTGTAATGTAAATGGTAAAAAAGTGAATGTAGAACCAGTGCATGTTGTGTTTGGAGAAAGTGTAGCATTAGGACGTAAATCCTCGTAACCTCTTGTACATGTACAATAGAAAGATCCCTCAGCATTGTTGCAATTTGTTGCTGTTACGTCGTGACACGGAAAAGCTATGCACTCGTCAACATCTAGGTAAGCAATTACAAGTAAATGTGTAATCAAGGCACATAATGGAATAAACAAACAGAAGTAAACAGACTCAGACAATTGAATTTAAATCAATATTTAAATATGCAAATATGTGACTTGTTTGCTTTCAGAAAAAACATTTTTGCGCTTGAAACTGGCATTTTTGTTAATAAACTTCTCTGACTATTTTTCATTTTAGACCAAACTCAACAAACTCAAATGGCAATATTTATTAAAAAAGCATTATTTTAATAAGATAATAAAAATATTTATTCATCAGAAAACTAAGACATGGTTGTCGGACTTTTAAATTTTATCCAATCTTGCTCCTAATTATCATGAAATATAACTTTTAAATATAAATGTAAATTATATGTAAAATATGACATCTTGATATGTAATATATAGATAATGAAATTGTTTTCAGATCGTTTAATTACACATCAAAAATAGCAACAATTATTTTCAATGAGTATAATATTCTATTAATTTTTTTAATGTTTCTATTATTTTTTATATCAATAGAGCATTATATCATTAACCTGAACACTTCTTTAATTTCTTATCGTAAATGTCGAATCCATCCGAGCACTGGCAATCGTAACTTCCGATGTTATTAACGCATTTTGTTGATGGCTTGTTACATTTTTCGGTTTTAATTAGGCATTCGTCAACATCTTTGAATTGTTTGAAAAATTAATAATAATTTAAAAACTTGATTTCTCACTAAGTAACAATTTTGAAGCTATCATGTAGTTTTTCGCTTCGAAATTTACATATTAAATTCAAGTTAATGTTCATGCAAAATATGCAGTTATCATGGAATTATGATTAAAATCATAATTAGTAATACAAACCATTGCAAATTAATCTTTCGGTGGAGTCATCTTTCACGTATCCCTCCTTACATTCGCACATATATGATCCTTGTGTATTTTCACAAGTAGCTGTACTGTCACAAGCGGATTGACTTTGGCACTCGTCAATATCTAATAGTTTCAACAATAAAAATAAATTTGTTTAAGTGCTACAGGTAATTGATATAAAATAATGGAATTGTTTTTAATGTGTTACTCGACGTGCCTTTACACTTATATACATTCTTATCAACTTAATACAAATATAAAAATATACTTCCGTAACTTTTAGATTGTTTAAATATACGTACCATTACATTTCAGGTCATTGTCAGTAAAGTAGCCAGATCTGCAAGCACATGTCGATATTGGAGTGTTGATTGTTTTCATTATATTCTCAATTTCATACACAAATGTGAAAACAGTGCTCTGACATTCCGCCTCTCTACACATTCCATTTTCTTCAGAGCAATCTTTTATTATGCGAATTGTGTTATAGCACTTCAAACATATTTCAGTTATATTCAAATAAAAAATTAATGCTTAAAGTAGGGCTGCGGATTTAATCTATTAATTCGACGATTAATCGTTGTAAATTGTAACCGGTTAATATTTTTTAATTGTAATATTATTAATATTAACATTGTGATAGTGATGGGCAAAAATCGAATCGAATCTCAATGGTCAAATCTCAAATCATTTGTAAAATGATTTAAATCTCAACAACCAAATCTCAAATAGAATCCAAAAATTCCAAATAAAATAAAATCCCAAATCGAATCAAATCCTCCAAAATTTACTGCTGCCTTTTTGCTTTTGCAAATTTGTTCGAGCAAAACACAATGAAATTAACAGCCAACATTTTTACAGTTTTATTATCGTTTAAAAAAATTATTAAAACCCAGTTTGAGTCCATCATCTTGCAGCAATTGTGTTGCTTCTTCAAATGGCTCGAGTAAAGAGACAAGCTCAAGCAGCAAAGAACGTGAAACTGTGATTCGAGGGACACGTGCACTTGAGCTGCATTTGACTTCCCTGGCTTTAACTAGAGTTTCATTAACCGCCTTCCATACTGCATCTTGAGATAATCTTCTTAGCATTATCAAATTGGAGTTCCATCTGGTAGGCACAGCGGCTAACAAAGTCAAACCATCTGATTTTTTCTGGAGCTCTTCATTCCAGTATAGTGACCTGCAGAAGAAAACAACTTCAGCGCTGCGTTCGTTTAAAATTTTCTCTGCTAAAGGTGCATCTTTAACAGCTAGCTGCAAGGTATGTGCAAAACATGGAAGTCGATGGGTTGTTCCTAAAACATGATAATGATCCTCATCGTCATCGAAATTTTCATCTGACAAAAACTCTGAAATTTTATCAGTATCATTCAATGGCTCTGAAGCCTCATCACGTTCTCTAATTTGACTTTTATTTTCCTTTTGATCAAAGGCAAACCTGGCAGCTTCCTCGGAAAATATTGTGAATGCTTTGAGCATGTTTCTGGCATTGTCAGTAACAACATATCCAATGTCAATGCTCTCAAAAAGCTCCTCAAAAGCTGCACAAATATTTTTTCTTGTGCGTTTTGACCCGAAGTATCTTTGTTTTCAGCCTTCGTCAAACTAGTGGAATTTTACTCCTATAATTGGTTAAAATGAACGGCTTTCCGTCCTTTGGCTGTCTTTAAAAAATTTCGCTAAAATCTAATGTCACAAGTAGAACAACAAGCATGTAACCTACAACAATGTTTATTTAACGAGGAGCACGCCAAAGATATAGAATTCTTAAATTTATAATCATTTTTAAAAGATTAAAATTATATAACCATCTTTATTTCAATGATTTGATTTGAAAAAGCAAATCGAATCAAAAAAAGGCAAATCTAATCGAATCAAAATCACTGAGGCCAAAATCGAATCCAATAATGTTCAAATCGAATCGCAACCTTGCCTAAATCACGATTTAAATCGCAATCGCGATTTGATTCGCCCATCACTGCATTGTGATATTGAATTTGTGCTTATACTAGATTCAAATCTTGTTTGGCGAGTCGTCTGAGGCGTCCGAGGGGCGCTTTATGCGGTGCAAGCTGGGTCGCGAACACGACACGTAAGGACTGTTGCTTTTACCTTAGTTCGCAGGCACACTACCTTCTGAGCCAACTTGCATGCCAAATTTAACGAAGAATCTGAATTGATTATAACAATTGTACATCATTTATATAGCGCCATATGCATGGCGACAGACTGTAATGACCAATGACTATAATCATATAACGATAATCTACATGTAATTACAGTTTAACTCTAAGTGTTATTTCTATTTCGAAATTAAATTTTGGCTTAAATAATAGCCTTATGCATTCTATTCATTCTATTCTATTAATACACAATAATAATAGAGTATTTCTGAACAATAATGAAGAAATAAATATGCAAATAAGCTATTATGCTTTAGTTAATATAACAGTTAATCAATACGAAAAAATAAAAAAAAATGTTTACCAACGAGTTCTAAATTAACTCCTGCTCTTCCTTTTTCATGTGGACAATTACTATTAAAAAGACATTTCTTTTCAGCTGTCCGAGAATTAAAATTTTTTGGTGCAGTTTCTAAAGGAAATAATACATTAGTGTTTTCATTGTGAAAAAGCATGCTTGATATTAGTTAAATGCGTTTACGTCAGCAAAATGTATCAAGATCTTCTAAAAGCATGAGATTCGCAAATAAGAACATTGATTTAACTACATGACAATGCACTCAGTTGACCTCAGAAGCTGTCACTTTTTAGATTAATTTCTGGAATATATTTTTAGACTACTTCTTAATATCATTATTATTAATTCAACAAACACTTAGAATGATCATCAATTATGTACTTCTGGGTTATTAATACGATGCCTTTCACTGAGAACTTTATCTAGCTTGAATATAGAACTAAAGTCTTCAAACAAATAAGTTAATATATAACTTTAACAAATATTTACTTCTACTGTGAACAGCCAAGGATCTATTTTTTCCACATATTTCGTAAGGACTATTTTGACAATCTTGAACACATGAAGCTATCCCAACAGGAATTAAGCTTGTTAAATTAGAAATACACTGGCATCCATACTGTAGCAAATTAATGATTAAATAAAAAATTAAATTCATGACTTATATTTGTTTTTTATTATAAATCTCGGCATGGGTCAAACGACCCTTTGCCAACAATTAACAAAAGAACAACATTTCGATGGAATTATTTTGATACGTCGACAATAAACGTCAGTAATACAATATATACAATATGTACAACATAAACACAATCAATATCTACAATATAAACTCAATATACACGCAATATATACACATTCAATCTTTATTAGGACTTGTAGTTAACCAAAATTTTTTGCTCTGTAATTTTAATTATAAATAAATTTGTTTAATCATTTTTAAATATTTACAAATCAAATGAGATAAAGACAATAATAATAAAATCTGCAATTTCAAAAATGTTATTTTAAAAATGATAACAAAAAGAAATTACCGAATTAATTCCATAGAAATGTATTGATTCCGAGCAGTGTTCAGCACATTTTTCAGTAGATTTAACAGCATTCTTCTGAATTTCCGATTCATTTGCTTCAAAGCAACCTATGAATTTGTCTATTAACACAGCTGTAATGGCATTTTTATATAAAAGTTTTTTTTATATAAATGACAATAATAAATGACAGTAAATGGTGATTGCATGGATCAAATCAAATAAACTTAATGGATTTATAATTTTGGATTCGTATATTTTTTCGGTGGCTGTAATTCGGACTTACGCCATATAGACAATAAAGATTGACTTATTTGATTTGATGTAATAAAGAAATTATTACAAAATAATGGTTAGAAAAAGAAAGGGTAGTCAAATATTTAAAAAAATTTATTTCGTAGTTCTAATAATGATTTCCATATCAACCATGTTGAATAGTAGTCATTTTATCTTTATTAGTTTATTCCAACCCACGATAAAATAAATTCATTTAGAAAAACATCCACATTTCGAAAATCAGGCAATCATAATGTATCTTAGCTGTTGCTGTAACTAAGATGTATATAAAGATGGGTAGTCATTTAATTTTATTAACCGAATTACGTAATCTAAATTACAATTGTAATTTGTTATTGGGCAATTTGTAATGTATGCAATTTACTTACTGAAAAATCTGCAAATTATAATTATCATTTCAAATTACAGTACCAGCATTAAATAGTTTGTCAAAATGTAGGCGTGGCCTAAACGATATATAGATGAAGATCAATGATTTTTTGATGAGTTGTAACTTATTAAATATTCCAAAAACAAATATTTTATGATTCATGGTGGTATTGCTCAGAATAAATGACGTTTCTTAAAATTTTCAATTAAATTAATAACGGTTTGTTATTTTGTTCATACGTACTATTGACTAATTATAAGTTAGGTTGATCTGAATATTAATATGTCCAGTAGTTCAAGTTTATCTTTTAAATTCAACATAATCAAAAATTTATAAATTAAAAATTGTCGTAACATTTAGAATTGTTTATCTTTAAAGGGTTGTCAAAATTTTTGTTTAATTTATTTGTCTTTTTAAATCAAATCAAAATCAAATAAGACAATCTTTATGGTGGCATAAGTCCAATCACAGGATCTTAAGGCCACCAAACAATTGTGTCTTGAGGGTATTTTTAAATCCTTCAATGGTTTCCCTGACTTCTGGTAAAAGTTTGTTCCGGAAATTATTTTATTAATACTTAGAGTAGTGTTCCCAATTTTTGATATGTTATAAATCTTTATTTGAATGACTACGAAAAAAATTTAAATTAAAAGAATTTTGACCGTCTTTTTGATACAAATTTGGAGTGTTGCTGACTTTAGAGCTTAAATAAAAATTATTAGATATATTCGAATGACACTTGCATTTACGTAGACAATGGTAGTGCAAATAAAGTTTAAAAATATATTTGTCAATTCTAACCAGTATTATATATATAAATTTTGCATTACCTCATTATAAGTTTTAATTTTTTTTAAAGATACTTTTGCATAAAGGGTTTATTGAGTTCATTTGATCTGACCCTCATGTAAGTTATTGATTAAGTGCTTGCAACTCTCTAACCATAATAATGGATAAGTGGTTCATTAAGTTTAAATTTGTTTCCTTTCATATGTATCACCCTCATGAAGTCATAGCACTTGAAACCTGTTTTCGATTCGCTGCAATCGTCACTTGTTTTTAAGTCTCTCGTATAGTTGACTCTCGTTACTTTCCCACTAACTGTAAATTCAATGGAGTGATTTATTGCGAATGCATTTAAATATAAAATCTCACCTAAATTCAACTCTATAGTTAATACAAAATGAGTTGACTTTAAATCTATCATCAACTCTTGAAGTATATGTTGGCTAATCTCAGTAACGTTTGTAGTTGTTTGAATCTTAAATAAGGTTGAATTTTTAAAATAATATCTTGTCGTTTGAATCAGAGCCATTTTATAGAAAATTACTAATGCTATGCAAATTGATGCGCGAGAATTCAACATTTCCTTAGAGTCTCGAAATCTTAGAAATATATTTTATAAAAACACATCAGCACTTCTACGTCATAAGTAAACACAACAAGCTGAAACACGCAAAATAATTTTTAAAAACAAAAGCTATTTTAAATTTACAATTTATTTTTTGTTATTTCAAGATTTATTGCTAACCTATACATTTTTGTCAACTAATAAATAATTACTTTTGAATGGTCATTATATATATTTTGGATAAATTCGTCGAAGAAAAATTTGGATTCATTAGCTCAGAAAATAATGTAGTTATTAAAAAAGAAAAAGATTAAAAAAGTTTACACAGAAACATTTTGGTCCTAACCGCAAAGACTTTGGAATTAAATATTTAACTATTATTTTTTTGACTTTTTACTTTTGTCATCTTCAATCGAAAGTCGCTAAGAAACCATGGAGTTAAGGTTGTACGAGCAGGATGTAGATTTTTTATAAGTTTATTTATTAATTGCAAGATAATACGAATTACTTACATAATTAGAAATAAGAATTGATCGAGGTAAAACACTGCCACGGCAATTGTTTAAAATATCGAAATAAGTTTTGGGAGGAATGGTGGAGGTAAAATCATATTCAAAACATATTAACTCCTTTTAGCAAAGGTACAAATATTAAAGAATTCAAAGCATTTGACTAAACAATGTTTTCAATGTCAACTTTATCCAAATATAAGCCTTCTATTGATTGAATTTCACTGCCCGACAGACTGCTGGAGAGAACTGCGTAATAAAAAGGGGTCAATAAACTAATTGTTGCCTCAAAAATCTTTTTTTTAATGTAACAATTTAATAAAGTGTTGGAATATTTATTTATTTTATTTATTTATTTTTATTTATTTTATTTAAAGACACGAACGAAGGGCCGAAGCCTCTAACACGATCGAAAAATAAACTTAAACGCGAAAACTAAGTTCATCATCGCTCGGGCAGATCTAGTTTGAGAAATCGAAAGCGAGGAGAAAAAGTTTAATAGGAGGTAATAAATTTTCAAAGTTCTTGGAATCTGAGGTAGGGATTAAGATTTAGTTTACAGATTTCAGAATTAAATCGGTTTGTTGTTGAGGAATTGACGATATGAGCTGGCAGGGAGTTCCAGGATCGGACAATGCGGTTAGAGAAAAAGTGTTTGGATATTTCACATCGGGATTTTCTTGTCCTGAGTTTGTGGCTATGGCCTCTGGTCCTAGTGTAAGTTGATCTAATAAGAGTAGTGGAAATGTTGCTGTGGATAAAGCCATTTTGTAGCTTGTAACAGAGAGTGAGATCGGCCAGTAGTCGACGCTTTTCCAATGTTGGTAGTTTAAGTGTCTTTAGTCTTTGTAGATATGGATAATGGGCAAGTGTGGGAATGGCCTTTGTGTACCTTTTTTGAATTTTCTCTATTCTGTCAATGAGTAGTTTTTTATGAGGATTCCAAACGGGAGAGCTGTATTCCAATATTGGTCTAACGTAAGTACAAAATGCTTTTTTAAGGATATCTGGGTCTCTAGAGGAAAAAGATGCAAGAATCAATTTGGATATTATGGCTACTTTCCTGGTGATGTTGTCGATGTGATGGACGAATTTGAGGGAGGAATCAATAAGCACTCCCAGATCTCGGATCGTGCCAACTCTCGACAGTCTGTGGTTATTGATCCAAAATTCACATGGGTTGAAATTTTTGTTGTAACCAATCAGCGAGAGTATCTGACATTTGTCGGGAGCAAGCTGTAATTGCCATTTCTCACTCCATTCTACTATTTTGTCAAGAGATCGTTGCAACTGGAGAGAAGAAGTGTTGTAAAGTTTTACATCGTCAGCAAAGAGCTTACAAATGGTGTCGGAGCTTGTGAATATTTCGGGTAGGTCGTTTATATATAGCAAAAATAAGGTTGGCCCGAGAACACTCCCCTGAGGAACTCCGCTAGTGACAAAAAAAAAATAATATAATCCACTTGGTGGATTATGAATTCGAATTTTGAGTTTCGGTATATGCAATTTACAAATACGATATACTATTGCAACTGCAATAATCAATATTCAACAAATGAATCCAAATCAACAACAAAACTATTTTTTTCCATGCAGACATTTGACTCACCCTTGATCTTTCCTGTGAATTTCAACAAGCACTTGGCGAGCATTGCCAAGACTATGATAATAAAAAGCGAACTGATAACAACTAATCCAAATATGTATTTTGTAAAATTTTTGTCGGACGCAACTTCTTCTGTGGTAAAGCCATCTTCATCTCTAGTAAATGTTGTAGTTTCAAATATGGACGCTGAACCTTAAAGTTTCAAAAGTAATTAATAAAAAAAAATGCAATTCAATAAAGACAGAAAGACTTACTGCTCGTGCAAGTAAAATTGTCAACGTTTATGTAGCCAGGCATGCATTGGCACACGTAGCCCGACAATATATTCAAACAATAAGAGACAGTCGTATTGCATTCATTTGATATTTGACATTCATCGATGTCTAAAAATAGTGGTGACTGATGGATATTATTATACCACATTAGTTGTTTATGTAACTAATTTGGTGCTTTAGCAGTTATGGCAAAACTAGTGAGTACATCCCATTTCCATAAAAAAATGTTTATTTGCCAAGTATTTTTATCATTAATAATATCATTATTATAATTATTAATTATAAGTAATTATAAGTACATAAGTACATTAGGAAAATGATTGATCTGCAAAATTTAAAATTTAACCTTGGCATTCGACTGAATGATGATAAACGAATTTTATCGTTTCTTCTGGACACAAGCAGTCAAATGAACCAATTGTGTTTGTGCAAGTGGATCTGACACCCCAATGGTGTTTTCTTGTTGAACATTCGTCAATATCTTGCAAATAAAGACATAAAGTCAGTACCCATCTACACTAGAATCCTTAATGACAACTTTAAAGCTTAAACTAGGTTGGGTTAAATAGAATTTTTATTTCAAAAATGTCGAAATGTATATAAAGTATATTTTTAAGTCACATAAATTTTATGTAATAGCATAGATTATACTCTTTGGTTTATTACACTTATTAATTATTAAGCAGAATCTACTTTAATGAAAGTTTAAAGCTTCATGTTATTTTTATAATATAGTAAACTATAAAAATCAGGAACAAATTAATTTAAATTATTTATTTTCATTAAATATTTTTTTTTCAGTTTTGACCTTCGCATTGCAATCTGGACATATACTTGAATCCAAACAGACAATGGCAACTGTATGTTCCAGGGGTGTTTCGACAAACAGTTGTATTTGCATCGCATGCTTTGGATAGGCACTCATCAATATCTAGCAGGTAAAATAATTCCAAAAAATTTCGATGGCTAGTTATTTTGTAACTTATTTGAAATACATTTACAAGATTAAGACATTATTTAAAAGAATATAAGTACAACTGCTGCATCTGATTTTTTCATTCTAGGAAACCCAGTCGAAGCTTCAAGTAGTAATAAATAATGTATAAATTATGGTCTGTTTACAAAAAATGAAATATAAATCAAAATTCAATGTGTTTTTTGAAAAGCAATTTATATGACTCATAAAAAAATGTAATAAAAAAAACATAAGACATACTAAGCTTCTGTAAGTTTCCAAGGGCAATACTACTTATCAATTTACTGATACATTAATTGTACTAGTTACTAGTAATAGTAATCAGACTAATGAAATATACAACAACTTAAATAAGTCATAAAACTTGCTAAGTAATTGGACATTTTGCATCAAAATTTTACGACCACTTAACCTTGACACTGGTTAGTCGTGTTCCGGTAAGGTAAGAATCCACTCAGACAATAACATTGATAAGATCCTAAAGTGTTTGTGCATATCGTTGATAAATTGTCACATATTCTTTTTTCGCATTCATTTACGTCTGTTTTGCAGCATGAGAACATGTATTGCAATTGAAATTAAAGAATGAATAGTAATTTTAAAGTTCTTAAAGTCAGCAAGATTTTTAAAAATTATTTTTCGATAAATTCAAAGTAGATTTCAGTCACAAAGCCGACTAAAAGTTTGAAAGCGCTCTGACTACCTCTACATGTCGAAACATTCAGATCTTCATAACCAGGTAGGCATCTGCACTCGTAGCTACCCGGGATGTTATTACAGACAGTGGTGGATTCGTGGCAGTTTTGTAATCCTTCGCATTCGTTAATATCTTGAAAATGATAAAGCAAATTGAATTATCTGATTAATTCAATTAAAAGATATATTCACTTAGAAACATAGTGATGTTATATAACAAAATATAGCAGCTTGCTATATTCGGATGCGACAGACACTCAAAGATCGTTCAGATATAAAACAAGTATTTTTTTACAGCATTATATGTTTATTTAAACAATGACATAAATGCTGTAGAACCACTGCAGATTTTGTGTGGAGAAGGTGCTGTATCAAGATCTGTATCCTCATATCCTTTGGAACAATTGCAATAGTATGATCCCATTGTATTAGAGCACCTTAGTGACGTTATGTCGCTACACGGGTAGTCTGAGCATTCGTCAATATCTGGATAAACAATTTTTGGTAAATCTGTCCATGCATGATGAAGTTTAAACAGTATCATAATAAAAATGATAATGATGATGATGATGATGATGATGATGATGATGATGATGATAATAATAATAATAATAATAATAATAATAATAATAATAATAATAATAATAATAATAATAATAATAATAATAATAATAAACCTGTACAGCTCCATTTGTTCCGCCTCGCGAATCCTGTCAGACAATCGCACTCAAAACTTCCCAATGTGTTGCGACACGCTGTTGACTCTTTAGCGCAGTTGTTTGTAACGGTCAAATTGCATTCGTCAACATCTTGAAATTAATCGAAAAAAAAAACATTGATTTGTCGTTAATTTGTTTACTTACATTAATGTAATAATTAATAATTAATTGTCATACGATAATTAATAATTTACAGTAGTATGTCTATTTTTAACAGTTGTATGCTTATTTATATAGCGCCATAAGTGTCAGGCGCTTAGGTAATAATTTTATTCGCTTTTTTATTCGCTTTTTTAAACGCAAACGTTTATTCGCATTGCTGTCCAAGAATAAGTTAACTTGCAGATCATCCCCAGGCCAAAGTCGTCATCATCGTTCAATTATTTGAATTAATAACTATTAATAATTAAGTTAAATAAATATTTATTTATTATTATTATAATTATTGTTAATTGTAATTAATCCAAATCAAACCTTCGCAAAAAGTCGATTTTCCCGAACCTTTTGACATGAAACCTTTTTTACAATCGCAAGTGTAAGATCCAAATGAATTTATGCAATCGTGCTGCTCAGAACATGCCGTTGAGTTGGCACATTCGTCAATATCTAATGGTTGTAAAATAAGTATAGTAATAACCGATAACAACAGTCTAATAATAATTATTAATAATAACAGTAAGTAATTAACTGAAAGAAGTAATGAGGTGAATGTTGAGATAATTTATGTGTTGATTAGTAATGTTAATAATAATAATAATAATAATAAGAATAATAATAATAATATAATAATAATAATAAATAATAATAATATAATAATAATAATAATAATAATATAATAATAATAATAATAATAAGAATAATAATAATAATAAGAATAATAATAATAATAATAATAATAATAATAATATAATAATAATAATAATAATAATCAATAATAATAATAATAATATAATAATAATAATATAATAATAATAATAATAATAATAATAATATAATAATAATAATAATAATAATAATAATAATAATAATAATACTAATAATAATAATAATAATACTAATAATAATAATAATAATAATAATAATAATAATAATAATAATAGCGAAGGAGCATGTTATTAAAATGGATATGAAGTTTATTCAACTTTATTTACGCTTGGATAAATACTGTAACTGTTACTGTAATGAAATGCCATTTCTTTCGTTATTTTTAGTGAATTCTTAACATGATCTGATATGATGTGATGTGATATTATGTGATGTGAATTTGATATGATGTGTGATATGATATAACTTGACCTGACTTGACGTGGTATGATATTAAGCAAGCGTTTATAATATAATGCTGTTTCCCCGTTGCAGTGGTAAGTGAAATAATGTCTTCTAAGTGACCAATTTTGATAATTTCTGTTCATTTTAAGTTTTGTCGGTGATCGTTCGTGATTTTTGTTAACATAATGCGCACATTATAACTATAACAATCGTATTAAGTGATGAAGTAAGTTATTTATTATTCTTTTTTGCTTTTGACGATAATTTAACAGATATTGGCTAGTTTTGTTAAAATAAAATCGTACTTCATACAAACGTACCAGCACAGGAAAGGTCATTCATAGTTAAGAAGCCAGGCTTGCAAGCGCAAACCTCTATTAACGTATCGTGGAATGAAGCACTTTGGCATTCGACACTCTCCGCTCTTCCGCAATTTCCATTGTTTTCAGAACATACTGTTATAAACGAGAATTGTTCCATGGTCGTTACCAGTGTTGTGCAGTATCGAATTACATGTAATTCGTTACTGTAATTAATTACATTTTTTGGTAATTTGTACTTGTAACAATTACAAAAAAAATTTTGTACTCTTACTTGTAACAAATTACTATTTTTGGTCATACTTTTAATTCGTTACCTTTTTGGCGCAAGACGTTACAAAGTAACATAAATAACATTTAAATTAGTTTAATTTATTTAAAAAAATTTAAATTCTAGATTGTTATTCTTTGGTTCGTTCGAGAACCTTCCCCTTCCCGATCATCGCTCTTTTGTTATTGTGGTTATCGCCGGTCGTTTTTGTTTTAAATCGGAAATTGTTGATTAGTCATACCGAAGCTTTTTTAATATATAATATTATATACATATAATAATATAAGATTTAATATATCGTAGTATGGATTCATTTGAAGCCATTTTTAGTGTCGTTAGCGAAGATAAGAGGAACAAGGGTGAAGATAGTCCGTGGCCGTATTTGAACAAAATGTTCAGATTTCAATCAAAGGAAAAATCAAGTATGCATGCCTACTCTGCCAACAGAAACAAAAACTACATGTTCAGCATATGAAGGTTCTTCATCTAACTTGAAGAAGCACGTGGAACGCATGCATCCAACAGAAGTTAAGGAATATGGTATATTGCTAACGATTGTCAAGCTTGATGAGAAACTGGTAGCCAAAAGTAGCATCTTCTAATGCAGCAAAGATGGACGAGCTTTGAGCTCTCGTTCATCTGATGCTGACAGTATTGAAGACAGTTTCTTCAATTGCACAAGGTCAATTGATATTCTGATGCAGTATCTTCGAGACCGATCAGATGACATGAACATTATTACTGGAAGCGATACCCTGAAGAAATTATTTATCCAGTTGAACACTCCTCTGCCAGCTAGTGCAGCTGTTGAACGTTTATTCAGCTCTTCTGGTATGACAAAGAACAGCTGAAGGACCATAATGAGTGACAAACTATTCGAGGACTTAGTTATGTTAAAAATTAACAAAAATTTGTGATTGTAATGTAATAAATAAAAAAAACACCAAAAGAATGCATTAGTTCAAATGTTATTACTTAATGACTGTTAGTACTAGCAGTTAATACCAGTAATTGTTTTAACGATAAGAGAAACAATTCCTTTTAAATAATACGGAATGATGTATGATCACAATAATGGCGGCATCAAAGTTACTTGTAATTTTTACTTAAAAGTAACTTTTAGACGCTGTAACTTTTAACTTTTACTTGAGTAAATTTTTGAGACAATACTCTTACTTATACTTGAGTAGCTTTTTGAGGTATTACTTTTACTTGTAACTAGTTACCGAAATGAGGTAATTTTTACAACACTGGTCGTTACAAATAAAGTAAATAACAATTTATTTTTCAATAACAGATAAAAATAAACAGGCAGAGCAAAACAAAAGTGTTTTTTTTCACCAATGATTTCTAGATTTAGACCTCCTCTTCCAGGTATGGTAAATTCACACTTCTTCTCGGCCATACAATTCCATGTTATAGATCGTTTCTGTTCATTTTTATGAGAAATATCTAAAAATAGGCAATATTTTAACTCTGTTGATTAACTCAACAAAGTCCCTCTCTAAAAACTGAACTATTTTAAAGTAGTTCTTATTCTAACAATTTGCATAATTAATGTTTCATCATGAAGATTTTAAACAAAAATGTCTAAAATTAAAACAATTAAATTTATGAGAATACTAACTTTTACTATATACAGCGAGTATATCGTCTTTTCCACATATCTGATATTTATCACCTCGACACTCCGCAAGACATGATTGTATATTAACCGACTCAAGTTTGTTCAATTCCGAAATGCAACGACATCCATTCAGCTGCAGATAAGTAATAAATTATGTGAATTAATTTTAAATATTACATTGCTAGTAACTTAAAAAAACAGTTTCTTTACAATTTTTTTTATAATTACAATTCAGTCGAAAGATATGGCGCAGACCAAGCAGCATAGATCCTGAAATTCAAATATTTTAATTTTAAGATCGACTCGAAAAGAAAACTTACCAAACTAACACCAGAGAATTTCGTTGAGCACGTCCTAATACAATTTCGAGCCGTAGTTTTGGATGCATCGTACGTTCTTAACTTGGTTTCTCTAAAGCAACCGATAAAATGGTCTATTGACACAACTGAAATGAAATCATGTTGATTCATTTCAAATCACTTATTGCCAAAATCATTACCATGCACTTACAAAGAGCGTTGATCTGTAAGTTCGTAATTTTAAAATTGCCTGAAATAGTTAGCAACCTGGAGTACCTCATACATAGAAAAGTTGCTTCACTCGGATTACCCTTGCTTTTGCAACGAGTTGTTGTGGTGATATCCCTTGATGAGGCTAAGACACGCATTAACGTCAGCCTACCTGGTTTAGCATACGCAGATAAAGTGAATAATTGTGAACACATTTATAATATTTATATTTAAGAAATCCCACCTATTGCTTTGATATCTTTTACATAAAGAGTTGATTCTAAGTCTATCAGCAAAAGCGGGTTAATTTGAACTTCGTAAATAGCATCTAGGTTCAATTTTGATTGAATTCTACCACCTTCAATCTGATAGTAACACACTTCCGCACGAATTATGGTTGCTAAACACCAAGCCATTAAAACTAAACAAATCGAGGTTTGGGATATCAAAATGTTCATGTTTTTATCGATTTATACGTCATTTGTAAGCAATAAATGCATTGCAAAAGTTGAAATACCAAGACTAATGAATCTAAATAATAAATAGATTCTTAATTTTTTATTTATTGTTATTAATATTATTATTATTATTATTATTATTATTATTATTATTATATTATTATTATTATTATTATTATTATGATTATTATTATTATTATTATTATTATTATTATTATTATTATTATTTATTATTATTATTATTATTATTATTATATTATTATTATATTATTATTATTATTATTATTATTATTATTATTATTATTATTATTATTATTATTATTATTATTATTATTATTATTATTATTATTATTATTATTATTATTATTATAACTTTTATATACAACTTTTCATCAACTCCTACAAGTTATCGTTATTCATTCATCTTCAGCGTAACGTTAGACTATTCCCATGATGTTTTTATCGCCACATGCAGGAACTCTACCTATTCAGCCAACCTGCACTCACTGTTTATTTATTATAAAAACATCATTAATCTGTGTAACTTAAAAAAATTTGTACTTATTGCTTATCTTATATCAGTTACCTTACATGCTTACCTTACGACACTCACACAGAGCCTATTTTTAAACAATTAAAGATGTTTCAGGTTTGCGAAATACATTTTTTCAAGGCAGGTATAATAATTAATTAATTTTCATTAGTACAAATTTGACCGCAAATATTCCATGAAATTCCAACTATCAGCATCATCGCCTGTCTATTTTTTTCTAATTCCAGTGTTAAACATCTGGTTTTCACACTTAATTTTTTTCTGTAACAAGTGAAATGCTAGACCAAAAAAAAAAGCATTGCATTCACCACAGTAGTTAGGCATTAACAATTCCACTTTTTAGTGAGTATTTAAATATCTAATTCTGCCCTTCTTAACCTAAGAACACATACTCGGTTGTGTATAGTATTTGTCAAAATCAGCAGAACGATAAACCAACAGAAAAAGAACATGAAATAAAATAACTCAAGGGTCAGCCATAAGGAAATGCACGCTTCCACTGTCAGACTGATCCGACTAAGCCGCATTATTCCATCGTGACTTCAGAACTGTCATTTTGAAATCCAACAAGCAGACTACATTTAACAAAACACTTTTATTAACACAAGCACTTAAATAATGTATTCAATTTGTTTTTTGTTTGGAAAAACGTAGTAATGCATGGATTTTACTGCGTCGTACCTTCACCAAAATAACTGTAAATAATAAAACTATAAATTGAACAAACAAAGTTGTTTATAAAGTTGAGTCGTTCAATCCATTTTAGGCTATTGAACCAGTATTACTGCCACCGGAAGATGTTTCAGAGAATCCGCCTTTATAAACAAAAATTTAAATTAAATAAATAAAAACAAATAACAAAACTATCAACAGAGAGATTTGCATAATGTCTATTTACATAATACAAGTTCGATATAATCAAATAAAATTTTTTAGCCTTACTTGTATAACACAATAAAGTACATTTTAAATCAAAGTGAAGGTTAAAAAAATTGAGTAATTCATATAAAAGGCTTTTTAATATCTGTGTAAAACAATTTCAAAAAAAAAAAAAATTTCTTTCGTAACAACTCCATTTCTCAGTCTGATGCTGTTAACTTCAAGCAAAACTTAAAATTCGGTCAAACTGCTTACCTCTACTTCCTCTCATGCAGAGCACAATGCAACGAGTAATGACTGCCATGACAATTAAGACAAGTATAGATCCAAGGATGGCTAATGCGATGATGTGAAGATCGTGATAATAAGCCAGAGAAAACAAATCACTAGTGGTCGTTAGATCGACATAGTCGAATAAAGTTGTGTTGACCAATAAGGCAGTTGCTTGAAGCAAAAATAAATATAGCAAAACTGAAAATAAATACACTGGTTTACAATTCGCTTAGTTTATTATTAACACAAATCATTACATAATTTAAAGGCTGAATAACCTTATGAAATAAATGACTTAAAAATGATTACCAAGCTTGCAAGTAAAGTTGTCGATGTTGACGTAACCGCGGAAGCATTGGCAGATGTAACCATATGGCATATTCAGGCAGAAAGAGACTTCCACTACGCATTCGTGTTTGTCACTGCATTCATCAATATCTAAAACGACGGTAAAGAGTGGAAATTGTCAGCATGAACTTAGATATAAATAATTTACGATTGGGGATTTAACTTTCTGGGATATAATATCCCATTATGAATTGATTAATTTTTAAATCGAATATGTTTCATAAACCTTGACACTCGATGGCATGATGAAAAGACAATTTCCGAGTTCCCTCCGGACACGAGCAGTCAAATGAACCAATGGTGTTTGAGCAAGTGGACATTTTGCCACACTGGTGAAGCATGGTTGCGCACTCGTCGATATCTTGAGATTATTTTTTATAATTTTTTTTATTAGAATTAAGCAAAATAATGAACAAATTTTTAAATGAGTATAAAATAAGGAATCTCTCGCTTAATTAACCTGTAATAAAGTGTGCGTGATTGTTAAGTTAAATGAACCATCGTAAAAAAATCAATTTCTTAATAGCTTAATAATTTTCAATGTTGATACATTTTTTAATACCATTCTTATTTTACAATTTTGCAAACAAAATTATAATGAAACACTAAAAGCATTGTGAGATCTATGTAGTGGTCAAAGTTATAACGACATCTCCGACCAATTATATAAGTCCATTAATAAATAATTGAAAACAACTTTAAGATAATTTGCCAAAGTTGCTTAGTAACGGCCATATACAAGTTTAATGCAAGCTTAACCTATATGCCTTGACAACGATACAAAAAATTTTAATTAATGCGCTGTACTAGCCTTCGCATCGCAATCTGCTTAAATATTTGAAACCTGCCAGACAACTACAAGAGTAGGTGCCGGGAACGTTTGCACAGCTGGTTGTGTTCTGATCGCATTGGCTAGTAGTACATTCATCCAAGTCTATTTAGTAAAATATATTTTAAAAATTTATTTGCAGTTGTACAAGATTTCATTGATTTTTAATAGGCAATTTTGTAAATATGTTGTTAACCGTCACATCGATCCGATGTAAGAGCAGAAACCACAAATCCATTTAAGCAAAGGCATTCATACGATCCAATGCTGTTTGTGCACACTGTCGATATTGCATCGCAATAGCCTTCTGAACACTCATCCTTATCTAATACGAGCAAGGTTAAAATGTTGTATTTAGAAGTGTCTGTTCAGTTGTATTACAATTGTCGAATGTAGCAAACTTAAAATTCATGAGAATGATCGCAAATATTGAAGATGTTGTTAACCATATTGACGTTAAGATGATTTAGTTTGACTGAAGTCCTAGATTACAAGTTTCAATCTATCAACAAAAATTGGGCTTTAAATAGGCACAAGATTTGAACACGTAAAATCATTGACGATTGCAACGTTTTGCTTTGGTCTTTCTACTATGTTTTCATGTATATATTTTTATATATAAGCCATCGTATTATAATTTATGCACCTTCACACTCGTAAAAGGTTTTTTGTTTATATCCTCTTGAGCAATTGCACAAATAAGTTCCCACCAGGTTTTTGCATTGAGTTGTAGCTCCATCGCATGAGTGATTTCCCAAGCATTCATCGTTGTCTTGAAATGAATTGAAAAATTGAAGTGAAATGAATGTGTCAGCAAGTCAGATGGAATTATTGATTAATATTGATTAATGAAGGATTATAATATATGGCATTTTAAACGATTTATTTGATTTAATTATCTTTGTAGCTCGGTAAAACCGTACCTTGGCATTTATAATCACTTAGGGTGTTGAATCCGCCCCTGCAGTAGCACTCATAACTTCCAGGCTGGTTGTTGCATTCCGTAGATTCCTTGTCGCAAAGATTGACTGTTATACACTCGTCAACATCTGAATCATATAAAATAAAATTTGTCATGATTAATCACAAATAAACAAACAAATTGAAATCATTCGTAAAACTGAAGTAATTAAAGTACTGAATTACGGAAACAATAAGTTATTTTGAGATTAATATAATTATTTTCGACTCAATTTTTCAATCTATGAAGTTGAAAATAAAAAAAAAAGAAAGAAATCATTATTGTGCATAAATATTTTTAGTAATTTGCACAAATTGTTTAGCAACAACCTGTGCAACTAAATTCAGTTGGTTTTTCGTATCCAGCCAAGCAGTCACAAAGATAACCTCCAATTGTATTATTGCATTTTGTAGAATTCAAATCGCATTTATGCGTCAATTCACATTCGTTAACATCTAAATTAATTGAACTTATTTTACTGTAAATATATTATATAATGTTGAATGATGATCATTATTTGTAAGATTCATTGTAATTAATTAACAAAGCCAATTCAAGATAATTATACTGTTAAAAATATTATAGTAATAGAATCAAATATTGGAGATGATTATTAGTGCCTTGTTTAACGTATGTTTATAGTCAAGTACTAACCTTCACAACTGTAATTATTATTAGTTTTATATCCAGTTAAGCAATCACATGTATAATATCCTTGCTTGTTAACGCATTTAGTAGAATATATATTGCATTCATGCTTTCTTGCACACTCGTCAATGTCTATGTTTAAATAATATTAATTGGTTATGAATATTTATAAATATGGATCATTATTGTTGCAATTTATTACTAGATAATTAGAATGTCTAACGTAAGGTTCTTGCAGACTTTAATTCAGTTTTCATTGTTATAAAAATAAAAAATAAAAAATCTCTAAAATGCAAATAAGCGGCCTTTTTTTTTGTAATAACCTTTACAAGTGCGCATCGAATGATTATCTTTCTCGTATCCATCCAAACAGACGCAATCATAACTTCCAATTGTATTGTTGCATTTTGTAGAATTCAAATCGCATGTATTCGTCCCATTTAATGCACATTCGTCTTTATCTAAATTAATTTAACTTATTTTACTGTAAATATATAATGCTGAATGATGATCATTATTTGTACGATCCATTGTAATGAATTAACAAGACCAATTCAGGGTAATTATACTGTTAAAAATATCATATTATTAATGTCAATTAATGGAGATGATTATTAATGTCTTGTTTGAAGTATCTTCAAGTGAACTGGCTAATAAATTACCGTTGGCTTAACTGAGATGAATATTCATGCTTTGGTTGGAATAACTTTATAGTTCAGTACTAACCTTTGCAAAAGGACTCGTTACCATAGCTATATCCAGTTTTGCAATTACATGTAAAATACCCAATCTCATTTTGGCAATAAGTCGATATCATATCGCAATTATGTCCTTTTACACACTCGTCAACATCTATGTTTAAATAACATTAATTGGTTATGAATATTTATAGATATAGATCATTATTGTTGCAATTTATTACTAGATTATTAGAATGTCTAAAGTAAGGTTCTTACAGACTTTAAATCATTTTTCATTGTTATAAAAATGAATAAAACGAACAAACTAATTTCGAAATACAAATAAAAAGCCCATTATAAAAGTCTACAAGAATATTGATTATTTAAAATCAGTATAACCGTCGCATATGCCTGAAGTATTTCTTTCATAACCAGTGGAACAATCGCAATAAAAGGATCCCTGAATGTTGACGCATTTATTCGAAGTTTCATATATTTTGCACGGGTTTGATTCACATTCGTTCTCATCTGACATTGCAATAGGCAGCTCATTTGAATGCATTAAATAAAATTATTAAAAAATATATTTTTAAAAAATTTTACAATTTTAAAGATCATCATAATCGGTGCTGAATAAAAATACTATGGAGTGATTTGAAATCAAAATCACCAGACAAAACATGATCTAAAGTCATGACCATGTTCACGATTGAGATGAATCTACGAATAACTTTACCTAGACAGCAAAAAATATTTTTCTTAATTGTATATTTGTTTTAGTCTCATTCACTTTGTTAACATTCTAAGTTTAAAAGTTACATTACATTAATTGTATAATCATTGTAATGAATTAATATGGCCAATTCAAGGTAATTATATTTTTAAAAATATCGTAATATTAGTGTCAATTATTAGAGATAATTATTTATGCTTTGCTAGAAGTGCATTATAGTCAAGTACTAACCTTCACAACTGTAATTATTAATAGTTTTATATCCAGTTAAGCAATCACATCTATAATACCCTTGCTTGTTAACGCATTTAGTAGAATTTATATCGCATTTATGCTTTTTTTCTTCACACTCGTCAATGTCTAAGTTTAAATAATATTAATTGGTTATGAATATTTATAGATATAGATCATTATTGTTGCAATTTATTACTAGATTATTAGAATGTCTAAAGTAAGGTTCTTACAGACTTTAAATCATTTTTCATTGTTATAAAAATGAATAAAACGAACAAACTAATTTCGAAATACAAATAAGAAGCCCATTATAAAAGTCTACAAGAATATTGATTATTTAAAATCAGTATAACCGTCGCATATGCCTGAAGTATTTATTTCATAACCAGTGGAACAATCGCAATAAAAGGATCCCTGAATGTTGACGCATTTATTCGAAGTTTCATATATTTTGCACGGGTTTGATTCAGTACTAACCTTTGCAAGTGCTTCCAGTTACAGGGGTATATCCAGGTTTGCATATACATCTATAATATCCAATCTCATTTTGGCAATAAGAATTTTTATCGCATTCATGCTTTTTTTCTTTACACTCGTCAATGTCTATGTTTAAATAATACTAATGGGATATGAATATTTATAAATATAGATCATTATTGTTGCGATTTATTACTAGATAATTAAAATGTCTAACGTACGGTTCTTACAGACTTTAATTCATTTTTCATTGTTACAAAATAACTTTACCTAGACAGCAAAAAACATTTTTCTTAATTGTATACTTTGTTTTAGTCTCATTCACTTTGTTAACATTCTAAGTTTAAAAGTTACATTACATTAATTGTATGATCATTGTTATGAATTAATATGGCCAATTCAAGGTAATTATATTTTTAAAAATATCGTAATATTAGTGTCAATTATTAGAGATAATTATTTATGCTTTGCTAGAAGTGCATTATAGTCAAGTACTAACCTTCACAACTGTAATTATTAATAGTTTTATATCCAGTTAAGCAATCACATCTATAATACCCTTGCTTGTTAACGCATTTAGTAGAATTTATATCGCATTTATGCTTTTTTTCTTCACACTCGTCAATGTCTAAGTTTAAATAATATTAATGGGATATGAATATTTATAAATATAGATAATTATTGTTACAATTTATTACTAGATAATTAGAATGTCTAACGTAAGGTTCTTACAGACTTTAAATCATTTTTCATTGTTATAAAAATGAATAAAACGAACAAACTAATTTCGAAATACAAATAAGAAGCCCATTATAAAAGTCTACAAGAATATTGATTATTTAAATTCAGTATAACCGTCGCATATGCCTGAAGTATTTATTTCATAACTAGTGGAACAATCGCAATAAAAGGATCCCTGAATGTTGACGCATTTATTCGAAGTTTCATATATTTTGCACGGGTTTGATTCAGTACTAACCTTTGCAAGTGCTTCCATTTACAGGGGTATATCCAGGTTTGCATATACATCTATAATATCCAATCTCATTTTGGCAATAAGAATTTTTATCGCATTCATGCTTTTTTTCTTCACACTCGTCAATGTCTATGTTTAAATAATACTAATGGGATATGAATATTTATAAATATAGATCATTATTGTTGCGATTTATTACTAGATAATTAGAATGTCTAACGTACGGTTCTTACAGACTTTAATTCATTTTTCATTGTTATAAAATAACTTTACCTAGACAGCAAAAAACATTTTTCTTAATTGTATACTTTGTTTTAGTCTCATTCAGTTTGTTAACATTCTAAGTTTAAAAGTAGTACAGTTAATGTTATGATTTTTAAGCTTGTTTAATTGTATTGCAGATTCAATTTCAGTAAAGTCGCTAACAAATTACTGCTTGCTTAACTGAGATGATTATTAATGTCTTATTTGAAGTATCGTATAGTCTAGCACTAACCTTCACAACTGTAAATATCTTTTTTCTTATATCCAACTTTGCAATCACATTTATAACTTCTTACTACATTTGAGCAAAACGTGGAATTTATTTCGCATGAATGTTTTCCTTTGCACTCGTCAATATCTATGTTTAAACAATATTAATGTGTTATGAATAATCATAAATATAAATCATTATCTTTGCAATTTATTAATAGGAAATTAGAATGTCTAACGTAAGATTCTTACAGACTTTAATCACTTTTCATTGTTATAAAAATGGAAAAATCTAATCTCTAAAATGAAAATAAACAGCCCTTTTTTGTAATAAAAATAAGTTAAATATCACCCTTTATTTATTATATTATGTATGGCTTGTTTGTAATTAATTTTGTTATCGTTATACAATTGCTTGTAAATTACGAATATTTGCGAGACGTTTAGTTGAACCTTTATGAACCTACTTTTGTGAATCGTAATTGGTTAACTTTAATGCGCAGTAACCTATTTCCTTGAATTTTGATTGGACGTTATTTATGTACTTATTTATGATATTGGTTGTCTACGCTTATGAATATATTTGAATAATTAACTCGACTAAGATGATATAAGTCTAGCCCGTTTGGCGGGAGTAGAGTGAGTTAGAGTGAGTTCGAGTTAGAGAATTAGTTAGTTAGAGTTATAGTTAGTGAGAGTTTGTTTGATGCCGGTTATTTGCAGTTGATGTGTGAATAAAGCTTGTTTTTACGATTTCTAGTAGCTAGTTTAGTATTCTTTGTGGTAGAAGTGGCGTCGACCACTGTCACGGAGCTTCGGACGTGACATAACCTTAGCAACTGCTCACCAAATGACTATCTTTAAGTGAACTGACTAATAAATTACCGTTTGCTTAACTGAGATGATTATTCATGCTTTGGTTGGAATAACTTTATAGTTCAGTACTAACCTTTGCAAGTGCTTGCATTTACAGGGGTATATCCAGTTTTGCATATACATCTATAATATCCAATCTGATTTTGGCAATAAGAATATATATCATCATTCATAATCTCATCCATCTATCGCCCTCCCGGGCCCGTCACGCTTTCATTCCTAACCGCTTTCGAAGAACATATCGACTTCATCTCATCACACGACATCCCCTTTGTCATCTGCGGCGACTTCAACGCACCTGGCACAAGGACAAGAATTCACAACCTTCTGGAGGAATCAATCGAGTCTCACGGACTCACACAGCATGTCGCCGCCCCAACCCACACCCATGGCCACATACTCGATCTTCTCATCACGCCATCATCTCACAACCTCCTCTCCAACATTAACATAACTGATGTGACGTATTCCGATCATCATCTCATATCGTCCAATATCTCAGTGGACAAACCCCAACCCTCGGTTCGTGCCATTCACCGTCGCCGACTCAACAGCATTGACTGGGATACCTTCGAGAGGGACCTTCTCTCAGTCTCCAAAGAGCTCCACTCATGAGACCTAGACGCCGAAGGGTTCGCCACTCTCCTCAACAGAAAGCTAGAGCACATCCTCGACGAACATGCCCCCTTCAAGATGCTGACCGTCCGCGTGGGCCAGTACTCAAACAACCAGCTCTCCAACGAAGCTATTGAAGCCAAGAAACGTTGCCGACGCTTGGAACGTCTATATCTTCGCAAACGTACAGCAGCTACCAAACAGGAGTACAAATCCGCAAAAGACGCCGCCAGGCTGGCCATCCTCAACTCCAGGGCATCTTCTATCAAGGAGGAACTCAGCTCCAACGCCAATCCACGTTCCATGTGGCGCTCACTTCATAGCCTATTGCACAGCAGCCCTCGTCAACACTACTCCGACGCTGAGTGCCAGTCTCTCGTCATCTCATTCAATGCATTTTTCATCTCAAAAATAGCCAACATTCATCAGTCAATTGCCAATACACTTTCTTCATCATCTATCTCATCCCTTCCAGCCAGGCAGTTCACTGGCACGCCTCTTTCGACTCTACCTCCTGCCTCGCCATTAGAAGTCTTGAAAGCCATTCGAGCTCTGCCCAACAAAACCTCCCCGCTAGATCCTTTCCCAACCCATCTCCTAAAAAAGTATTCTCCCATTCTAGCTCCAACCGTCTCCAAACTCGCTAACATTTCCTTTAGCTCCGGTATCTTCCCTTCCATCTTCAAGCGCGCGCAGGTACTCCCCTTGCTAAAAAAGCCAGGCCTCGACCCTAGCTCCCCGACTAATTACAGACCAATCTCTAACCTCTCCACTATATCAAAACTACTAGAAAGGCTCATCCTTTCTAGAATCAGTCCCCATATTACTAAGTCCTCTAACTTCTCTCTATTCCAATCCGCCTATAGACCTGGTTTCTCCACAGAGACCGCTCTTTCCCATATTTTCAACAATATATCTCACATTTGTGGGAATCGCAACTGCGCCGTTATGGTCGGTCTAGACCTGTCGGCAGCCTTCGACACCATCAACCATAGCATATTGTTAGATAGACTCCACTCCGACTTCGGCATCGAAGGCCTCGCGCTTTCTTGGCTTCAATCCTACCTCTCCAATAGATCCCAATACCATTAACGACTGGCACCTCGTAAATTTCCTTCAACTTAACCCTCAAAAGTCCGAAATAATGTTTATCGGCACTCCTCTTCAACTGAGAAACCTATCCCCCCCATCTTCAATAAATATCACTGGCACCCTTCTTCCTTCTTCTTCTACCCTAAAACTTATCGGCGTTACTTTTGACTCCCATCTCAGCTTTAAACAACATGCCTCCTCCATAGAAAAATCTTGCAATCACCTCATCTGGGCTATACGACACATCCGCCCACTCCTCTCGGTTGACACGACTGCTGCTCTCGCACGCAGCCTGGTCCTCTCCCGCCTTGACTACTGCAACTCCCTCCTGTTTGGCGCTCCAGCCTCTCTTACCCTCTCCTTTCAGCGCATTCAAAACAAGTTAGCCAAACTTGTTCTTCTTAATCCCAATCTCAACAGCTCCGAGGCCCTGACACAACTACACTGGCTACCCATCCATCTTCGCATCATCTACAAAATATCTCTGCTCACTTATTGCACATTGACCACATCCAACCCCCCTTATCTCCATCATCTCATTCGCCACCGTCACATCGCCGATCACCTCCGCTCATCTTCTATAGTTCATCTTCACCAACCGGTTCACAAATCATCCATAGTTAACCGAGGCTTTTCTCATTCCTCGCCCGCCGTTTGGAACAGCCTGCCCCCCATCATCCGGTCTCAGCCCACGCTCGAGCTCTTCAAGCGCCAGCTGAAGACCTATCTCTTCAAAAAATTCCTTGAAGACCCAAGGCGCCTCTGACGCTATGCCTAAGGCGCCATACAAATAAACTATTATTATTATTATTATCGCAT
Organism: Whitmania pigra; assembly: GCA_021613335.1. Lineage (NCBI taxonomy): Eukaryota > Metazoa > Annelida > Clitellata > Hirudinida > Haemopidae > Whitmania > Whitmania pigra. The sequence goes on from JAJTWR010000063.1 coordinate 323,139, forward strand.
TCATGCTTTTTTTCTTCACACTCGTCAATGTCTATGTTTAAATAATATTAATGGGATATGAATATTTATAAATACATGTATAGATCATTATTGTTGCGATTTATTACTAGATAATTAGAATGTCTAACGTACCGTTCTTACAGACTTTAATTCATTTTTCATTGTTATAAAATAACTTTACCTAGACAGCAAAAAACATTTTTCTTAATTGTATACTTTGTTTTAGTCTCATTCAGTTTGTTAACATTCTAAGTTTAAAAGTAGTACATATTACTTATTACCTGACATTTTTGTTGTATTTATTTTATAAATATTAATAAATAGTTGTAAAATACCAATACAATTTAGACTATTGTCAGACATAAAGCCAGCACTGCAAGCACAAACGGAAATCTCATAACTGTCCAATCCGTCTGCTATCATACTCTGACATTCCATATCGCCACAGTTTCCGTTGTTCGCAGAGCAACCTTCGAGAATACTCACGGACGTTAACATTAATATTATGAAGTTTAATTAATTAATTAATTAACAATTAATTTTATTTGCTACCTTTAAATTAGTTAAATTAATTAATTAAAGTAATTTTATGATCACTGATATCTTCGCAGCGCTGCCCAGTACGTCCGTCGAAGCATGTTGGACAAGCAGTTGCGAACCAAATGCAGTTCCAAGACAATGCAACGAGTCCTTCATTCTTTTTCAATCTGTCTTTTAATAAATATTTGTAAATTAATAAATATTTGTAAGTTAATAAATATTTTTAAACATATATTTTAAAATGTTTATTTCTTATTTGCCAGAATAACACGTTAATTAGATGCATGTAAAATGTAAAATGATTGAGAAAAAGCAACCAAAATAGAATATGGGAAAAACCGAGATCCACGCAAGTTATTCAAGAGGATATTCACCAAGGGAACCATTTCCCGCCTAAAGGAATTAACGATATGCGGGAATACCAATTTATTATTATTATTACTATTATTATTATTATTATTATTATTATTATTGTTGTTGTTGTTATTATTATTATTATTATTATTATTATTACTATTATTATTATTATTACTGTTTATTGATGAACAAATCAGGTGCAAATAAACAGCTTTCCAGTTACTTCTGGAAAAAACAGCGTAGTAATCCTCTCTACCGAGAAGTTCAAAATAGTTTCGAGTCACTGGACACAAGTTCAGCTGAACTGGAACCATTTCAGTGAGATTGGTGAAACAGATGCAACTGGTGGGCTGATGAGAATAAAATTAATTATTAATTAATTTATTTTAAGTAAAATTAAATCTTTATTTTCAATCTTTCTCCAAATAATCAAAACTAAAATTCAAGACCTTAGTTTTTCAGTTGATGTTAAGTTATTAATGGTTTAAGTGTAATACAATCCATATTTTTTACGATGCTGATATTTTCTGAAATGGCTTATAAAGCCCATTTATAATATACAGAATGTGGGCAGTAAGTTTTTTAATTACTATGATTAAAAATGAAGTTCGACATGTAACCATTTTTTTTTCTAGAAATGTTTTTAAAACAGTCAACGAAAAATTAATAAATTTCAATACTTTGCTGTGCTGTTTTTTTTACCGATTTTAATCCGAAGAACCTCGTACATTTAGAAAAGCAACTCGCCAAACTGGTCGTATTTAGTACTTTTCTTCGAGTCCTCTGAGGCTTGAAACAACCAAGGTAATTGTCCAATCTCGAATCTTTGGTGAGATTGCAAAAGACAAACCACAGGTTCAAGAAATTCAAGAGAATGTAACAACATTTTAGAATTTGCTTACCATGTCCTGATGCCTTCAACAGTCTAAACGTGACCTCTCCTCTGAATAGTATATATCTCGTAAGTCGGAAACAGCTGAAACTTTGCTCAACTATTGTTGCAGCAATAGTTTCATGACATGACAGTGTCGCATTGCCGACGATCATGGAAAAACTGACAGAATCCCGGTCGCCATCTTGAAAATGCAATGAAACCTGTTTTTATTTATCCATGTCGTGAAGTCATCTTGTGCATAAAAATACAAAATTCGAGTTTGTGCAAACAAGAAATTTCGATGGCACTCATTGCTGTTTCCGCTAATTGGGCATTAAACACAGCAAGGGTAGCTATGCAACTTATATATTATATTATATTAGACAATTATGAATGTGAAGTTTAAGAATTGGTGATTAAATTAGTATTTGTAAACAAACCTGCAATACTTATTGTGATAGTCGTTATGTAAAATATCGAAGTCAGTTCGATGATCAAATTCTTGACTCTGGTGCCAATAACATCGTTGAGATTTCCCGTACGTGTAAATGATACATCGCTGATGCCAGTGCCGTAATAAAATGTTGACCCTGGTAATATTTCATACCCTTTAATTTTTTTGATAGATGATATGACGTAAAATAGCGTAAAATATAAAATTCTAGTAAGCTGCATAAGTCGTATTTTGGAGTTGACAAAAAAAAATAAAAATAAACAATTACGTCACTTAAACTTTTCACAAGTTCACAAGAGAAAACTTTATCTACTCGAGACATAATACCAGCAGTACTGTCAACGATTTGTTGCAATTAAGATGTGTCTCCACCTTCATTTCAGACATTTAGTTTCTTGAATTTCACCCTAGAAATAGGACTTTTATGAAACTGGAATTTCTTCCATATTTCCTTGCGCACTTTCACTGCAAACACGACATTTTACGATACGAAAGAGCGGCAATCGACAGACGAACTAATAATGTTTCGCAACACATCTCGTCAATTAATTAATTAATTAATTAATTAATGAAAGCGTTATATCGAAATATTTTTGGACACAGCAAGCTAAATACGAACCACCATTACATTCACGTGTTAATATTATTTCTACAATACAGGTACAATACACGACCATAAATAAATAAATACCAGGGTATGACCACGACCAATTGGAAATCGATTTTTTGGTGATTTTAATGTTTAGCTAAAAAGTTACACTGACTATAACAGCAGACTCAGATATTTTTTCAGTTGTCAGAGTATGAAAGTTAACAAGGCTGGGTAAAACCAGAAATTCTACGAATAGAAAGAAGGATAGAGAACGTAATCCGTTCTATAAAGAAGGATAGGACACGTAACGATCGTAATTATCAGTGGCTAGTCAGTTCCCACAGAATGCACCTTGTTAAATAAGTCTCAGCAGAAAATATAGTAATCATCGTATGTAGATGTAATGTATAGGAACAGTATACAATGATAACAGTCGTGTTGATGAGGCAATCAATAAATTAATTATTGATGCGGCAATCAATAAATTAATAAATTAATTATAATAAATCATGATTACAAAATGGACGAATGATGACGACCCCGAGAACGATTGTACGACAACATCGATGCCAACATGAACAACTGGACATTTCGATCCGATTTCAAAAAATATTTTAAAGTTAGTTTTTTTACTTCGTCTTCGATTTAAACATAAAATGAATTAATTAAATGAATGTAAACATTTTAAACATGATATTAAAAACAAAGTTTAGATAAGAAATTTACATTTTGAGTGAAACAGTAAAACGGACCAATTCACCGAAAGGGAAAAATCGAACAAATGACTTTTTACTAATTAACAACTAATAATCAATAACTAATAATAATTAACAATAATAATAACTAATAATCGACAAGAAAACTCAAATCCAGCCACAACTACTCTGTAATCGTCATCAGCTGTTATTGCCTCGACACGGATGGTTTGACGATTTTCACGACCACTGAACAAATTGGCAACAAGTGTCGGAAACTCGACGACAAACGAATGTCACAATTTGTGGACATCATAATTATGCTAATTATTTGCTAATTATGCTAATCATGACAATTTCCATGCTAAACATGGCAGCAATCTTTGGCAGAAATCTTTTAGCACGAAATGTTGAAATGTTGAAGAAGTTTAGAAACAAAGATATAACCTTCACCTCACAACATATGAGCTCATTAATGACCAACCACACAGCAAAAACATCAATAAACCTCATTGGCAATGATAATGACCTTTCCTAACAACGCGTGTTACTTAAAATTCCGTTGCAAGCGACCACCACGTTCGTGGCAGAATAGCAACGGAGTAAACGGAGAAGAAATTGTAAATGATTTCAAGGAGCATTCAATTCTAAGAAAGAGAACAGATGGTGACTCAAGAAGGATTACGAACAACGTGCAGTTTGACAAACAGGTTTTCAATGTAGCAGGATTGAATACAGGCATCAATATCCAACAGCATCATATTCCTTTAGTTTCGTATTGAAATAACATAACGACATAATTTGTATTGAAATAACATAACGACATAATTCGTATTGAAATAACATAACGACATAATTCGTGCGATACTGAAACCCACCTAAGCATTAGTCATCGCAACAACTCGACCAACGTCTTCTCAACTAAATCTCCCTCGCCATCGACGAACAAAACGAAAAAACTGCAGGCCAAAATGTTTTGCCTTTCTTAAGTCTGCATTAACTTTTGAATACTAATAAGCACTGGGGCGTAATGTTGTTATTGCCATCTTCACACCACGCTCCAATGATCACGATGACCGAAATCATCACCATCATCATCATCAGCAGCAGAAGCAACTTCAATCACTTCAATCTCCTGAGCAGCAGTGAGTGAATAATCTACAGTTTTAAGTAAATAATCTACAATTTTAAGTAAATAATCTACAATTTTAAGTAAATAATCTACAATTTAAAGTAAATAATCTACAATTTTAAGAACTTTACTTTTTTTAGTTTTAACCGGTTTTTAAATTGGTTTTCGACTAAAAATACCAGCAGTTTGTAATGCAATTGCATGCACATTTGCTCGAATTAAACGAAATATAATTCACCAAGTAACCTAAATCAATAAAAGCAAATATATTATGAAATAACTTTCATCGAGTAATTTATAATTTAATCGAGCAATTTATAATTTAACCCAATTTAAAACAAAATCAACAAACCCTGCTGGTCTGCAAATTGCCGTGAGAGCAGTAAACTAACGACGGCAGGCCCATGTACGAGGCACACAATCTACATAATAAGCAATATTTTGAATGTTCGACTAGCTATTATGGCTATAAAATAAATAGCACGGTAAAAACAACACTGATCACTGACAATGTTGCTCTAGATTATTGACTGAGTAAATATCGCTTAACCATGTAAAAATACTTTCTACGAAGAGAAGCAGTAAAAAACACAGGATAAGCAAAAACTCATTATCGTCATCGCCACTGTACTCATTTACTTCAAAGAAATTAGTATTCATCATCATCATCGTCACCACCAGCATCATGATCATAATCATCACCATCATTAATAATTTATGTGTTGATTAGCAATGTTAATAATAATAATAATAATAATAATATAATAATAATAATAATAATAATAATAATAATAATAACAACAACAATAATAATAATAATAATAATAATAATAATAATAATAATAGCGAAGGAGCATGTTATTAAAATGGATATGAAGTTTATTCAACTTTATTTACGCTTGGATAAATACTATAACTGTTACTGTTATGAAATGCCATTTCTTTCGTTATTTGATTTCGTGAATTCTTAACATGATCTGATATGATGTGATGTGATATAATGTGATGTGAATTTAATATGATGTGGTATTGTGTAACTTGACCTGGCTTGACGTGGCATGACTTATATTGTGGTATGGTGTAATTTGATGTGGTATGATATTATGCAATCGTTTATAGTTTAATACTATTTCCCCGTTGCAGTGGTAAGTGAAATAATGTCTTCTAAGTGACCATTTTTGATAATTTCTGTTCATTTTAAGTTTTGTCGGTGATCGTTCGTGATTTTTGTTAACATAATGCACACATTATAACTATAACAATCGTATTAAGTGATAAAGTAAGTTATTTATTATTCTTTTTTGCTTTTGACGATAATTTAACAGATATTGGCTAGTTTTGTTAAAATAAAATAGTACTTCATATAAACGTACCAGCACAGGAAAGGTCATTCATAGTTAAGAAGCCAGGCTTGCAAGCGCAAACCTCTATTAACGTATCGTGGAATGAAGCACTTTGGCATTCGACACTCTCCGCTCCTCCGCAATTTCCATTGTTTTCAGAACATACTGTTATAAATGAGAATTGTTCCATGGTCGTTACAAATAAAGTAAATAACAATTTACTTTTCAATAACAGATAAACATAAACAGGCAGAGCAAAACAAAAGTGTTTTTGTTTACCAATGATTTCTAGATTTAGACCTCCTCTTCCAGGTATGGTAAATTCACACTTTTTCTCGGCCATACAATTCCATGTTATAGATCGTTTCTGTTCATTTTTATGAGAAATATCTAAAAATAGGCAGTATTTTAACTCTGTTGATTAACTCAACAAAGTCCCTCTCTATAGGCTGAACTATTATAAAGTAGTTCTTATTCTAACAATTTGCATAATTAATTTTTCATCATGAAGATTTTAAACAAAAATGTCTAAAATTGGTTAAAACAATTAAATTTATGAGAATACTAACTTTTACTATATACAGCGAGTATATCGTCTTTTCCACATATCTGATATTTATCACCTCGACACTCCGCAAGACATAATTGTATATTAACTGACTCAAGTTCGTTCAATTCCAAAATGCAACGACATCCATCCAGCTGCAGATAAGTAATAAATTATGTGAATTAATTCTAAATATTACATTGCTAGTAACTTAAAAAAACAGTTTCTTTACAATTTTTTTTATAATTACAATTCAGTCGAAAGATATGGCGAGGACCAAGCAACATAGATCTTGTAATTCAAATATTTTAATTTTAAGAATGACTCGAAAAGAAAACTTACCAAACTAACACCAGAGAATTTCGTTGAGCACGAACTAATACAAGTTCGAGCCGTAGTTTTTAGATGCATCATACTGTTGTAAACTTGGCAATAAATGTTTAAAATTATATTGCCGAGATTAATTAGATTTAAATCTAATTATATTTGGGGTAATATTCATTATATTTTTGTACGTAGTCGTACCTACTTTACGACACACAAAGGAGGCCAACAACATCTCAGCACAGCTTTCAGTTCTAAAGTACTTCATATCCTTGACGAACTTACCTTAGATTATTCAGTTCAGTTAACTGAATACTTGCTTAATAAACTTACTCTAAAACTTACTAGTTCCCGGACCCCAGGTTATTTCAATACGTTCTTAAATGGGTGTCTCTAAAGCAACCGATAAAATGGTCTATTGACACAACTGAAATGAAATCATGTTGATTCATTTCAAATCACTTATTGCCAAAATCATTACCATGAACTTACAAAGAGCGTTGATCTGTAACTTCGTAATTTCAAAATTGCCTGAAATATTTAGCAACCTGGAGTACGTCATACATCGAAAAGATGCTTCAGTCGGGCTACTCTTGCTTGGGCAACGAGTTGTTGCGGTGATATACCTTGATGAGGCTGAGACATGTGACTTTAGAATTGTCATTTTGAAATCCAACAAGCAGACTACATTTAACAAAACACCTTTATTAACATAAGCGTTTAAATAATGTATTCACTTTTTTTTTGTTTGGAAACACACAGTAATGCATGGATTTTACTGCGTCGTACCTTCAACAAAATAACTGTAAAAAATAAAACTATAAATTGAACAAGAATTGTTTATAAAGTTGGGTCGTTCAATCCATTTTAGGCTATTGAACCAGTATTACTGGCACCGGAAGATGTTTCAGAAAATCCTCCTTTATAAACAAAATTTAAATTAAATAAATAAAAACAAATAACAAAAGCTACCAACAGAGAGATTTGCATAATGTCTATTTACATAATACAAGTTCGATATAATCAAATAAAATTGTTTAGCCATACTTGAATAACACAATAAAGTAAATCGAAGTGAAGGTTAAACAAATTGATTAATTCATATAAGAGGATTTTTAATATCTGTGTAAAGCAATTTGAGAAAAATAATTTCTTTCGTAACAACTCCATTTCTCAGTCTGATGCTGCTACTAACTTCAAGCAAAACTTAAAATTCGGTCAAACTGCTTACCTCTACTTCCTCTCATGCAGAGCACAATGCAACGAGTTATGACTGCCATGACAATTAATACAAGTAAAGATCCAAGGATGGCTAATGCGATGATGTGAAGATCGTGAAAATCAGCCAGAGAAAACAAATCATTAGTGGTCGTTAGATCGACATAGTCGAATAAAGTTGTGTTGATCAATAAGACAGGTGCTTGAAGCAAAAATATAACAAAACTGAAAATAAATACTGGTTTACGATTCGCTTAGTTTATTATTAACAAAAATCATTACATAATTTAAAGGCTGAATAACCTTATGAAATAAATGACTTAAACATGATTACCAAGCTTGCAAGTAAAGTTGTCGATGTTGACGTAACCACGGAAGCATTGGCATATGTAACCATATGGCATATTCAGGCAGATAGAGACTTCCTCTATGCATTCGTGTTTGTCACTGCATTCATCAATATCTAAAACGACGGTGAAGAGTGGGAAATGTCAGCATGAACTTAGATATAAATAAGTTACGATAGGTATTTGACTTTCAGGGATATAATATCCCATTATGAATTGATTAATTTTTAAATCGAATATGCTTCATAAACCTTGACACTCGATGGCATGCTGAAAAGACAATTTCCGAGTTCCCTCCGGACACGAGCAGTCAAATGAACCAATGGTGTTTGAGCAAGTGGACATTTTGCCACAGTGGTGAAGCAGGGTTGCGCACTCGTCGATATCTTGAGATTATTTTTTTTATAATTTTTTTTATTAGAATTAAGCAAAATAATGAACAAATTTTTAAATGAGTATAAAATAAGGAATCTCTCGCTTAATTAACCTGTAATAAAGTATGCGTGATTGTTAAGTTAAATGAACCATCGTAAAAAAATCAATTTCTTAAAATCTTAATAATTTTCAATGTTGATACATTTTTTAATACCATTCTTATTTTACAATTTTGCAAACAAAATTATAATGAAACACTAAAAGCATTGTGAGATCTATGTAGTGGTCAAAGTTATAACGACATCTCCGACCAATTATATAAGTCCATTAATAAATAATTGAAAACAACTTTAAGATAATTTGCCAAAGTTGCTTAGTAACGGCCATATACAAGTTTAATGCAAGCTTAACCTATATGCCTTGACAACGATACAAAAAATTTTAATTAATGCGCTGTACTAGCCTTCGCATCGCAATCTGCTTAAATATTTGAAACCTGCCAGACAACTACAAGAGTAAGTGCCAGGAACGTTTGCACAGCTGGTTGTGTTCTGATCGCATTGGCTAGTAGTACATTCATCCAAGTCTATTTAGTAAAATATATTTTAAAAATTTATTTGCAGTTGTACAAGATTTCATTGATTTTTAATAGGCAATTTTGTAAATATGTTGTTAACCGTCACATCGATCCGTTGTAAGAGCAGAAACCACAAATCCATTTAAGCAAAGGCATTCATACGATCCAATGCTGTTTGTGCACACTGTCGATATTGCATCGCAATAGCCTTCTGAACACTCATCCTTATCTAATACGAGCAAGGTTAAAATGTTGTATTTAGAAGTGTCTGTTCAGTTGTATTACAATTGTCGAATGTAGCAAACTTAAAATTCATGAGAATGATCGCAAATATTGAAGATGTTGTTAACCATATTGACGTTAAGATGATTTAGTTTGACTGAAGTCCTAGATTACAAGTTTCAATCTATCAACAAAAATTGGGCTTTAAATAGGCACAAGATTTGAACACGTAAAATCATTGACGATTGCAACGTTTTGCTTTGGTCTTTCTACTATGTTTTCATGTATATATTTTTATATATAAGCCATCGTATTATAATTTATGCACCTTCACACTCGTAAAAGGTTTTTTGTTTATATCCTCTTGAGCAATTGCACAAATAACTTCCCACCAGGTTTTTGCATTGAGTTGTAGCTCCATCGCATGAGTGATTTCCCAAGCATTCATCGTTGTCTTGAAATGAATTGAAAAATTGAAGTGAAATGAATGTGTCAGCAAGTCAGATGGAATTATTGATTAATATTGATTAATGAAGGATTATAATATACAGTGTTGTGCAGTATCGAATTACATGTAATTCGATACTGTAATTAATTACAATTTTTGGTACTTTTTACTTGTAACAGTTACAAAAAAATTTTTTTACTCTTACTTGTAACAAATTACTATTTTCGGTCATACTTGTAATTAGTTACCTTTTTTGCACAAAACGTTACAAAGTAACATAAATAAAATTTTAAAATAAAATAAACTAATTTAAAATTTTATTAAAATTCTATGCTGTTATTCTTTGGTTCGTTCGAAAACCTTCCTCTTTCCGATCATTCGTTCTTTTTGTTATTGTCGCCGGTCGTTTTTGTTAAATCGAAGATTGTGGGTTAGTCATAGTTTTTTGCGATGTTTTTTTAGTATACAATAATATATATATATATATTAATATAAAATTTAATATATCGTAGTATGGATTCCCTTGAAGCCAGTTTGAATGTCGTTAGCGAGGATAAGAACAACGTTGAAGATAATCCGTGGCCGTAGATTCCCAGAACTTATATAACGACATGGATATCACAGCTGCCGCCATCATCCATCCAAAGTTCAAAATATATTGGACAGACAATAGCTCATTGATCGACAGTGGAATTCAGGTTTGTTATATCTTACATATTATGCAGCTTAAAAGAGGCAAGTTAATGTCATACATCTTCTAAATCAAATTAATCAATTTCAGCACTTGGAAAATCTGGTGGCTGCATCTAATGCAGCAGTGGTGGATGAGCTGAAAGCATCTCATTCATTTGATGCTGACATCAGTGGTGAAGACAGTTTCTTGAATTGTACAAGGTCAACTGTGTCTCAAACTGATATTCTGATGCAGTACCTCCAAAACCGATCAGATGACATGAAGGTTATTATTGGAAGCGAGACTCTGAAGAAATTATATATCCAATTGAACACTCCTCTGCCATCTAGTGCCGCTGTTGAACGTTTATTCAGCTGTGCGGGTATGACAATGAACAGCCGAAGGACAAGAATGAGTGACAAACTATTGGAGAATTTAGTCATGTTAAAAATAAACAAAAACTTGTAATATATAATAAAAACTTGGTGTTTTTATGCATTAGTTCAAATTTTATTACTGTTAGTGCTAGCAGTTAATACAGACAATTGTTATAACAATAACAGAGACAATTCCTTTTAAATACGGAATGGTGTATGATCACATGGCAGTATCAAAGTTACTTGTAATTTTTACTTAAAAGTAACTTTTGGATGCTGTAACGTTTTACTTGTAATTGAGTACGTTTTTGAGACAATACTCTTACTCATACTTAAGTAGCTTTTTGAGCTATTACTTGTACTTGTAACTAGTTACCGAAACGAGGTAACTTTTACAACACTGATAATATATGGCATTTTAAACGATTTATTTGATTTAATTATCTTTGTAGCTCGGTAAAACCGTACCTTGGCATTTATAATCACTTAGGGTGTTGAATCCGCCCCTGCAGTAGCACTCATAACTTCCAGGCTTGTTGTTGCATTCCGTAGATTCCTTGTCGCAAAGATTGACTGTTATACACTCGTCAACATCTGAATCATATAAAATAAAATTTGTCATGATTAATCACAAATAAACGAACAAATTGAAATCGTTCGTAAAACTGAAGTAATTAAAGTACTGAATTACGGAAACAATAAGTTATTTTGAGATTATTATAATTATTTTCGACTCAATTTTTCAATCTATGAAGTTGAAAATAAAAAAAAAAAAGAAATCATTATTCTGCATAAATATTTTCAGTAATTTGCACAAATTGTTTAGCAACAACCTGTGCAACTAAATTCAGTTGGTTTTTCGTATCCAGCCAAGCAGTCACAAAGATAACCTCCAATTGTATTATTGCATTTTGTAGAATTCAAATCGCATTTATGCGTCAATTCACATTCGTTAACATCTAAATTAATTGAACTTATTTTACTGTAAATATATTATATAATTATATAATATCATTATTGTTGCAATTTATTACTAGATAATTAGAATGTCTAAAGTCTTATAGACTTTAATTCGTTTTTCATTGTTATAAAATAACTTTACCTAGGCAGCAAAAAGTATTTTTCTTAATTGTGTACTTTGTTTTAGTCTCATTCACTTTGTTAACATTCTAAGTTTAAAAGTAGTACAGTTAATGTTATGATTTTAAAGCTTGTTTAATTGTATTGCAGATTCAATTTCAATAAAGTCGCTTACAAATTACTGCTTGTTTAACTGAAATAATTATTAATTTCTTATTTGAAGTATCGTATAGTCTAGCACTAACCTTCACAACTGTAAATATCTTTTTCTTTATATCCAACTTTGCAATCACATTTATAACTTCCTAGTGCATTTGAGCAAAACGTGGAATTTATTTCGCATGAATGTTTTCCTTTGCACTCGTCAATATCTATGTTTAAATAATATTAATTGGTTATGAATATTTATAAATATGGATCATTATTGTTGCAATTTATTACTAGATAATTAGAATGTCTAACGTAAGGTTCTTGCAAACTTTAATTCAGTTTTTATTGTTATAAAAATGAAAAAAAAACTAATATCTAAAATGCAAATAAGCGGCCTTTTTTTGTAATAACCTTTGCAACTGCGCATCGAATGATTATCTTTCTCGTATCCATCCAAACAGGCGCAATCATAACTTCCAATTGTATTGTTGCATTTTGTAGAATTCAAATCGCATGTATTCGTCCCATTTAATGCACATTCGTCTATATCTAAATTAATTTAACTTATTTTACTGTAAATATATAATGCTGAATGATGATCATTATTTGTACGATCCATTGTAATGAATTAACAAGACCAATTCAGGGTAATTATACTGTTAAAAATATCATAATATTAATGTCAATTAATGGAGATGATTATTAATGTCTTGTTTGAAGTATCTTTAAGTGAACTGGCTAATAAATTACCGTTTGCTTAACTGAGATGAATATTCATGCTTTGGTTGGAATAATTTTATAGTTCAGTACTAACCTTTGCAAAAGGACTCGTTACCATAGCTATATCCAGTTTTGCAATTACATGTAAAATACCCAATCTCATTTTGGCAATAAGTCGATATCATATCGCAATTATGTCCTTTTACACACTCGTCAACATCTATGTTTAAATAATATTAATTGGTTATGAATATTCATAAATATAGATCATTATTGTTGCAATTTATTACTAGATAATTAGAATGTCTAATGTAAGGTTCTTGCAGACTTTAATTCATTTTTCATTATTATAAAAATGAATAAAACGAACAAACTAATTTCGAAATACAAATAAGAAGCCCATTATAAAAGTCTACAAGAATATTAATTATTTAAAATCAGTATAACCGTCGCATATGCAATTTATTACTAAGGAACCTAAAATTTTTTCCAACTGTAATCTATGTTTTATTATTTTAAAAATGAAATTTTTTAAAAATATAAATAAAGAGCTCGTTTAGTCATAACCTTGGCATTTATGCTCAGATTGATTAATTTTCTCATATCCATCCAAGCAGTCACAACGATAACTTCCAATTTTATTATTGCATTTTGTGGAATTCGAATCGCATTTATGCGTCAAATCACATTCGTTAATATCTAAATTAATTGAACTAAGTTTACTGTAAATATATAATGGTGAATTATGATCATTGTAATGAATTAATATGGCCAATTCAAGGTAATTATACAGTTATAAATATCGTAATATTAGTGTCAATTATTAGAGATAATTATTTATGCTTTGCTAGAAGTGCATTATAGTCAAGTACTAACCTTCACAACTGTAATTATTATTAGTTTTATATCCAGGTAAGCAATCACATCTATAATACCCTTGCTTGTTAACGCATTTAGTAGAATATATATCGCATTCATGCTTTTTTTCTTCACACTCGTCAATGTCTATGTTTAAATAATATTAATGGGATATAAATATTTATAAATATAGATAATTATTGTTACAATTTATTACTAGATAATTAGAATGTCTAAAGTAAGGTTCTTACAGACTTTAAATCATTTTTCATTGTTATAAAAATGAATAAAACGAACAAACTAATTTCGAAATACAAATAAGAAGCCCATTATAAAAATCTACAAGAATATTGATTATTTAAAATCAGTATAACCGTCGCATATTCCTGAAGTATTTCTTTCATAACCAGTGGAACAATCGCAATAAAAGGATCCCTGAATGTTGAGGCATTTATTCGAAGTTTCATATATTTTGCACGGGTTTGATTCGCACTCGTCCTCATCTGTCATTGCAATAGGCAGGTCATTTAAATGCATTAAATAAAATTATTAAAAAATATATTTTTAAAAAATTTTACAATTTTAAAGATCATCATAATCGGCGATGAGTAAAAATACTCGATGGAGTGATTTGAAATCAAAATCACCAGACAAAACATGATCTAAAGTCATGACCATGTTCACGATTGAGATGAATCTACGAATAACTTTACCTAGACAGCAAAAAATATTTTTCTTAATTGTATATTTGTTTTAGTCTCATTCACTTTGTTAACATTCTAAGTTTAAAAGATACATTACATTAATTGTATGATCATTGTAATGAATTAATATGGCCAATTCAAGGTAATTATATTGTTAAAAATATCGTAATATTAGTGTCAATTATTAGAGATAATTATTTATGCTTTGCTAGAAGTGCATTATAGTCAAGCACTAACCTTCACAACTGTAATTATTAATAGTTTTATATCCAGTTAAGCATTCACATATATAATATCCTTGCTGGTTAATGCATTTAGTAGTATTTTTATCGCATGAATGTTTTCCTCTACACTCATCAACATCTATGTTTAAATATTATTAATGTATTATGAATAATCATAAATATAAATCATTGTCGCTGCAATTTATTTATAGAAAATTAGAATGTCTAACTTAAGATTCTTACAGATTTTAATTCATTTTTCAATGTTATAAAAATGGAAAAAAAACTAATCTCGAAAATGCAAATAACAAGCCCTTTTTTATAATAACCTTTGCAACTGGCTACTAAATTACCGTTTGCTCAACTGAGATGATTATTCATGTTTTGGTTAGAATCAGTGATGCCGAGTACTTAAGTACTCATGTACTTAATTATGTACTTAAGTGCATTTGTTGTACTTGAGCATTTATACTTAAGTCCTTTCAAGATTGTGTACTTAGTACTTAGTACTTAAATACATTTTTAATAATTATTAATAAGTACATTTTAAGTACTTTTAAATTTTATTTTTAAATAAAAATTTTTTAAAATGAAAGTCCTAATGTATTGATATTATATTATACTGACTCCTCAGCGTAACAGACTCTGTGACAAATATTTTGAAACACTGCTTCTTTTAAAGAAAAATAAACAATTTTATTGATAAATGTAAATTCTGTTACATTTGTCTTAACGGCTCATAGACAAATGAACGAAAAAGACGATAAATCGAATAACGAATTAGACCTTATAAAGAGTCGTTAAGGCTCCTTCGTTATTCGTTATATCGTCTCTTAAGTTTAATTGTCGTTATAAGATTCCAATTCGGTATTTCGTCTACCACAATATTTAAATTTTATTAATTTATTAACTCTTCAACAAATCCATAGTCTTCAAACTGCCCTATTTATGTTCTCTTATAATAAGAATGCCCTTCCAGATAAATTTGTAGGTTTATTTCTTATGTCTGAAAGTGTCAACTACACTAAACCTTCACACTCCCTCCGTCATACCCATGAATATAGTCCAGCTTTTTCCAAAAGCACAAAAATTGCTAAAAATAATAGTTTTAACATGTTGTAGGGCCTTTGTGCTTATGTACATAAGCAATGGATCGCTGGCCACTTTAAAGTCACATCATGGTGCGTCTATGATTACCAAGTCTGCACCAATAACGATGTGGAAGAGTGGCATACTAAACTCAATGCCGAGGCAAAAGACATCTAAAATATCAGCGACTTAGTGCAAATTTTGCTTAAAGAAGCGCAAACCATTTCAACCTTTGAACGATTGTTGAACGAAGGGCAGTGCATTCGAGACAATAAAGTCACTGCAAGAAATGCAGCTCTTTATAAGGCGTGGGTCAAATATAAAGACGGAGACCTAACTGCCAAACAATTACTTTTTGAATTGGCTTCAAGTAATTAATCCCGATATTTATTCGAAACAATAAAATTGGCGATAAATTTGAATTTACTAGTTTTATTTATTAAATAATTTTTTTTTTATTCCTGTATACATTGGATCTTATACCGAATTAGATCTTACAACGAATTGGATCGTACAATAAATAACGAAGAAGACGTTTTAACGATTCGTAGTAAGGTCTAATTCGTTATTCGATTTATCGTTTCCTTCGTTCAATAATCCGGTACCCGTCTTAACATTGTATTGAAGATAACGAATATTATTTCTGATCAATGAAGGAAAAGTACTTATACTTATACTTGTACTTATACTTAAGTACATTGACTACAACGTACTTGTACCTGTATTTATAAGTACCTTCAGCCCCAAGTACTTGTATTTATACTTAAGTACATTTTTAGAGTACTTACGGCAACACTGGTTAGAATAACTTTATAGTTCAGTACTAACCTGTGCAAGTGGTGTTACTTGCAGACATATATCCAGTTTTGCATTCACATGTATAAGATCCACCATTATTTTTGCAAAAAGAATTCATATCGCAATTATGTCCTTTTATACACTCGTCAACATCTATGTTTAAATAATATTAATTGGTTATGAATATTCATAAATATAGATCATTATTGTTGCAATTTATTACTAGATAATTAGAATTGTCTAACGTAAGATTCTTACAGACTTTAATTCGTTTTTCATTGTTATAAAATAACTTGACCTAGGCAGCAAAAAGTATTTTTTTTAATTGTGTACATTGTTTTAGTCTCATTCACTTTTTTAACATTCTAAGTTTAAAAGTAGTACAGTTAATGTTATGATTTTTAAGCTTGTTTAATTATATTGCAGATTCAATTTCTGTAAAGTCTCTAACAAATTACTGCTTGCTTAACTGAGATGATTATTAATGTCTTGTTTGAAGTATTGTATAGTCTAGTACTAACCTTCACAACTGTTATTTTTTATTTCATATCCAAATTTGCAATTACATTTATAAGATCCTGGCACATTTAAGCATTCAGAATTCTTCAATTTTGTATCGCAATCATTTCCTTTTGTACACTCATTAATATCTATGTTGAAATTATAATAATGTGTTAAGAAGAATCATAAACATTGATCATTATCGCTGCTATATTAGAACTAAAATGGTTTAAGAATACATATTTTATTATTTTTAAAATGAAAAACAAATTTTAAAATTTAAATAACGTGGCAGTATTTCATTAGTTTTAAAAACAAAAACAAAATATTAAATAGGTAATTTAAATACAAAGCCAATTTAAAGTTTTCACAACAATATTAATTATTTAATTCATTTTTTGAAGTATATCTATAGCTTAGAATTGACCTGCACATCTGAAAGCATCTACTGTCTCATAGCCATCCTTGCAAATGCATTCATAACTTCCATTCTTATTTTTGCATTCAGTAGATTCGAGTTGGCAATTATTCGTCGTTTTACATTCGTCAGTATCTAAATTTGTTTAATCATTATATGTTGAATATCTAAGTGAATATATAATGCTGAATAGTAATCACTGTTTTTGCGATCTACTGTAATGAAATGACCAGAACATTTTAAGCTAGTTCGTTATTAGCTAAATTGCATTGCGTTGTGTTATAAAGAATCGGTATCGTTGCTATCTACAGGGAAAGTAACTTCCTATTTTATAATGTTTATGACGTTTTAGTAACTATGTTAGTGTTTTACTCTACACTAATAGTGTAAGAGTCAAACTTGAGGATACATATGCTTAAGCTGTTAGCCTTATTCTAAATAACAAAAATTCATATCACGCATATTAAGTAAAGCAATCAATGATAATGAATAGAAGAATGTCATTTAACGTATTATACGAATATACGAAAAAGAACTTAAGATTTATTTAAAATCAGTTTAACCGATGCAAATGCCTGAAGTGTCTTTCTCATATCCTTCGGAGCAATTACAAATAAAGGTGCCCACGGTATTGACGCATACATTCTCAGCTGGATTTGTGCACGGATTAATATGTGCACATTCGTCTTGATCTGTCATTAAAATCAACAATTCATTCGAGTTCGTATATAAAAATTAGTTAGAATAACTATATAAAAATTAGTTAGAATAACTATATAAAAATTAGTTAGAATAACTATATAAAAATTAGTTAGAATAACTTTATAGTTCAGTACTAACCTGTGCAAGTGGTTTTACTTGCAGGCATATATCCAGTTTTGCATTCACATGTATAAGATCCATCCGCATTGTTGCAAAAAGAATTCATATCGCAATTATGTCCTTTTATACACTCGTCAACATCTATGTTTAAATAATATTAATTGGTTATGAATATTCATAAATATAGATCATTATTGTTGCAATTTATTACTAGATAATTAGAATGTCTAACGTATGCTTAAGCTGTTAGTCTTATTCTAAATAACAAAAATTCATACCACGCATATTAAGTAAAGCAATCAATGATAATGAATAGAAGAATGTCATTTAACGTATTATACGAATATACGAAAAAGAACTTAAGATTTATTTAAAATCAGTTTAACCGATGCAAATGCCTAAGGTGCCTTTCTCATATCCTTCGGAGCAATTACAAATAAAGGTGCCCACGGTATTGACGCATACATTCTCAGCTGGATTTGTGCACGGATTAATATGTGCACATTCGTCTTGATCTGTCATTAAAATCAACAATTCATTCGAGTTCGTATATAAAAATTAGTAAAAATTAAATGTTAAACAATGTTTCGACTTAAAAGCTCATCAGCGTAATAGTTTAAATTAACTCATTTGTTAACTAGCTAACTTTGAACTTAAATTACATAGCTATTGTTGTAAACTTGGCAATAAATGTTTAAAATTATATTGCCGAGAATAATTAGATTTAAATCTAATTATATTTGGGGTAATATTCATTATCTTTTTGTACGTAGTCGTATCTACTTTATGACACACAAGGAGGCCATCAACATCTCAGTACAACTTTCAGTTCTAAAGTTCTTCATATCCTTGGCGCACTTACCTTCGATTATTCAGTTCCGTTAACTGAATACTTGCTTAATAAACTTACTCTAAAACTTACTAGTTCCCGGACCCCAGGTTATTTCACTATTAAACAAATCAAAGCATTTTCATGAATGTAGTTTACGATGTTCATTAACTATTCAGTTCACACTGTTTACAAGGAAATATGATGAAATATATAACTGTTAATATGATATAATTGCATAAAATTATAAATTAGTTAGTTATTTTAACCAAAATGAGGGAATTGCAGTTTTATTCGAGTAATGTGTCATTGCGAGACTTTACCATAACTTTAGAATTACTAATTCAACACTAACAATGTTAACAATGTTAACATATTGCTTTGATAAAATTATTCATACCAAGGCAGTTGAGGTCATCGTCAATACCATAACCGGGTTTGCACCTGCACACGCTTGTCACCAAATCTTTACGTATCTCGTAACGATCACACAACATATCCCCGCATTTGCCATTATTGTTGTCGCAATCTTTAAATGTGTTTAACAGGTATGCTCTCACAAAAGATGTTAGGCAAACATTATCAAAATATTTTGTTAATTTATTTATTCTATAATTGAGTTATTCGTAAGTTTTTAATTTTGCTACATAATAATAAACATTATTTAATTCAATCTAAATAAATAAAAACTTAAATGTTTATTTGTTCGAAATCAATAATATCCGAAAGTCCTTCGCCTATTGCTTTGAAATGTTGATGCAAGGTTGCATTGGAATATGGGCGTGATTTTAAATAGATTTTATCTAGCTTTCGCACCTGTGAAAGGTAAAAACACGTTGGTTAAAACAGAAAAACAGCGCCATCTGCTGGATATAAAAACAACACAAGCAACACCAATTATGGATTTCATGTATGAATTACTTCCAACGGATATCCTATTCTGAGTAACGTCACAGACAATAGAGTTCCAGTTAGAATATATACTGTTGAATACTTAGATTTTTGGAAATTAATTAAGTTTATATTTCTAAAATAATTAAATTTATATTTAATTATATTTGGCATCTTTTTCGGGCACGTGGGATCTGTTACTGTTACATATTGTTTCCAGACAACTTAGAAGCCCAAAATATCCATTTGCATTCTTAAGTACCTCATTCATTAAACACTTAACTTCTGTTATTCAGTTCAGTTAACTGAATACTTACTCTAATAAACTTATTAGTTAACTTACTTACTTGCGGACTCCCGGGTTATTTCATTGGTGTCAGGAGTGGGATCCCAAAAAGTAAGTCATGAGCAAAGCATTAGAAGATCTAACTGCTGCTAAAATGAGACGTGAACTTAAGGAGAGAAAAATGGATCCAAAAGGGTCCAGGGAAAAATTGCAAGATCGTCTGCAGTCGTGGATAATGGATCAAGGTGAGGATCCAGAGGATTATTTATTTGTTAATCCATTTCAGAGAGAAATACTGGAACTCATGAACAATCTATGCATCAAGTGGAAAGTAAAGATGGAAGACAAGCAAGCAGTTGTCACAAAAAAGGAAACTGAGGTTTCCTTCGACAAGACTGCCACTAGGTATCAACTGGAGGAGACTCCAACAAGCACCAAAAACATCATGCCAGCTGAAGCATCAGCAGTGTACCCGATTGCCACACTGGTTTTAGTTGAGAAAGAGACCGAGGAAATTTTAAATGGAAGAACTTTGTGGAGCGAAGTGTTTCTTGCATGGAGTGAGGAATCGGGGAAGGAGCTGAGGGAAGAGCTGGGTGAGGAGAACGGTGCTGAGGAGACCTTTGCTGATGTGAGTGAGGGCAGTTTGGTGGTTGACGGGGACAGTCCAATAGTGGAGCTCCCCATAAAGATGGGCACTGTAGAGAATAAGGACAACGGTGAGATGAGGGAGAGTTTCGCAAACTCCAAAGAAGTCGCGCCAGTGCCCGATGAGCCAGTTCCGTGCACGATTGCCTCGTTGGTATCGGTTGTGGAGAGAACCGAAGAAATAATTGAAGGGGGGACTTTGGGAGAGACCAGAGTGGAGCCTCCTCGCGTTGAGGAATCAGTGGAGGAACTGGGCCCGGAGAACAGTGGCGATCGATTTGAGTTGGGAGTTTCCGAATTCGATTCAGCTGTGGATATCGTGGAGGTTGGGGCTGCGGATGTAATTGTAGCTGAGAGGGGAGATATTGGCGGTGAGATACTCGGCGTTCGTGAGTACATGGTTGATAAAGTTGGATCAATGTCTGAGACGTTTATTTGTGGAGTTCTCAGCCAGAGCGGGCTTTCTGGCCTTCAGAGGTCGTCGGAGACTCGGAGCGAGCCTTTAGTACTGTTGTTTGTTTTGCTGATCTTTTTCAGCAAGCGTTTTAGTAGAGATGCGAGAGGAGGACGGGCTCGCATTGAAACAATGGTGGTACATGGGCACCATGTTAGAGATTGTGTCCCGAGAGTAAAAATGAAGGTGGCACACATTCGTCGACTGGCGAAGTACCACGGGGAGAAGCAGTCTGTTCGGGACGAACAGATTTAAGGAGGGTATAATGTTGTATACTTAGATTTTTGGAAATTAATTAAGTTTATATTTGGCATCTTTTTCGGGCACGTGGGATCTGTTACTGTCACAAAAAAGGATTCTCGCTAATCACCTGACAAACAGCGAGAATCCAGACAACTTAGAAGCCCAAAATATCTATTTGCATTCTTAAGTACCTCATTCATTAAACACTTAACTTCTGTTATTCAGTTCCGTTAACTGAATACTTACTCTAATAAACTTATTAGTTAACTTACTTATTTGCGAACACCCGGGTTATTTAAATACGTATGGAAGAGATTTCGCAAACGAGTGATGATTCAAAGTCCATCGAACAGGTCACGACATAAGAAGGTCAAGGATAGCCTCTCATATCCGGCGATAAGCGTTGGATCTCGAAAGATAAAAACCGGCAGGGCCATCAGTCTAATTTATCTCGCACCCCAAAAACGTCTTTACATCCAAAGGGCCCTAACATTTGAAACTCCCCTGAGTATCCCTGACGGAGTGCCAAAGTGGAGTAGATTTTTATGTTTATTTGTATAGCGCTATAAGCGTAAGGGGCGCTCAACCATTTGTATAGCGCTGCATCCAAGGGGCGCTTTGTGGATCTGCTTGCACAGCTCGGTCGCGAACACGACACGTAACCACTGTTGCTTTTACCATCATTTTCGCAAGCGCTCAATCCCCTGAGTGAACTTGGCTTAACTGTTAAGGCTACGCCTCTCACGATGGCGGTTCAAACCCCGCTGCGGGAGCATCGTCCTAATCATCTAGATATGCAACGGACGTTAATAAAACATTACTTTTAAGAAATTTCATCTCAGTTATGCAACGGACTATAATCAAATAAATAAGAAATTTCCTTTTTTAATTTATTATTGATAGTTTAGTGATGGGTAGAGGTAAACCTGAAAATGATAAGGGGCTTTCAGAAAAGCTAAATATTCAAAATTGAAGATTGCTAAAGAGCTCAACAGGTCCGTACATATTATTTCTAATTACACGAATGCCCCTGAAGAATATGGACTCAAGAAATCTCCGGGAAGAAAGGAGAAATTGTCTGCCAAAGAGAATGCTGATGAAGAGAGCATCTTCAGGTAAATTTTCTGCAAACCAGCTAAGAACAGAGTTAAATGTGACTGTTTGTAAGAGTACAGTCTTGAATTATTTGAATGCAAGTAATATTTTAATATTTTAAAAGAAATTGAAAGTTCCAGCTCTACATGAGCATCAGTAATAAGTTGCCAGAGTTTGGTGGGCCAAAACAGTATTATCAAAGAAAGAAGGTTGGACCAATTTAAATTTTTCAGATGAAAAAAAATTCAATCTACATGAACCTTATGGCTATCAGTTTTAATGTCATGACCTCAGAAAGAGAAGGAGTCATTTTTCAGTGGATTTTTTTTTATTTTTTATTAAGTTTGAAAATATTACTTTACCAAATTTAAAACATAATGTTGGAAGCACTATTTAAATAACATTTTAACAAAATTTCGTGACGTTTTAGTTGAGATATCGTCAAAAAATGAGTACTTCATATATATATTGGGCGGAGTTTAATGTGGCTCTGTAAAATCATCTCAGTTAAGCAACGGACTATAATCAAATAAATAAATAAATGTAAGAATATCCCTTCAGACAAAATGCGCTGAAAACCAGATGTCAACGATTTAACCAGACTGAGCCACAGTAACACGTGGCCGGGTACAGCTAGTAATTAAAATAAACTAATTAAAGGAAAACAAGAAACGTTATAAATTGAAAAGATTGCTATTGATTAAATTGAAAATGTTTGTAATCAGTTTAAATGTTTATAGTAACAAATACTTCGTTTGACTATACGTCTGCATAGCAATTATTTTGTTTATGCAAGCCATTTCCTCAATCACAATAAAGGAATAATGCTTAATACAATGATTTGATTCGCTCTTTGTTTAGGCACCTCTGACGCTACGCACATGGTGATTTATAAATTAATTGTTATTATTGTTGTTATTATTAGTAACTCGCTTCGAGAATCATTGTAAAAAATCCAAAGTCTTCAACAAATTCGATTGCTTTATGGCTTTATACCATGTTATGATAGCAAAAGAATAATTACCAATAATTTCTCCATCGATTCCAGTCCTTCCATTTTTTATTATGTTGCAATCAGTGTTATTAATTATACATTCCCAGTTCCGCGTGCGATTTTCCATATTTATTTGTTTTCGTACTTGCAACAACAAAACTTATTAACAGCATTTTATAGCAACGCAATCATATCTTATCAAACCTCTTTATTAGCATTTTAAAGTAATTAGAACAAATATTGTCGAAAGATATTTTTCTAAAATATTGCGGATTTATATGCGTTAACGGGCGATTAATTCGCTAAGAAAATTTCTGCAAATAAAATAATTAACGCTGCGATCAATGAGTTAAATTTTTAAAACTTTAATATTTTTAAATATGTTTTGGTCCTCCTAATTCACTTTTGTTTACGAAGAAAATATGGCTTCAAATAAAGATGCTAGGACGATTTTGGGAGGTTTCAAATAATTCAAAAAAATAATTCAATAAAATTTGTATTGCTGTTTGTAACATATGCAAATATGCGAGTTCAAGTATCATCGCAGTGTCTAAGTCTTGTCTTACATACCATTTAGTGTTGAGTATCAATTGATGACATCTGCCTTTTACAAGCATTCTCAACAGCCAACACTGATGGAGTTTAATGAAAAGACAAAACCAATTGAGCATTGCAGATTTGATGTGATCGTTAAGGCGGTCATTAAGCTAAATGTATTGCCATGAATGGTAGGCCAACAAATATAGAGACATGCGAAGGACTGCAAGATGTAATAGGCATTACTGCAAATAAACAGTTTTATGTGTTTCCATCTGGACCTGTTATAGATTCATGCGTACTTGTTTAAAACAGAGAAAATTCAAGATTAAACAATGCTGTTCATATAGCCATAACAGCAGATTATTGGTCATCATTAGCAAATGACAGTTAACTTGATGTCACATTATTGATAATTCCTGGACACTTCAATCGTTTGCTCTAGCTGTTTATGTGGTTCAGTTCAAGAAGACTTTTAGTAAGAAGGCTTTGACAACTTTAGAACAAATTTCAATTTAGTTACCTAAGTATTGCAACAGCAGTGGATCCAAGATTCAAGAGCTTGAAATGCCTACCTAAGGAAAAAAGAGAAGAAGTATGGATAGAGCTGAAGGACTTGAATGCCATGGGAGGCCAAGAAAATGAAACTGGTAAGATATTTAATTGTGAATATCGTTAGAAATTCAGATCATAAATTTTTTTAATTTTATTTAAATTCTCAGATATTGTTAATGAGCTCAAGGAAAAGATTTGCTATAAATATTCGACTGACTCTGAGTATGAGTAACCACTTGCACCACGAACAGTGTCATCTACATTAACGAGTGCTTTAGTTTGTTATAGAGCTCAACTGGAGATGGACAAAGCTGGCTGTATGTTGGAATGGTGGAGAAACTACGCACAATCACATGGTCTGGTTGCTAAGCTGGCTTTGAAATACGGAGCATCGCCAGCAACCACAGTGCCGTGTAAAAGTTTATTTTCTTTATAAGGCAAAATGTCTTAAAAAGAAAAAGTCCAACCCTTTCTTCAGACAACATAAACAGGTTTGTTTGCCACAGCAACTGGCTGAATAAGCCTTAAATTACATATATAAATAAATTTTTTATGAAAAATTTAAATGTTTTGGGAGATTAATTGGTTAAAGAGATGCGATTAAAAAGTTAACTACGATTAAAATAATTAATTATGCGACTAATCGTAATTTAGAAAGTTAATCGATATGCAGCCTCAATAGCTATATATGTCCTAATATCATAAAATTACTTGAACTTGAACCTTCAACACCATCGCCAGTTGAAATGCATTGCCTTTCAGTGGAATACGACATCCATAAGGGTTTTTGCTTTGTTATAAAGTGTTAATAGATGCACAAAAATTCAAAACTTTTAATAAATGTATGTAGCACTTTTTAAATAACTTGACAAATTGTAATATTTTACAGATGTCGCATTCCTATGGCAGGCATTGTACATTTTGATTTCTCAGCATCCTAATGCATTAACTGCTTTCAAACCTCATTGCCTGAATTCATCAATGCTCCCTTCTCATGAGTTAAAAAATAAAATTGAATGATTGACAATTAAACCTTTTGAATAAACGGAGAAGGACCCCATCCCCCCACATGGTTCATAAATATCGTCAGTACAAAATAAGTTGCAACTATTTAAAGGAAATGGAAGCCAATCATCCAGGCGTGTCAAGCAAAGACACGTACTACCCTAAGACAAATGCAGTAAGTATATATAGTAAATATATAAACCCAATATATTTTTAATTTTTAACACCCAAATGCAAGAAATTACTTACATTGTGCATGCCAATGAAATCTGTCAAACAAGTTTCAATGCAATCAGGAGCAAGTGTGCTAATTGATTTCTCAGCTACACCATATTTATTGATAAAGCATCCAATGTAGTTATCTAATACCAATTCTTAGATGAAATTGTTAACATAACATTTGGAATGATTAAATACAATGTTTTTAAATAAGCTTTACCATTTGACGTTACGTTAACACTCTTTAATTTTATTAAAAAATTAAAATATATTATTCTCGTGACAATGCTGCAATTATAAGCAAATGTGCCACTTCCATTGCTGTATATTTTATAATCACCAGTACAATTCCTTCTGTGTAAGTATCGTGTATAGGCATGAACCTCAAAGTAACGATCACCAAGAGCTTAAAAAACAAAACAAATACACCAACATTGCATTAATAATTAAAAAGGCAACGAAAGATTGCGTGAACTCACTAAAGAATTCTCCTTTAACTGCCCTTACAAACATTGAAGATTCCAAATCAATAATTAGCCAGCGAATCATTACATTTATAAAATTTGGTCCATCACTATTTTCAGTGTCATAATAATAATATTTCTCTGCTGAAGCTTTTGAGTCTAATTTATAAAATACCATCAATATTAAGGAAATCGTTGCATGGAAAAACAACATGTTTTAAAAGATTTCGCCGGCGTTTTCATTAATGCACTACGTCATGTTTGTTACGACTAACGCGATGTCCCAATAAAAACTAGTATTGTTGTAAAATCGATTTATTAGTGATTTTATTTTGTATGGTTGAACACTTCGATATCTTAGGAATATTTTTTATATTTATATTTGAATATTCGAACTATCAAAGACTGAGCCAAAATGTTAAAATCGTTCGAGGTGGCGGGCAATTTTTTCAACAGTTAAAGTGTGCTGGTAGATTAGCGGCAAAAAATTAATTTCATTTAAAATTTACTTAAGAAATGCAATGACGCTTGTAATTGATTTATCAAAATATAAATTATATTATATAACATAATATTTAATAGACATTTATGTCGAAAGATTTCTTAATTTGCTTATTATGATCAACAAATTATTCCTGAATTAATAATTAATGCAAATTTAAAAAGTTATCAAGGGGCAAACTAATAGTTGCGAACCATATATAATAAACTTGATGACGGTAATTTATCAACAAAAATTACAAATTTTTAAATTATTACAGAAACACTTGCACCATAAAATTTTGTACAATGTATTTCATATGGAAGCATAGAATAATATAATTAATAAATACATTTAAGAAATTTTTTAAAGGCATGAAAATATCATATTAGTTATAGATAACTAGTAAATGTCTAATTCTTGTTTGTACTTTCAATAATACAAATTAAAAATCGTTTTAATATAATAACAACGAACAAAAAAAAAACAACAACTTGTCGCGGATGTCTTGATATCCAATATCCGTTCTTAGTCAATTTAAACGTTTAAACATTTAAACCATTTGTCTCCTATCTATCATTAATTCATAGGTCAGATTTAGTAGCCATAACGCATGCTCAATATAAACTTGATGAGAGGTATTAAATGGCGTTATTATTCAGAATGTGAAAGTATCTGATGCCACAAAATACAAATTAAACTTTAACATAAACTATAATAACAAGAAATCCCACAACATGACTGTGTGGAGAAGCTCACAAATCCTTGTCGCTATCATGTAGCGGCTGGTTAGTGACTTCTTGAGGACATTATGATCTTTAGCTTTGGAAAGCATGTCCTTTAGTGTCCAATCAAATTTTAAATTTAACGGTTAAGAATCGAAACCAAATCTTGAAGACAACCAGACATGTCTCCTAGATTTGCAATTAACAAGATGATATAGAGCGCGCGAGTACATTTCATTAGTTATTAGAATATTTGTTTAAGATAGCCAATGCTTTTGTTCAACTCTAATAATCACTATTAATTAGTCATTATTAATCATTAGTCTAATTTGATTAATCATCTTCTAAAACTGACTGTTATTCGCAAATTTTGATTGGATGATATTTTGCTATTACAGAATTTAGTGACTTTTGATAATTAAATGCAACATGTACAAATGAGAGCTTGAGAAGAGCTGAGTATGTACGGTTGCTGGGTTTAAGTTTAGAAGAATTTTATTTTGTAAATAAAGCTTTAGTTTCTTTTAATTTCTTGTTTCTGGTGAAGAACTTGGGGTTGGTGATGGCAGCGATACTACCTGTTGCGGACATCGACTGAAGGACGGGTCACCCGTGAACGGCTATCACTGCCAGAACTGGCTTCAGCTGTGATATAAAGGTAATAAATGATATATCTTTCTTTTATCATTTTTTACAAATTGAGGGTCAATAATATCCAGTGACTTTATATGTAGTTTAATAAAAATATATTGAATTTTGGTTAAAAATTGAAAATGAAGCTTATTTGCTAATTTGGAGCTGCATCTAAAAAAATAATTAAAACTACCGATCTGCAGTAAAATAAGGTTTTGGCACAAAAATTGACAACAATTTAAAAAAAATCACCAACTAATGCTAATTTAGAGCAGTTAAGTTTAAAGGTATAACGCAAAAAACATTTAAATTTTCTAAAGATTCTTGTCAAAATACTCACCACTACTTTTGTTCATGCAGACGGCAAAGCTACGCCAAACCACCGCCAAGATTATTACGAGAATAAACGAACCAACGATAACAATTTCATGGAAGTTAGCTTCGTAAAAGTCAGTCAGAGAAAAGGTGTCTTCTGTGGTCGTTAGATCGTCAATGAAGGTGGTGTTGACCAATACGGTCGGTGCATCTTGAAGCAAAAATAACATAAATTAAAATGAACATACCGGTTTGCAATTCATCCAAACTTTCACTAAATAGACTCAAAAAAATAGTCTAAAATGATTACCAAGCTTGCAAGTAAAGTTATCGATGTTGACGTAACCGCGGAAGCATTGGCAGATGTAACCATATGGCATATTCAGGCAGAAAGAGACTTCCACTACGCATTCGTGTTTGTCACTGCATTCATCAATATCTAAAACGACGGTAAAGAGTGGAAATTGTCAGCATGAACTTAGATGTAAATAAGTTACGATTGGGGATTTAACTTTCTGGGATATAATATCCCATTATGAATTGATTAATTTTTAAATCGAATATGTTTCATAAACCTTGACACTCGATGGCATGATGAAAAGACATTTTCCGAGTTCCCTCCGGACACGAGCAGTCAAATGAACCAATGGTGTTTGAGCAAGTGGACATTTTGCCACAGTGGTGAAGCATGGTTGTGCACTCGTCGACATCTTGGAAGTAATTTTCATAATGAATATTCTGTCAAGACTTAGCCAGGTACATAGTACATTTTAGGATGATGTAGTGGTCGATTTTTTTACAGAAGTAAAGTTTGCTAATGGATCAGCTATATTTGAGGATTGGCTTTAAATGAATTTCAATATATCAGGGACATACTATAAATTAAAATGGCGAAATATGAACTGAAATCAAAATCAGAATATATAGTATTTTTGCACTAGCCTTCACATCGCAATCTACTTAAATACTTGAATCCAACAAGGCAATTGCAAGTGTAGGTACCAGGGATGTTTTTGCATGTTGTGCTGTTTGCCTCGCATTGGCTAGCACCACATTCATCGAAGTCTACTTCGAATAAAATTTTCAAAATCTTAATTAATGTTTTATGGCAGAACTATTCGACTTCAAATCGAAAATTTCAAAATTAAATAATATTAACCGTCACATCTATCCGTTGCAACAGGGGAAGCCACAAATCCGCTCATGCAAATGCATTCATATGATCCAATATTGTTACTGCACACTGTCGATATTATGTCGCACTTGTTTTCCTGGCACTCGTCTTTATCTGATGTTAAAAAATATTGTATTTGTAAAATTATCCAAGTCAGGTAGTATAATCAAATATTTGTATTACATGTACATTAGGGTGCCAATGAAATTAAAAATGATTGTAAATTGTTAATTCTCTATCCTAGACATAACAATCTCACATTCAACTTTTACACAAACGTTGTTTCTAGGTGTCCAAAGGTTCCAGGGCAGTGCGAAAAATCATTTAAAAGTCAAACATTTTAAGACATGAATTTATGAATTTATTGCATACAATTGACACATGACTAAAACCCTTTACAGCAGAGAAATTAATATTACATACTTTAATTTTTTTAATTCGATAAAGTTTAAATTAAAAAATAAACATCAAGAATTCAAATGTTTTAGTCTAAAATTGCATAAAGACTATGGTAAGAAGAGGAAGTTGGATTTTGAACACGACGCATTACTACTGTTGCCCTCAACGTCCGAAAATTACCCGCGAAACAAAACACAAGAATTTTATTAATTTGATATAATTTGTTTAGACCACACATTGTAGTTAACCTTCACAAGCTGAAATATTTTTTTGCTTGTATCCCTCTAAACAGTCGCATCTAAAACCACCAGCAAAGTTTTGGCAACTAGTTGTGGAATTGTCGCAAGAATTATTTCCGCGGCATTCATCAAAGTCTGGATTTTATTGAAAGGTTAGACAACTTCTAATTAATATTTACAGTTCATAGAAAAGTTTTCAGGTTATGGAAAGTTGACCACGGTCAAACAATACCTGTCATACAAGCAGTTGTTTGTAGAATAAAGATTTTTATAATCTCCAGAGTAATGTCTTTTTTCAATGATATTAACAAAATATTGTTATTGATTTTAATACCTATGCAGAGGTTTTCAGCATCAACCATTCTAATATATCCGCGGGAACATTCGCAGGTGTAAGAACCAATGTGATTGCGACAATCATTAGCCTCCGCGGTTGAGCATTGATTGGGATTTTTACATTCATCAATATCTATCAATATTAATTATAGTTATGCCAATTTTAAATATAAATAAATGTATGTGCTTTACATATTTAAGTGTTATTACACAATTCATATAAATTAACTAATAACCTTTGCAGATAAAAGCATTTTCATTTTCAAAACCTTTTTTGCAAACGCAATTATAACCGCCATCATTGTTTTTGCATTCAGCAGAAGATTGGTCGCACTTGTCCTTATCTTCACATTCGTTAATATCTGAGTTTAATTAATTTTGTAATTATTTGAACTGCAATAACTGATAATAAGGGTTGCATTTGTATTTTATTTACAAGCATAATCATCAAATTGTTGACTAAATAATTACTGAATTTTTAAATCTAAAAACTCGAAAAATATTGGGCCCGTCACTTATATCAACATTAATATTAATTAGCAAGAATGAAAAAAAATTAAGTATCTTTATAGTTTAATTAAGTAGTGATAATTAATTAATTAGTTAATAAATATAATGCTTATTAACCTATGCACACAAAATCATCCTCTTTTCTGTATCCATCGTTGCATTCACAATAATAACTTCCAGGCGAGTTTTTACACTTACTGGAGATGAAATTGCATTTAGTGGTTGCTATACATTCGTCGATATCTAAATTTAAATAATTATAATGTGTTTTGAATAATCCTTAAAGAAAATCAATATTTTTTTCAATTATTTATCATTAACTTTATCAATGTTTTTGAATACGATTATTAGGTAGTTTGAATGACTAACTTTTGTCAAAACTGTAATTTGTTAAAATTATTTTTTAATTTTTTAATTTTTAATAATATTAACAATAACTTAAAACAATATAACCAATGCACTGAGTCGAAGTATATTTATATCCAAGGGAGCAATCACATTTATAGGATCCCCGGATATTTACACATCTTGGCAAATACTGATCTTTGCACAGTAATTGGTTTTTATTACATTCGTCTATATCTATTAATTGATTAAGAAATTAATTTATTATCTTAAATAAGACTAGTTGAATTGAAGATAAATTAAGAAAAATTAATGATTTATTGCGAATAGCAAAGTTATTTTCCATGATTATCATCGCAAATACTTCAAACCTTGTCCTTAGTGTTCCCTACGTGCACCACCAAAGACAACAGCTGTTACGTGTGATACACGTTCGAAACCCAGCTTGCACCAACCAGATAGAGTCAACGGTAAAGGACATTTGTGCCCACGTAGTCGATTTGATTAGTCAAAATGTTAATCATGCTCCAATGTTTAAATACAAATGCAATTGCATTAACGCATTAAAATAAAAAAATTTACTCTGAACTTAAACAATATCTTACAATATCAAGCGGATACAAAGAGATGATTGAACACTTAATTTATTATAAGCACTTTATATAATTTGCTATTTCATTCCGCAACTGCTAGGAGACTAATTACTTTTACTTAATTACAAAATTAATTACTTTTATTTAATCATTTTTATTTATTTGAATTATTTATTACTTTTATTAAATTACATTATTAATTGCTTTTACTAAATTATACTATTAATCGCTTTTACTCAATCACATTATTAATTACTTTTATTTAATGTTATTATTAACTAATAATTTAATTGTTTTATTATTATTTAATTAGATACAGAATAATAGTATTTTATTTATTAAATGTCAAATTAATTCAGTAAATCCTTCCCACAAAGCTTTCTCAAATAAATTTAAATTTTGACCACGCGACTGTTCACTATACTTGCTCACGTTATTTATTATATTTTATTGTCAATATATATTATTGTATATAAATCTCTATTACATTTTGTACATTTAAATATATATATTAATATTAACTAATGATATATTATTGATATATATTAATAATAATGTATTATATATATTAATTAATTTCCAAGTTTATAACAGTATGATAATCTACTCCTTACTCCACCCGATATGCTGCAGATGTAAATTTGTATATAAAAAAAAAGATGAATAATACTCTTAAGTACCATTTAGAGACAAACAGGCCTAAAGTTTCCTACACTTTAGATTTTTGTTAAACTTAGAAGCTTACAAAACATAAAACATGCATTTGGATATAACTTTGCTTGTATAATATAAATAATATATAATAATAATTATTATTAATAATTATAAACAATTGATAATATATATATAATATATATATAACTTAATAAGCTTACCCTAAAACTTACTAGTTCTCGGACCCCAGGTTATTTCAATACAAACCACTATTAATAAATGTTAATCATGTTATATCATTGGGGAAATTTTAACAAAAAATTTAGAATTACTATCAATTAAATGTAATAATGATTAAATTAATTAAATGTATTGAAATAACCCGGGAGTCCGCAAATAAGTAAGTTAACTAGGAAGTTTATTATAGCAAGTATTAAGTTAACAGAACTGAATAATAGACGTTTAAGTGTTTAAGGATTGAGGTACTTAAGGATGCCAATGGATATTTGGGCTTCCAAGTTGTCTGGATTCTCGCTGTTTGTCAGGTGATTATCGAGAATGCTTTTCTGTAGCAATAATAGATACCACGTGCCCGAAAAAGATGCCAAATATAAATTTAATTATTTCATCAATATAAACTTAATTAATTTCCAAAAATCTAAGTTTACGATAGTATCAATGATTAAATTAATTAAATGTATTAATGATTGAAACATATGGATATTGATCTTCAAATAATTTTGAAATCACACCGTGACAGTTGAAGTCATTGTCGGAATAATAACCATCTCTGCAACTACAAACGTGTATTCCAAAACTACTTGTTTTTACGACATCGCACTTCATATCACCACAATTGCCATTCATATTATCGCAATCTGCAAATGTGATTGACAAATACAAATTCACACTGACATTACAGATTTAGACGATTAAAAAAATGTTACAATTACAATTAGCCGATATTTACAGTGCCTTACATGATCATATTGGCATATGACAAGATACGGTAAAAGACCAGAATACTCGAAAGCCAATCATATAATGTGACAATTGTTGTACTAAATAGATTACGTATTTATCAATTACAAATAACAATTAATTGCCAATATTAAATAATTGCAATTAATAATTAATCATCAATAAAAATTAACTATCCATAATAATTAATAGCAATTAATAATTAATCATCAATAATATTTATCCATAATAATTAATTACCGATGTATTCTCCGTTCAATCCCTTTCTTCCCTTTTCTACATTTATTATGCATCCTTCTTTTCTCTCAATTATGCAGCGCCAGTCTTTATCTCCGGGACTTCGGTCAGCCATGTTTTTTTGAGTTCGTACTTGTAAATATAGATTATTAAGCGATTTAATAGTAGCAAAATTACGTTTAATATATTATTATTTCATGGATCCTCCCACTTTTGACCAAAATCCCCAAAAGCTTTCATTTGAAATCTAATTATTTGTGGTTGAAGTAGTGTTTTTAGGTCCTCAGTATTTAAAAGCATTTCAGCTAGACACTGAAAACAGAATTTTTTTCAAGACAAAATTAATTTAAAAAGAATATTGCCTTTTGAGTAGACAGAAAAATGTTTAATTCCTCCACAAAATTCCATATTGGAAAAACAGGGACGATTGCACTTGGCTGGATCAACAGGAACCAATTCAGTCAGATTTTTCACGCATAGACATTGGCCTTCCTGAGTTAACTAAAACACTTTTAAAACTTTTAGCATCTAACATGTAGTATTCTTGCATCCTTGTTAAACTTATTGTCGATTAATTAATGTTTCGTGTAAAAAATAATATTTTTTAAATGTTATTTTGATTTATAAGATGCAATTGATTATTATTATAAAGAATTATAAGTTCACCAAAACACCAAAGAAAGGCGATTCACATTTTCCACCGCATGTTTCTGGTTTCAAATTATCTTCCGAATGAAGTGTAGCATTTTCAACATCAAAGCAACCAATGTAATTGTCTAACATTAATTCTGGAACGAAATTAGTTAACAATATATTTGGATGACATACATTTTCAAACATGTTTACTAGTGAAATTTGTTTCCAATGTTTTGATTTGACTCGGTCCTCCTATTATTTCAATGTGTACTATTCTTCCAACCATGTTACACTTATAATCGTTACTATCTTCGCCATAAACCTTACCACATGACATCCAGCCATAATATATTGAAAATATACGAACTTCTGGATTCCGTTCTTTATCTTGAAAAATCATTATATAATTAAAAAACGCATTAAAACAAAAATTGAGGGAATATACCTTCAACTTCAAAATTAATCGTAGACACAAAATGTGTAGATTCAAAATCAACAATTAAGTTATCTAGTTTTTCTATAATTTTAGGAACTTGTGATTTGAATATTGGAAAATCTGTCTCATTCCGAGTGCGGTAATAATAAATAATTGCTCTGGTCGGCGATTCAAATTTTAAAAGCATAAATATTAAACAAATCGATGCCTCGAACATCATGTTTCAAGCAAATTCGAATTCTCATAGAATTTTAGGAGTGTCTCGCTTAAAAACGAAAACAAAAACAGTTT
This sequence comes from Whitmania pigra, assembly GCA_021613335.1. NCBI lineage: Eukaryota > Metazoa > Annelida > Clitellata > Hirudinida > Haemopidae > Whitmania > Whitmania pigra. Next base: position 358,803 of record JAJTWR010000063.1, read on the forward strand.
TGCGAAAATTATACGTCATCCAAAGACTTTAGAAATATTGAAAACATTACGCTTAATTCGTTTTATGGTACAGTTTCATATATCCAGAATTGAAAATATTGCGTCAACTAATTATTTAATTACAAAACCTTTTCACTGAATGACGCCCCTCAAATCGCTGCTTAATTCCAATCCATCCTCTTTTGGATAAAAGTCCAACCCTATAAGATCAAGTCTGATGTCTTGTCTTGACTTCTTGTAGATCTGCTGCAATATTTTGATCTCTACCTTTGGAAAGCATGTCACTTCAATCGTCTACCAAGTCCTTTATAAATATTCATGAGTAAGATGTATTTGACGAAACATGTGATATAATGTTAGGTAATAATCCAGTGTTAAGTAAAAAAACAACCTTCACATAACACCCCTTAAAGATTTTTTAAGTAAACAATGTAATTGAGATTGATTTCAGTTTAAGTTGTTTTATGAATAAAAGTTTTCATTGTAGCTGTTGTTTATCGCTGTTGCTATTGCCAATTTTTTGAAATATACCGAAATGCCAATAACAATGAAGAATGGTTAAATATTTTTTAATTTGTAATAATAACTACACAAATACTCTTGAAATGAAATGCAAGTGAAAACCCGTAGAATCACCATCACCATCACCATCGCCACGCAGGGGTAAAAGAAATCGTTTAATCGTTTGTTTTATTACAACTTGAAAGCACAACATGACTACAGAATGGCTTCTGCACAATTCACTTATTAAGCCTCGTATGGCTTACTTTCCCTTTCCCTATAGACATACAAATGGTAAAGCTAGATACTTCACAAAAATAATTCAATAGAATTTATATTGTTGTTTGTAACATATGCAAATATGCGAGTTTAAGTATCATCGCAGTGTCTTGTCTTACATACCATTTAGTGTTGAGTATCAATTGATGACATCTGCCTTTTACAAGCATTCTCAACAGCCAACACTGATGGAGTTTAATGAAAAGACAAAACCAATTGAGCATTGCAGATTTGATGCGATCGTTAAGGCGGTCATTAAGCTAAATGTATTGCTATGAATGGTAGGCCAAAATTGCTTAAGCTGTTTACCACGTGGGAGAACGTCGTTATTCTACATCACGTGCACAACATTTTACTGCAGTTGCTGACAGTTGGGGTATTTATAACAAAGTTACAACACTTGCCAGAAATAATGCACAAAATGTGAGTGCAGTAACGATGTTGCCGTTTGAGCATATGCCATGTTCAGCTCAATGATTTCAGTTATTAATAAGGAAGGCACAAAGATGAATCTGGTGTAGAAGCTGCTGAAAAGCACAAAGAATTGTTGGCCATTTCAGGCATAGCCCGCAAACAACATGAAGTCTCAAACTAAACTCAACAAGAAAGCAAAGTCTGTCTCCACTAGTTGTAATTCCACTGTACAAAGTTCCAGCGGTTAATATGAAAAACTCAGAATATTTGAAAATATTTTAGAGCCCTGCTTTTATGCAACGGAAATCTTGGGTAGAGAAAAGTATTTCCTGCTCTTTTGTTAAGCCAATGATGTGCCATCTTTTCCGTGCCATGACCATGACGATTACCGTATCTGATGACGATCCAGCTTATGTGGTTCAGTTAAGAAGACTTTTAGTAAGAAGGCTTTGACAACTCCAGAACAAATTTCAATTTAGTTACCTAAGTATTGCAACAGCAGCGGATCCAAGATTTAAGAGCCCGAAATACCTATCTAAGTAAAAAAGAGAAGAAGTATGGATAGAGCGGAAGGACTTGAATGCCATGGAAGGCCAAGAAAATGAAACTGGTAAAATATTTAATTGTGAATATCATTAGAAATTTGGATCATATTTTTTTCAATTTTATTTGATTTCTCAGATATTGTTAATGAACCCAAGGAAAAGATTTGCTATGAATATTCGACTGACTCTGAATATGAGTAACCACTTGCGCCACGAACAGTGTCATCTACTTTAACGAGTGCTTTAGTTTGTTATAGAGCTCAACTGGAGATCGACAAAGCTGGCTGTATGTTGGAATGGTGGAGAAACTACGCACAATCACATGGTCTGGTTGCTAAGCTGGCTTTGAAATACGAAGCATCGCCAGCAACCACAGTGCCGTGTTAACGTTTATTTCCTTTATCTGGATGATATTTTGCTATTACAGAATTTAGTGATTTTTGATAATTAAATGCAACATGTACAAATGAGAGCTTGAGAAGAGCTGAGTATGGGCGTTGCTGCGATTTAAGTTTAGAAGAATTTTATTTTGTAAATAAAGATTTAGTTCTAATTTCCTGTTTTTGGTGAAGAACTTGAGGCTGGTGGTGGCAGCGGTACTACCTGTTGAGGAACATCGACTGAAGGACCGGACACCCGTGAACGGTTATCACTGACAGAACTGGCTTCAGCTGTGATATAAAGGTAATAAATGTAATAAGTGATTGCCCATCAATTTATGAAGCAATCTTACAAGAGTTATATATAAAATTAAAAAAAAAATTAAAAAATGTAATTACACAAATGGATGCCAATTGATGTAAAAACGGACATTTTGGATATATCTTTTTTTTACCATTTTTTTACAAATTGAGGGTCAATAAAATCCAGTGACTTTATATGTAGTTTAATAAAAATGTATTGAATTATGGTTAAAAATTGAAAATGAAGCTCATTTGCTAATTTGGAGCTGCAACTAAAAAATTAATTCAATCTACCAATCTTCAGCAAATTAAAGTTTTGGCACATAAATTGACAACAATTTTAAAAAATTACCAAAAAAATGGTAATTTAGAGCCGTTAAGTTTAAAGGTATAACGCAAAAGACATTTAAATTTTCTAAATATTCTTGTCAAAATACTCACCTCTAGTTTTATTCATGGAGACTGCAAAGCAACGCCTAACCTTCGCCAAGATTATTGCGAGAATAAACAAACCAACGATAACAATTACGTGGAAGTAATTTTGGTAAAAGTCAGCCAGAAAAAAAGTGTCTTCTGTGGTCGTTAGATCGTCAATGAAGATGGTTTTATTACTCAATTCATATAAATTAACTAATAACCTTTGCAGATAGAAGCATTTACTTTCTTAAAACCTCTTTTGCAAATGCAATTATAACCGCCATCATTGTTTTTGCATTCAGCAGTGGATTGGTCGCACTTGTCCTTATCTTCACATTCGTTAATATCTGAGTTTAATTAATTTTGTAATTATATGACCTGCAATAACTGATAATAAGGGTTGCATTTGTGTTTTATTTACAGGCATTATCATCAAATTGTTGACCAAATAATTACTGAATTTTTAAATCTAAAAACTCGAAAAATATTGGGCCCGTCACTTATATCAACATTAATATTAATTAGCAAGAATGAAAAAAAATTAAGTATCTTTATAGTTTAATTAAGTAGTGATAATTAATTAATTAGTTAATAAATATAATGCTTATTAACCTATGCACACAAAATCATCCTCTTTTCTGTATCCATCGTTGCATTCACAATAATAACTTCCAGGCGAGTTTTTACACTTACTGGAGATGAAATTGCATTTAGCGTTTGCTATACATTCGTCGATATCTAAATTTAAATAATTATAATGTGTTTTGAATAATCCTGAAAGTAAATCAATATTTTTTAAAATTATTTATCATTAACTATATCAATGTTTTTGAATACAATTATTAGGAAGTTTGAATGACTTTGTTTGATTGTTTGCCAAAACTGTAATTTGTTAAAATTATTTTTTAATTTTTTAATTTTTGATAATATTAACAATAACTTAAAGCAATATAACCAATGCATTGAGTCGAAGTATCTTTAAATCCAAGGGGGCAATCACATTTATAGGATCCCCGATTATTTACACATCTTGACAAATACTGATCTTTGCACAGTAATTGGTTTTTATTACATTCGTCTATATCTGGAATTGATTGAGAAATTAATTTATTATCTTAAATAAGACTAGTTGAATTAAAGATAAATTTAAAAAAATTAATGATTTTTTAATGATTATCATCGCAAATACTTCAAACCTTGTCCTTAGTGTTTCCTACGTGCACCACCAAAGACAACAGCTGTTACGTGTGATACACGTTCGAAACCCAGCTTGCACCAACCAGATAGAGTCAACGGTAAAGGACATTTGTGCCCTCATAGTCGATTTGATTACTCAAAATGTTAATCATGCTCCAATGTTTAAATACAAATGCAACTGCAGTAACGCATTAAAATAAATAAAATTACTCTGAACTTAAACAATATCTTACAATATCAAGCGGATACAAAAAGATGATTGAACACTTAATTTATTATAAGCACTTTATATAATTTGCTATTTTCCATCTACGCATAATTTCATTCCGCAACTGCTAGGAGACTAATTACTTTTACTTAATTACATTATTAATTACTTTTATTTAATTATTTTTATTTATTTGAATTATTTATTACTTTTATTAAAATACATTATTAATTGCTTTTACTCAATTACACTATTAATCACTTTTACTCAATTAAATATATATATATCAATCACATATCAATATATATATCTATATATATATATATAGATAGATTTAATTATATATATATTATATATTATAGATTAGTATATATATATATATATATATATATAATGATAATGATAATGATGATAATAATAATAATAATAATAATAATAAGAATAATAATAATAATAATAATAATTAATAATAATAATAATAATAATAATAATAATACTAATAATAATAATAATACTAATAATAATAATACTAATAATAATAATAATAATAATAAGAATAATAATAATAATATAATAATAATGATGATGATGATAATAATAATAATAATAATACTAATAATAATAATAATAATAATAATAACTAATAATAATAATAATAATAATAATAATAATAATAATAATAATAATAATAATAATAATTATAATATATATATATATATAATATATAATAATATATAATAATAATAATATATAAAATATATATATATATATATATATAAACGCAAAGCCATCCAAATGCTTGTTTTATGTATTGTAAGCTTCTAAGTTTAACAAAAATCTAAAGTGTTGCAATCTTTAGGCCTGTTTGTCTCTAAATAGTACTAAGGAGTATTATTCATCTTTTTTTTTTATATACAAATGTAGATCTGCAGCATATCGGGTGGAGAGAAGAGGAGATTATCATACAAACCACTTTAAATAAATGCTAATCATGTTATATCATTAGGGAAGTTTAAACAAAAAATTTAGAATTACTGTTAATTAAATGTAATAATGATTAAATTAATTAAATGTATTACTGATTGAAACATGTGGATATTGATCTTCAAATAATTTTAAAATCACACCGTGACAGTTGAAGTCATTGTCGGAATAATAACCATCTCTGCAACTACAAACGTTTATTCCAAAACCACTTGTTATTACGACATCGCACTTCATATCACCACAATTGCCATTCATATTATCGCAATCTGCAAATGTGATTGACAAATGCAAATTCACACTGACATTACAGATTTAGACGATTAAAAAAAAATTACAATTACAATTAGCCGATATTTACAGTGCATTACATGATCATATTGGCATATGACAAGATACTGTAAAAGACCAGAATACTCGAAAGCCAATCATATAATGTGACAATTGTTGTACTATATAGATTACCTATTTATCAATTACCAATAACAATTAATTGCCAATAATAAATAATTGCAATTAATAATTAATCATCAATAAAAATTAACTATCCATAATAATTAATTGCAATTAATAATTAATCATCAATAATATTTATCCATAATAATTAATTACCGATGTATTCTCCGTTCAATCCCTTTCTTCCCTTTTCTACATTTATTATGCATCCTTCTTTTCTCTCAATTATGCAGCGCCAGTCTTTATCTCCGGGACTTCGGTCAGCCATGTTTTTTTGAGTTCGTACTTGTAAATATAGATTATTAAGCGATTTAATAGTAGCAAAATTGCGTTCAATAAATTATTATTTCATGGATTCTCCCACTTTTGAACAAAATGGCTAAAAGCTGGCATTTGAAATCTAATTATTTGTGGTTGAAGTGGTGTTTTTAAGTCCTCAGTATTTAAAAGCATTTCAGCTAGACACTGCAAAATAAAATTAATTTAAAAAGAATATTGCCTTTTGAGTAGACAGAAAAATGTTTAATTCCTCCACAAGGTTCCAAATTGGAAAAACAGGGTTTATTGCACTTGGCTGGATCAACAGGAACCAATTCAGTCAGATTTTTCACGCATAGACATTGGCCTTCCTGAGTTAACTAAAACACTTTTAAAACTTTTAGCATCTAACATGTAGTATTCTTGCATCCTTGTTAAACTTATTGTCGATTAATTAATGTTTCGTGTAAAAAATAATATTTTTTAAATTTTAATTTTATTTATAAGATGACTTGATTATTATTATAAAGAATTATAAATTCACCAAAACACCAAAGAAAGGCGATTCACATTTTCCACCGCATGTTTCTGGTTTCAAATTATCTTCCGAATGAAGTGTAGCATTTTCAACATCAAAGCAACCAATGTAATTGTCTAACATTAATTCTGGAACGAAATTAGTTAACAATATATTTGGATGACATACGTTTTCAAACATGTTTACTAGTGAAACTTGTTTTCAATGTTTTGATTTGACTCGGTCCTCCTATTATTTCAATGTGTACTATTCTTCCAACCTGGTTACACTTATAATTGTTACTATCTTCGCCATAACCCTTACCACATGACAACCAGCCATAATATATTGAAAATATACGAACTTCTGGATTCCGTTCTTTATCTTGAAAAATCATTAAATAATTAAAAAACGCATTAAAACAAAAATTGAGGGAATATACCTTCAACTTCAAAATTAATCGTAGACACAAAATGTGTAGATTCAAAATCAACAATTAAGTTATCTAGTTTTTCTATAATTTTAGGAACTTGTGATTTGAATATTGGAAAATCTGTCACATTCCGAGTGCAGTAATAATAAATAATTGCTCTGGTCCGCAATTCTAATTTTAAAAGCATAAATATTAAGCATATCGATGCCTTGAACATCATGTTTCAGGACAATTCGGATTCATAAAGTTTTAGGAGTTTCTCGCGCAACAAAACAAAAACGGTTTTCGAAAATTATACGTCATCCAAAGACTTTAGAAATATTGAAAACAGTACGCCCATAATTCCTTTACAGTGGTACAGTTTAATTCATCTAGAATTGAAAATAATGCGTCAACTAATTATTTAATGACTAAACTTTTTAATTGAAAGACGCCCAAATAAATCGCTGCTAAATTGCAATCCATCCTGTTTTGGATAAAAGTCCAACCCTATAAGATCAAGTCTGATGTCTTGTCTTGATCTTGTAACAATTGGTAGAAATGACTTCTCCTTGTAGATCTGATGCAATATTTTGATCTCTACCTTTGGAAAGCATGTCACTTCAATCGTCTACCAAGTCCTTTATAAATATTCATGAGTAAGATGTGTTTGACGAAACATGTGATATAATGTTAGGTAATAATCCAGTGTTAAGTAAACAAACAACCTTCACATAACATCCCTTATAGATTTCTTAAGTAAACAATGACGCTGAGATTGATTTCAGTTCAAGTTGTTTTATGAATACAAGTTTTCATTGTAGCTGTTGTTTATCGTTGTTGCTATTGCCAATTTTTTTAAATATACCGAATATGTCAATAACTATGAAGAATGGTTAAATATTTTTTAATTTGTAATAATAACTACACAAATACTCTTGAAATGAAATGCAAGTGAAAACCCGTAGAATCACCATAACCATCACCGCCACGCAGCGGTAAAAGAAATCGTTTAATCGTTTGTTTTATTACAACTTGAAAGCACAACATGACTACAGAATGGCTTCTGCACAGTTCACTTATTAAGCCTTGTATGGCTTACTTTCCCTTTCCCTATAGACATACTAATGGTAGAGCTAGATTCCACCTCTGCACGTACAAAAAAAAAAAAAGAGGTTATTTTATTTCTTAATTTAAAAGAAAGATAAGTCTATAAACCCACTTTTTTTGCTTATACATCTAATAATGCAGCGTAGACATAAAAAGATGAGGCAGGCAAGAAAAGGAAGGGCTATTAAAACCAGTCCCATGATGTAGTTTCCCACGAGTCTTATGAATGACGGTTCTTCAGTTGTTGTCATTTCTTCGTAGTCTATGTGTGTGAACGCCGTCTGTGAAGCTTGAATTTAGTAGCGAAAAATTAAAAATCAAAAATTATAACAATAATAACAATAATAACAATTGAAATGATACTACAAATAATGACGTTAATGACATTTATCTAGTGGTTAAAATATTGTTAATTCTAATTTTGACCAATCGCCATACCAATACTAACAGTAATACTAATAAAAGTGATACTAGAAATAATAACATTAATAATTACAAAATAATAATAATTCAAAATAATTAATTAATAATTAATGGATAAAATATGAATTATAATTTCGACCGACCCTCCACGCAGGTGAAGTTATCAACATTGACGTAACCGTATTTGCACAGGCAGAAGTAACCAAACAATACGTTCAGACAAAATGAGGACGATTTGTTGCAACCGTTCATTCTATCGCATTCGTCAATGTCTGAAAAAAAAATTGCTGGTAAAAGTTCAGAATATTATCCGAGTCAAATTGCCAAATTGTTTTTTTGTCGATATCATTAATATTAATAATTATTTTAAACATTTTAAAAATCTTTTAGTAATAACTAAACGGTGATTCAGCATTATATCGTAACGGCATTTCCGTATTGTATTTATGTTGAAATGCAATATAATTAGATTGTAATTGATGAAATTACTATAACAGTTCTTCTAATATTAATGGATATTGTGCATTTTTCACGAACCTTCGCATTCTATGGCGTGTTGATAAGAAGTTTTAACAGTTCCCTCTGGACATTTACAGTCGAAAGTACCAATTACATTAATACACGTTGCTAGTTTGCCGCATATGTTCAACAGTGTGGAACATTCGTCAATATCTTCGTGAAAATGTAAAAGACATGATTTTAAATTGCTCTCTAGAAAAGATTGTTTTATGAAAAACCATTCAAGATTTAATTTTTTAAACAATGTTACTTATTATGAATTTCCATACCATTAACAATGCTTAATAATCTGATCTGGCCTCAGCCCTAACCCTAACAACTACATTTATATAGTAATGTTCTAAATCTTGAAAATATCTTTAAGTAATCATAAATTTAAATACTTTAAAACTCTAATTATGTCTTCCATTAAGATTTCTATTAATTAATTAAAAAATAAACGAAAGATCAACCTCTGCATCTAAATCTTTCAGCATACTGGAAACCTGATAAACATTTGCACAAATAGGAACCGGCAGTATTGCTACATCTGGTGGTGTTTACATCGCACTGGTTTATCCTAGCACATTCGTCAACATCTAAAACATATTAAGGACAACCTGTTCGTCTCAGGGTTATTTATTAAGACAGAGAATCATGCTAGATTTCATGCAGCCTATGAAAGTTGGATTTTGTTTCATTTTGTAAAGTATTTTTCATTGTTTAGGGTAAATAAATAAAGGAATTAAAGTTGTTTTTTGCATTGATCAAAAGTATCATCGTTTCTAGTGAATATGAATTCAATAAGTAATAATTAATTTATTAGTTTGTAATTAGCAATGCCTTCGACGTGGTAAAATACATCAAAATTAAGTATACCTTGACAGGCTCTGGTTGAGCCAGCTGGCTTAAAAAATCCGGAATAGCAATGACATTCAAAAGAACCAGGATTGTTCAAGCAAAATGTTGAGTTTTTATCACAAAAGTCTCGTTCATGGCATTCGTCAATATCTGAAACGTTCAATATTCTATCAAATCATTCCAGAGTTCACAACTCACCAGAACCACAAAAAACCCATGCTGTTACTTGAGAACCAAAATGCAAATAACAAGAATTCATATGGAAAAAATCTCTTATCAACTTTTCTAATTTTAAATCAATCATAGCATCATGACATTAGAGACCTTGGCATTCCAGTATATTGGTTTCCCTTTGTTTGAATCCATCCAAACAATTGCAGGCGTAATCACCCTGCCAGTTTTTGCAGATGCTCGTCGAATTGTCGCAAGCGTCTTCATATCTCTGGCATTCGTCAATGTCTTGACATTAATTGGATTGTTATCAGTTTTTAGCTTGGCATTATTTATATTATTATTATTATTATCAACATCAATTAAACAAAGTCGATTTTATTATAAATAAGCCAAATAAATTGTTACGTGAAATAAAATATGTTTAAAATTTAACAGAACTTTTGTAAAACCTTGGCATCTTCTTGAACCTTCAAAAGCAATATCTTCGAAACCTTTGAGACAAAGGCAGTTGAATGATCCATACGAGTTTATGCAGCTGAATGACTCTGTGCACGGATGTCTAATTTTGCATTCGTCGATATCTTATGGCAAAGTAAAAACAAAAACATACCGTTACTAAGAGATTTTTGTAGATTACAAAGTACCAACTAATGTGAGTTAAATCGATAACATGAGCATACCGTGGCAGTTGAAGTTATTGTCAAGGAAAAACCCATCCGAACAACTACAGACGCTTAGAGTCAGGTTATTGAACTCCATGCTTTGGCATTGAATGTCACCACAATTACCATTGTTAGTCGAACAGTCTTTAATAAAAAAAAAACAGCATCAAAAATTACAACTTTAGGCGTCTTAAACCATGAAAAGAAAGAATATTTGCAAATAAAGTTAAAAACATATTTACCTATTATTTCACCATTGACTCCAATTCTTCCATTTTGAGTTTCTTTGCAAACTCGATCAAATATGCATTTCCATACGGGACGGTGTAGCGCAGGATTTTTTTGGTGCAATCCTGATGTTATCAACATCAAGTAAAATGTTTAACTGATTAACAAGTATAATAGTAATACCAAAATAATTAACAGATGAACAAGTAATGAGATGAGGTAACTACGTAACAATTGTCACAACCATCAAGCGTTTGTTTTGATTTTTAATCACATCGGATAATCATTAAATGACTATTATTTATAATCGGCTAATGAGTACACGCTTATTATATGATTATTATATAATTAATAAATATACATAATTAATATTAATATATTAATATTTTTATAATAAAAATACGAATAATTATAATAATTGTAATAATAATAATACTAGTTAATTATAATTCTTATTATTGTTATTATAACTATTATACAATTTCTCTAGCTCTCAAATGCCAATAGCTGCTTGAATCGCAGAGATCATCAACCTTACACAGAAACATTCACCATTTATTACAGCATTTACAATTCTTTACAACCGATCATTTGCTCAAAACCTGGAAGCATCATAAAATACTTGTCGCAAAAACTGAATAGTGCTTTTTTCCTCCACACGGATCGTATTCATTGAATGAACACCTTGAAGAACATAATTGCAGTTTAACTGGAACCAAATCAGTTAGATTGCTGATGCACAAGCAATTCCCATCCTAAAGTATTTAGAACATACAAAAAAAAAATACAACTGAATTAATAGACATATTAAATTAATAATCTTGCACGTGTTGCGTTATTTTACTGCTCTGACTTAACTGGTAATGCACTTAAAATAGTTCAAAATACTTTTTTAATTAATAAGAAACATATTTACCTCTCTAATGCCGCTATAAAATGTTGTGCAACTTAGTTGGCAGATGTAGGAATTGCCAAAACCTAATTTAATAGTGTCGATATTATCTCCGGAGAAGCATCCAACATAGGTGTCAAAAAGCACTTCTGAAATAAACATATTTCGTCAGACTTTTCAGTCAATTAAAAAAAATAATTTCTACCGATTAAAGTAATAAACTTACCTGAATGTTCAATTTCTATTCGCGAAATCCGAAAATGGCCCTCGACAGACAACAATCTGCTGTATTTGTAGCAATCAAAGGTTTCAGAATCTGTATCGTTTCTTTGCCAGCATGTCTCAGTTTCGTTTAAATTAAGCGAAAAAGTGCGTACCTCCGTAGTGTAATTGTCGGTAACTAGTAGAAAAAAGTAGAGAAGAAATAGATGAGAAGGACTTGATGGAAAAATGTCAGAGGAATAAGAAAACTCACCATTCCAGTTAAACCTAAGCCATTTCACAAACCTGGAGGAGCCCAAGTCGATTACTAAGTGGACAAGATCAACCCCGATTATGCCCCTGATTGACTCTTCTACAACTACATCTGCACTTTCATTCAGCCTGTAATAATAAACTGTTTTCGTAACCACTGGGACAATGCAAGACGATGTTATCATTATTATTATTATTATTATTATTGTTATTATTAAACGTATGCGTTCGTCCATTGCATTAAGGAAACAACATCGCATGAGACCGTAACTTTGTTTTGTAAATACATAGACTTCAAATGCGTCACAAAAAAATACTAAGTCAAAGAAAGCTTAAATTGTCAAACAGTTTATACGAAATGTAATTAAACTTGTTGAATTGTCGATCTATTTATTTATTATTAATTAGATAATCTAACAAGTAAATTATTAGTTGAACGATCTTCCACTTATTTTTCCTATCCTCTACCCGATTTCAAACAAATCAGTAAAATGCGTTGTTAGTTGGTATGCATATTTAAAATAATTGTTTAAAACAATTTTTATTCAGTCATACATTATTATTCTGACAGGTGCACAAACGCTCATAAATTCCAATCAGAACATTTAATTGGCGTGGGTTTTTACGAAGATAACGTTTTCCCTATATTCACTTGTATTCATTTATTTATAACTAATTTAAAGTAATTACAAATAATAAAATCTTTAAAATAATAACAACCGAATTGTTATAATTTGCTGAATTTGGAATATAAATAATTATTTCGTTAATTCAGATGAAGATGTAATTAAGTGCCAATCTACTGATAACGTTTTTATAGTTAAGGATTAAATTCTAAAAAATTCTCTGAGAAGAATTTGGAAGTTCAAATCAAACAATAGACATAGCGATGTTGACGTAAAGTTTCATGTCGATAAGAATAGACCATCTTGAATTTAATCCGGGTACAGGGCATATAAATATAAAGGCAGAACTTTAATATATTTTTCATTTTTTGTTCCGAAAAGTATTTTAAAATTTAAACACAAAACGTTTGTAAAAATTAGATATAAATTGAAACTTATCCAACTTTTTTTCGACTTCTTGTCTTAAGATGCTTAAATCAGTTAATTTTGGTGTGAATATATTTGACATATTTCATCTGTTTAAACTCAGTTTATTGTTTGTAATGCACGTCGGAATTTCAATTGAAAACATTAGCCTAATTGTTTAATTCGGCAAAACCGATATTATTTTTGAATAGTAGTCTTCATTTTTCGCAACCGGAATTTTAATTTTTTTTTGCCTCATAAATGATGTATAAAATCATTTTTCTAAATCGTATTTTCCTTGTGTCGATAATGATTTGTCAGTTTTACAGACGTTGAGGGGGAGCTCAACACATCTTATAAATCTTGGATTTTTTCCATTCTGGGTCCATTCCACAATGGCTGGTAATTCTTGAGATTTGGATGTTTGGAAATCATGTGAACATTTTGGCCAAAACATTTAAATAACGATTAACTAAGATGAACTTCATTTTTGTCCTTGTTGATTTCAGATAATTTTGTTTTTACATTTCGTCGAAATCTTCAAGAGGATCTTGATAAAGTCTTAGATAATTTATGTGATTGGCTTGATAGAATTATCTGTTATTAATAATCGATTTATTTAATATCGTCAACATTAGTTGTATTGATGTTATTATTTAGCGTTTATGTATTAACTGCTTTGGCAATTAGAAGAAGGACATTGAATATTTAACATTGATTTACGATTGTCAAATGTCGATGCATGATTTTCCGTTGCATTGCAGAATCTTTTTATTTTAAGCTCAGTGTCTTTTATTGTCTTGTTTAACCAATATTTTATATTTTGATCAAATAAATATCTTATATTTTTATTTATTTTGTTTATATTTCTATTTAGATGTAGCGTTTCTTTCAAATATTTAAGAATTATACTCGTTCCTGAGGTTCGTTAAACAATCTGATCTCTAGGTCCAATTTAGGTCATGTGAAGTCATGCAGCTGATGTGGCAGAAAATTGTGATTATATTACGTGATTATTCAATATAATATTGTTTTAGCAGGTGATTATTTTAGAGCAAAATTTCATTATTGTTCCGTTTTTTGCTAGCCAAGAAATATTTTTATACTTCTTGTTCATTACTTTTGCATTGCTTTGATTAGAATTTTATATCCATTTCTGGTGGCAGCAATAATTAGACATAATTTTTGTAGAAAATAGTAACAAACAAAAGTCAAAACATTATTAAAAAAGTTTGTTAATTTTTTTAATGTTATGAATTTCGGCTTTATGACGTTAGTGATGAGTCATCGACTGTTCAAAGAGTTCTTAGTATGGCTAGCTGTTCAGCTGTAGCGAGAAGTTCATATCCGGCTGTTAAGTGCCTTTTATAATATTTCAATTAGCGTGATTGATACTTAATAATGCAAAGTTTGCAAATGATTGCCTCGTTGAAACATCGATTAAATAGTAAAATTTTTGTTTCCATAGAAACTTTAAAAGATGTCAGAAATGTAAAACTTATAAGTCATTTGTTATTTATTTGAAGAGTTTTTTAGTTCAAGTTAGCTAAAAAATATCTTCTTTCATAGAAGGAATGTTAAAATAATCATGGTAACTGAATAATAATTAAATAATAATTGCAAATGCAACTAATTAGATATTTGTCAAAAAACCTAATTATAAGTAATCGAAGGCTTACAATATTGACATTACGATACATCCCAAAAAATTCAAAAGATTTTGGAGAAAAGGTATTAACATGTTTCTGCTGAATCAATTGTGACCTAACAATACTAATAATATAATTCGATCACACGAAACCAAAACTAGGATGTCTGTGGGCGTTTGAGTAATGAATAATAGAACAGAAATAAAAAGAATTGCATTGTTGTGCTGTTACAACTTCAATATCGGGTTTAATGACATCAAGTCTAAGCTACATCATTTACATACAAACATCGTATTGATCAAAATTAACACTGCTGTACAAATATAAATGAACAATTTTTTTATGATTCATAATATTATTATTATTATTATTATTCATATCACGACCAGATTATTGGGGTCCAAGTCCTTTGAATTAATTTTAGCCTGCTTCATGACTGAAGCTATGATTAAATAAGAAGCTGTTAATAATAAAGTAATATTTTCAAGTCTGTAGCATTAGCGTATAATTTAATTGTAAATATATGATATTTATTGCATGATTTATATGGAGAAGATATGCCAGAAGTTGATGTCATCATTGTAGAACAATTAACTGAAATGGCAATTCGATATGCATAGATCGCCATTGACGTTTACTTAATAATTGTTTAATTATTTGTTTATTAATCGATATTCTACTGTAACTTTATTGCACACATTCTGAGCAACGGAAACTAGCATTCAACCTAAGTCGAGTTTAGCAATTAGAACCAAGTTAAGGTGATCTTGATGTTTGTTTCTGGTGTTGAGCTGTTGTTGGTAATCATCCTGCATCAGAAGCACTCGAATAAGAGGCAGAGGCCAAGATTTCTAAAAAGTTTTACGAGAACACTTCAGGTGGGCTTCTTATTTGATGGGATGATGATGATGATGATGATGATGACTTTGAGGACTATCATCATGATGTTTATGATGGAAAGTGATGATGACGATAAGAACGTTCAAATAATGCTATAATCAGATGTCGGTGTTGTGATGTGACGCTGGCCAGGATTCGATCCGATTAAAAAGTTTTCTGATTGAGATGAACTTGACATTGATATTCTGACTGATTAATTATTTCATTACTCGTAAACAATTTCGCATTACGTATACAATGCCGGCCGGAAGTTTTTTTCACTTCAGCTCTGCGTCCACTTCATTTCGATTAGTTCAACGTCCGATTGCTTACAATTTCGATTTAATGATTTTTTTTAATTAACTCTTACTTTAACCAGCAGTTTGGGTGTTATTTGCCGCTGCGCAACTGATAAGATATTTCAAGTTGATAGACTTTTAACGCGAGTATCGAGTTTAAAAGTTCGAATTAATAACTTTTAGATATATTTTGATCATCTAATATCGGACATAGGGTAAAATGTCGGATGCAGTGTATTTTTGCATTTTCCTGTCTCTGACTGTTTGCCTGTCATCGGCTAGTGACTACAATGTCTGGAAATCGTGTGGTAAGTTGTAGAATATTCATTAAATTATAATTTGATTTGAGTTTTGGGAATATATCATAGTTTTTACATTTGGTATTTGAAAAGTATTTAATAGACGTGTAACCAATAAGACAGTTGGAGTTCAATGTAGTGCCTCTGAAAATTCGAAATAGATTCTTACAACGCATAATTGAGGTTCCAGAATTTAACTAACAATTAATCACCTGAATTTAAAATTTAACTATTTAACTAACTCTAGTTAATTAGTCGTCTGAATTTAAAATCTAGCTAGCTAACAATTAATCATCAGAATTGGACAAACATTTACCAGTTACCAATCTTAGATTCTAAAAATTCGATTATTATCTATAATAATAACAACAACAATAATAATAAGACTATTGTTACAAAAATGAAGATATTGTTAATAAAGACATAAAGGCCAAATTTTACCGAGAATACAATCGACTCTGAAAAGAAAAGAAAACAGCTTTTGCAAAGCCATGAAAAAGTTTTGCTAAAGTATATCATTAATTTTTATGCAAATAACACAAATCATCATGGTCATCGAAATATTTTCGTTATAAATGACGTTCGATTATTAATATTATTATTATTATTATTATTATTATTATTATTATGAACAATGCGGTCGTTTTCTTTGTTAGATAATTAATTTTGCTAAATTAATTTTCAGATCCCAAAACATCTGCCAAATTGGAATGGACACCTGTCGTTTTGAGAACCGGCACAACGTACAGGATCAATTTCTTTTACTACGGAATAAGTTTGTGTCTGATGATAATAAATTGGATTATTTAAAATTATACAAAATTTAAACCGCCGTATTAACCCATAAAATTTGTGTAATTTTAATACGTACAAATTACATGAACTGCCCGTTTATATTTTAATACAATAAAATGCTGTGCCAAAGAAGTGCTATAAATGCTAAATGTTATTATTATTATTATTAGTAGTAGTAGTAGTAGTAGTATTAATATTATTATTATTATCATCATCATCTTGTCATTTGAATGAATGCTCTCTAATTTCAAATCTGTTTTTGGTCAACTGTAATCCTTTCAATAATGATTGCTAATAAAAAAAAAATTAATCTAAATTTACAAAATTGAATTAATTAAAAAAACAAAAATTGAATTAATTAAAAAAACAAAAATTAAATTAAATTAAATTAAATTATTCCCCTAAACTCACCAGCCCAGATGCTCGACAAAGTCAATGTTTGCGTAACCGTAAAGCAAAAAGATATCGAAGATCCTCTTTACCAGGATTGCGAACACCACACGTGCGAAGATTATCTCAAATATGTCCAAATAGTCCTTCCAGAAGCATCTTGTCCCGTTAAGTTGAGTGAGTGGAATTTTAATTCCCTGTAGAAGTTGTGATGAAATATTAATTATTTAACATTTAATTAAACACTATCCCTGTAGAGGTTGTGATGAAATATTAATTATTTAATATTTAATTAAACACTATCCCTGTAGAGGTTGTGATGAAATATTAATTATTTAACATTTAATTAAACACTATCTGATCAAGTATTTTTTAATAAACTAACTATTTAACATTTAAGAAATTATTGATTACTTCAGATGTTGTTATTATTATTTGATTTAAAACTACAAATAGTTTAAGAACATCATTCAGGAATTTGTTAATGTTTCAGGTAAGATTGCAGCAACTAGAGACCAGTTTTTAGATTACAGCGTCCCGGTGCTAGAGGTAATATTTTACCATATATATAAAATCAATTTTTATTTTTAATTCAATATCTATTCATTTTTTTAATATTTAACCGATTGCTTTAAAATCTTTGCAAATCAGAAATCTAATTTGCAATGAATCCTATCCATTTTTTTCTCATTTTTTTGTCATCTGCTGCACATGTTTTTATAAATGCCTTATTTAGTTTAGGGAGGGCAGTTAAATAATATCATTTAATAATGTTGTCATCTGCGACGTTCATAAAAAGTTTATTTTGTCACATGCTTGTAGGGTGATTTTGAAATTAAACTTGAGGTAACAGATGAAAACGACAAATACATCCTCTGTTTGGAAGGTTAAGCATGTTCTATTTTAGGTTTGGTTAATTACGACATAATAATTATTCTTTTGATTACTATGATTACAACCTACAATTACTCTTAAGTTAGATTACATTCTTAAAAAATATCATCGGACAAGATAATAAAAATTTATTTACGAAAACAGCGCAATATAAATAGCCACTTGAGCTACGAGAATAGCAGATCGGCATTTTGTCATCTATAAACATGTTATCATCTTTTTTCAAAACATATTTTCTTTATTCATGAAGGGGATGCATCAATGGTTGAGTAAATTCCACATTTCCGAAGCACCAGTCAGGACAAGCAGTAACATCTTGTTTTTGTACCAGTCGGCATGTTAATGTCGATAAAGTCTTTCTGGACAATCAAGTATTCAGTAAACTAGTTAAGATATAGTTATAACTAGTTGTAGTTATATTGTTGTTATTAAACAGAAACCTATATTTGTTATTGTAATAATATTTACTAAGTTATAATTAAGTTTAGGAGTTTGTATTTTTTTTATTCGAATTTTTTTATTATGCCTTCTGAAAATGGATCAATCTCTTATATTCTATTCCTGCGTAGAATGTCGAATAGCAACTTTAAATTTATTTACTTGGATTCGACTGCCAATAAAACAGTACGTAATTTGTCTGTTTTTCTTAGCGTTGGCATAACGGAACGGGGGGGTAATAATTTTTCAAACATAAGGAAGTTTAGAATATGGATGACAAAATAGTGATAAAATGTTTTGAATTGATAAATTTAGTATTTAATATTGCTAAATAGTTAACAAAATTAAGCCATATTATTAAAAATAATCACCTTGATAAATTCAGATAAGCAACTAAGTTTTTATTAAGAACCGTTTCAAAGAACTTTTTTTTTTGAAAGTATCTGTTCATAAATGTCAATGTAATTATTGATTATTATTCAGAATTGTGTCTCTAAGTAGTCCAAACACCTAAACCGATGCACAAGTCTTGCAGCATTGGCTTTTAATATCTGCGTTTGTAATGCATGTCTTCAATCCGTACTTCTCGACATAGCTTAGGCAATAGGTGACCTTGTCTCCATATTCGCAGCCTGCAAAATGGTTAATGCCAGTTTTAGTATTAATAAAATATATTAAACAACTAAGATGTGTAATTAAATTTAAAATAAAGGTTGAACATAAAAATTAATTAATGCAAAAAAGCTTTCAATAACCCCTAACATAAATTTTAGCGCAATATTTATTATTAAATTATTTGACAATATAAGTTAAAGAACTTGGTTTAACAAATCAAACTTGACTAAAGTAGGCAATTAATATTAATAGAATTATAAGTCGCATTATAAGTTATAAGAATTATAAGTTGAAGACATTCCATTATAATTATTCTATTCGCATTAATAAGTGTTAATAGACTTGCAATAAGACCTTGATAAAGGCCTTACCAAGTGTGTTAGTCTTCAGTTCTTCGCAGGTTTTACAACAGTTTGATTTCCTGTTGCTGTCGTAGCAAAAGAAAGGATACTTCTTGAAGTCAGGACACGTCAATGTTTCAGAACCATATTTTAGAGAATAAATACGGTCTCCATAAGGACAGGCTGTGCATAAGATATATCAGCAAGTTATTATTTATTTTTATGACCATCAATATTTCTATCAAGCTAATGCTAAATGTATTTTAATTTAAATTAAGATAATGAATTAAGATATTGAACTGATAGTTACTTAGAATACTGAATTGAAAACATTCCAGACACGTTGTTTAATTTATTATTGCATACTTGTGCAGTTGAACTTTGTCGAAATTTTTCGACAAGTATTACAGCAAATTCCTCTAAAAGACTCAATATAGCAGTAGCCATTTTCCAAAAAGAAATCCGCACAAGTTATCGATTTCGCTCCATAAAACATGTTCTGTGATCGATCTCCGTACTTGCAATCAGCTATAATTTAATAATATGATGAACACACCAATTAAAAATTTTAAATTTTGATGATAAATGCAGTTTACGGGAGAGTTGTAAAACATTGTGAAATAAAATAAACTCAATTTTGTATTTTTTAAACGATTTGTTGATTTACACACGATTGAGATCTAGAATCAAAACAAAACATGTCAATTACCTGAGCCACTGTTTGCCAGATTGGAACAGGTTTTGCAGCAATATTCTTCAAAAAAGTCATAATAACAAAGAGCTGGATCTTTCAAGAGGTCTAAGCAAAAGTACTCGACGTTGTTGAACGTAATAGGAGATTTGGTTTCTCCGAACATACAATATTCTGTGGTATAAAAAAGGTAAACTTAGTACATGTACATGGTGTGAGCATTTGAGTCGATGTGTAATTGTCATAGAGTATATTTCAAACATCGCTACCGACGGTGCATGTTGCTTTGAAAAAAATAACCTCCCTTTCCATCAATTCTAAATGCAAACATTAGCTCAAACAAATAAATCATTGCGCTAAGACAATATTGAGAGCAATACTGATACTTAATACTAATCAAAACAATAGATGTACTATTTCCAATCAAGGAACTTCTAAACACCTTCTCTAACTGGAGCTCTGTTGTCATAAACACATTGTTTGTTGAGACACCAAGACTTATTCCCACATGGGGTACCGTCTAGACCCCATCCATCTGCGTAACTGTAACAGTTGTTATTCTTGGAATCGAAGCAGACAGTATCTTCGCATACCTCCAAATGAGCCAGAGCTCCGGTCTGTATTTTGAATGTTGATACTTGGAATGATGTTTAAAGAAATGCTTGTGTATGAGGATGAAACGAACTAACCGAACAATAGTATGAATTTGGTCCAAATTGTTGTTGACAGGATTGGTCCGGCGTGAATCTCTGACCAGGAAGTTCTTCCAGGTATTTTTTTACTTCCTTGTCCATTGGAGATGTTTTAGCTCTAAAGCAATTTTCTTTCACGGTTCTTAGAAAAATTGAATAGATGATTAATGTTTTGCTCTGATTTTGTAAATGTCATTTGTAAGTAATAAAATTTTGAATATGTGCAACCTATTAAGAAAAGTGATGTATGTTTCAAAGTAGTCTCTTGAACAACGGGAGAAGGTGTGGTAATTGGTGATGTTATTTATTTTTTGAATTGGAGTCATCAGGTAATGTTGCATGGGATTACAGTCATTGTCCTCGCCATCATGATTTGAACCAAGGCTGTAAAGGTTTGTCCAATTTGTTTATATCGTGTGTTATTTGATGAAAACGAAGTGTCTATATTACTTGTGGCCAATTTCATGAGCCAAAATGTTGATAGTTGGGTAAAGCATCCCGCTCTGCGAAATTGAGACACCACCCCCAGTGCAAGCTCTTCTGGCATATGCCATACCAGATGCCGAGTAGTCTCTGTATCTGATAAACACGTCTTATGACGTTATAGAAGAATATGGCAACTAAACAACTTGCAGCAATTGGCATTTACTTTGTATGGCTATTGTTTAGCTGTCTTTGTAAAATTATAAATTTGAATTGATCGATTCTTAAATATTACAATTACTAAAATTTGCAATTTATACAAGTAGGAACAGACCTTGTAAAAGCAGCCACGACTCCATAATTATTGATGACATCAGCTCTTTTGGCAATCCAACCCTCCAACTTCTTTAAGACTTTTTCAAAGCTAATCACCTCGGGATTTTTGGTCTTCACGTCTTCGCTTTCAGTAAACGATGACTGGTTCAAAGTCTACAATCAATTTGTAAGTTTAAAAAAGAAAGAATTTTTTAACTTTACATTAATGTGTTACTTTTAACATTAAATTAAACGGTTATTCCAGTAGGAAAGTAGTATTAATAGATTATAGATGATATTATATGATATTATTATAATATATTATTATGGTATAGACTAGATCATATGCTATCATACTCCAAATCCAGACGAATAAGTTTTATCTTTTCGAAAATTATTATTAAAAGTTATTAATTATGGAATATAAATGTAACTGGCGCTATGAAGTAGGTAAAGTGTGTCACCTGTATGATGTAATATCCGGTCAGTGCAACTTTGTATCTGAAAGAACCAGTGTCAATGCTCGAGTATTTTTTGCTGACCTGTCAATAATAAAGTGATAATAATGATTTATTTTAATAAATAATTTAAGTTTATTTAAGATCTTGTAATATAAATATTTATAATAAACATATACTAAAGAAATAAATATTTATATTAAATATTAACAAACAAGAATTTATTAAATAAACACTCGGCCAATATTAGTTGCTTTCTTATTGTAATTGTATTGTAACGATTACATTTATAAAACTCTTTGCAATTTGTGCGTTAATTTATTTACCTTTTAGTTACATTAATGCATTTTTAAAAGCAATTTTGATATAATATCTTCAGATTTTACTTTACTCACCCCATCGATAAGGTGTGCATAAAAATAACGGATATTAGCAATGGTTTTGTCTACATCGTTGCCTCCGAGTTTCAACCACCTGTTTGAATTTTAAATATTATCATTTAATTATTATAAATATTGCTGAAGCTGTGTTATAAGTCATTCAATTCTTCATTGATAAAACTTACCTCGATATTTATCATATCCGATAATTTTGAGGCTAACGTTATCAATTTTTATTACTCGTATTGTTTGACTATATTGTTATGAAATTTTAATGTTTGTTTTATTTACCACATTTATTTGAGTGCAGCTCACCTCTGGTAAACAGAGAAGTCGATGACGACAAAGACTTTCAATAAGAGATTTTGAGCAACTCTTTTGGTACGTCCCTTGAATCTAAATGCTATTCCAACAATATCAGAACAATAATGGCTTAATAATTTAATAATATTTTGAAAAATAAAAATAATTTTGTTATGAATAAACATAAAATAACATTAAAACAAAGAGAAAATTTATGTTTATATGTAAAACATGTTGCAGCATTTCAATTCAATCAGCTAACAATATAACTAAGCTATTATAAAATTTATCAAAATTCCACCTTTTAATTAATATTTAAAAAAAAACAAACCTTTTTCCTCCAAGCCTCCATTCTCCCGTCGGCCAAACAAGTGTTTCGATTCAAGGTGGTTTTCTACAGCATCTCCGCTGAGGGTAATATCTGGCATCGATTAAATTACTTAGAGGCAAATAACTGAAGTATTATTATTCCAAACAGATAAATTCCTTATTCCCACATATATTTTGTTTTTAGTACGTTATACCTTAATTCTTGTATCATGTCACATTCTTACTACTAAAACTGTTTTAAGCAAAAGCATTTTTCTAAATTAGGTTGTTGCATAAACGTTTCAGTTAAATTATTTTCTTTAAAACAGACCTTTTCCATAGGCAAATGCCGACAAAGCCAAGGCAAATCCTACGATTGCTAAAATCAATTCATTCATTTGGGCAGACCAGGAGCGCGAGTGGCAAACATTCCAAAAGGACTTTATATAAACTATTCTATAATTTAGAACTTGTGTTTTAAGCATCCGCCTTTAAACATGGTTTGATAAATTATTCCCTGTTGTAAGTGTTCATAAAATTGAATTAACAAGTTGGACAGATACTGCAGACTCGATTATACTTTTAATTTTCTGTTAATGAAAAGCTTAAATATGACTTATCAACAAGTTAATTTTTTATTTCAGGTCCATGATTATTGACTTGAAAACTTCTATAGCAACACCTGGTGACTTTTCAAGCTAGGAATTGAACTGGACAGCATTTGATGACAGCTTTCAGCATCAACCTGTTGTCGACCCATTGACAATATTTTTTTTTAATTGAAAAACATTTTCTTATGGGAAATAATGAATACCAACAACGCTGTTAAAAAATGGAAAAATAACAGCATGACCGGAGACAGGCAATAATAGATTGGCAAATTGACGACCTTGTTTGAATTGAAACGTTTTTAAAACTTTGGGGTGGCAAGGTACATTTTAAACATCTGTCTGTTTTTTTTAACAGATCGATGATGAAATCAAACAGAATAATTATTCCTAAACATTTTATTTTTCAACCCATTCTGATCATTTGTTTAGTAATGTTTATTTTATTTGAATACCTAAGCTTCCTTGTTGCAAAATAGTTGCAGTTTTTTTGTTATTAGTGCCAGGAAATGTCTCTGATTTATTAACAACTAATTAGTAATAAATAAATAATAAGTTTAACATAGATACGAAATTTATTTATTACAGCAAAGTTTACTCTCTAACCTGCACTTAAGTAACAAATTGTAGTGAAGAAGTGAAAGGATCTCTTTGATGAAAAATTATTTGCCGACATAACAATTCATTTAAATTGTTTTTAATTTTTTTCACTTTTAATTTGTTGTCCAAATTTTGTTACTAATTAGTTTTTTTAGGGCTATTTTTCATTTTGTTTTTTGATTTCTCGTGAAGATTAGGGCTAGTTTGAAGAAATATCATTTTTAATAACATTAATATTAATTTCATAATAATTGTAATAGATTTTAAAATTAAAGTTGAAAAAGTTCTTTCAAATATTTAAGATTTTTTTAGCTTAAAAGAGGTTGGTTGTCGTCTGCTTATTGACTGCATGCGCATCGATCGTTTATTGAGTTCTAGATATGTCTTGTAGTTGCTTACGTTATGTTTAATAACACGAATACCAGCTGTACTTTATTTCTAACGACTGTCGCACAAACTTCCTCGATAAAAACTCAATTCAAAACAACCGCAAAATCTCCACTCTTTAAAACTAAAAGTGAACAATTCAGGTCACTTACAGTCTTACAGCTTGCTTTGCTTGTAAGCTTAAATATTGTTAATTTAAAACCTAATTACTCAACTTAATAAATTACAATTGAAGATAGTGGCAAATTTCATTACACTAAATAAATTTGTTTGAACGAAAGGAAAAATCACAGTACCGAGTTAAGTAAATTTGCGAAAATCAACGTGTTGTCATTTATTAGTCAAAATGTTGTCTCAAATTGAGTTTTGGCAATTAATTTCTTTGTCCAACTTGCAAATATTTGTTCCAAAATGTGTCAAAGAGTCTTGGGAATCGGTGTTTTTGTTTCTTTACTTTCGCTGAATAAAATCGATTTCTTATTTAAATAATAAACTCTATTTTTATAAAAAAGAGTATGAATGTTTTGTTGGAAGTCTAGCGACAAAACAAAACAAGAAATTACCTGAGCCTTATTTGCCAGATTGGAACATGTTTTACAGCAATAACTCTTAATAAAGTTGTCATTACAAAGACCTGGTTTCTTCAAGATGTCCGAGCAAAAGTATTTGATCCCGTTGTACGTAAAATGAATTGCGCTGTCTCCGAACATGCAATATTCTGTGAGTGTAAAAAAAGGTAAACTGAATGAGATTTAGGAGTCTAATACATGGTGTAAGTGTTGGAGACGTTTAATTGGCAAAGAGCAGATTTCCGGCAACGCTAATGACAGTTACAGTCGGATTGCGAGAAAGGCTGATTTTCCTTCATTACTATGTGCAAAACTCAAATAAGTGTATTCTTTTTGCTAATGTTGTTGCTAAATACCATTCATAACATATATACTAATTTCACTTTTAAATACCTTCTTTAACTGGAGCTCTATCGTCGTAAACACATTGTTTGTTGAGACACCAAGACTTATTTCCACAAGAGGTACCTTCTAGACTCCTATCATCTGCGTTACTGAAACACTTGTTAGTCTTGGAATCGAGGCACGAAAACATTTGGCATATCTCCAAACGAGCTGAAGATCCTTTCTGTGTATTAACATTTGTTACTCAAGATGTTTGCTTGTAAGTCTGAAACTAACTAACCGGACAATAGCGTGTATTCATTCCATAACCCTGTTGACATTGCTGATCCGGCGTGAATCTCTGGCCAGGAAGTTCTGCTAGATACTTTTTCACTTCCTCGTCCATTGGAGTTGCTTCAACTCTGAAGCAATTTTCTTTCGCAACGCTTGATGAGATTGCAATGAGATAATATTTTACTTTGATTTTGAAAAAGTCATTCGTAAAAAATAAAATCTTGGGTTCAACCTATTAAGAGAAGTGATGTATTTTTCAAAGGAATCTCTTGAACACTCCGAGAAAGTATGGTAATTAGTAATGCTGGCAATTTCGAGCTTTGGAGTCAAGAGGTAATGTTGCTTGGGATCACAGTCATTGCCTTCACCGTCATGAGCTGAGCCAAGGCTGTGCAATAATGTCTTCATTCCATGTATTCAAATTTGTTAAATACATATATCGCAAATACATAATGTACGAAAATATACAATATCATTTTACAATTTCGGTTTGTTTATTTCATAAATTAAATTTTAATTAATGCATTTATCATAACGTTATATGATTTGACGACATTAAATGAAATTGAAGTGTTTGTATTACCTGTGGCCAATTTCATGGGCAGCTATGTTGCAGGTCCAAGAAAGCAACTGGCTATTCACAACTGCAATACCTCTCCCAGTGCAAGCAGCCTTAGTATTAGACCTCCCAACTACCAATGACTCATTGTACCTGGTTAACACGTCTTATGATGAAAAAAAGTGTTACAAAAAATCTTGAATTAGTTAGCGTGATTTGCGTTTGACGTGATTGGCTGTTGTTTAGCCATAAATCTTTGTATAATTGCTATGCTTTGATTTGATCGATTCGCAATTATTACAAACATTTGCAGCTTATATGAACAATAGGTTCAGACTTTGTAAAAACCGTCACGACTCCGTAATTCTTGACGACATCAGCTCTTTCGGCAATCCAAGTCTCCATCTTTTTTAAAACTTTGTTGAAGTCTATAATCCCGGAATCATTAGTTTTGACGTCTTTGCTTTCAGTAAATGACGACTGCTCCAAAGTCTACAATTACGCATGATAATGAAGCAATTTTATTATTATAATATCGCAGTAATTTGTTGCTATTTTTAATATTAAAAAATTATTTCCACAATAGATTAATAAGTTTAGCTATTATAGCACTTAATTTTAAAGATTACTAAATTGCTGTTAAAGATTTTAAATCACAGGTAACAGTCATCAGAAAGAGCAGGTAAAGTTTGTCACCTGTGCTATGTAGTATCCGGATAGTGCGACTTTGTATCTGAACGGACCAGTATCGATGCTTGCGAATTTTTTGCTGATCTGTAAAAAAATATTGCTTAAAACATCTGTAATTGTAAGAACAACGATAATGTCAATTAATTTTTAATTAAAATTAAAAATGTTATTATATACAAATCCGTCACTGAAAGTTGTTACTTACTTATAGAATGAAACACAGTTTCTCAGCATTGCCATAGTACTACAGTTAATCCATTATGATGCGGATGACATTTTTAATAAATCACGCATTTTATGACAACGTATTTTAATAATGTAAAAACAATTTGTATTTAATAACCTCAACTTATGCGTTGGAACTCACCCCGTTTACAAGGTGTGCATAAAAGTAACGAATGTTAGCAATAGTTTTGTCTACATCGTTGCCTTCCAATTTCAACCAGCTGTCGAAAATTTAAAACATTATTATTCATTGATAATGAAAGCTTTTTTGTTAAATCTTATTTTAAAGAAAATGTACTAGAACATGTGATGTGATGTATATTCCAAATTTATTTTAATGCAGCTGACCTCTGGTAAACGGAAAAATCGATGACGACAAAAACCTTCAATAAGAGATTTTCAACAACTTCCTTGGAACTTTCTTCGTTTTTCCGATTTTATTAAAATATATAAAAGTATAATTTTACAATGAATGCAATATTGTATTTACAAATAATTACATTTTTTATCTAGATCTAATTTACAATGTCTCAAGTTAAAAACTTTTTGACAAGATTAACCAAATTACTGTTACTAAATTCATTAATTCGATTAATCAATTTAAATGGGTGTTGTGCATTGAACCAGCATCTAACATTTACTTATTGTAACATACACTTTATAAAGTTATTGAATCATTATTTAATTTATACATTCAATTTATATAAAAATAAACTAATCTTCTGGCCAAGTAAATGTTGTCCCTGGTGGAATTCTGCATTATCTCCATTGATATTAACTTCTGATGTTGAATAAATAGTCTCACAATTTTTCCATAAATGTGACAAAAATTTTTATTATTAATAAAATTGCAAATATTTGGAATAATTTCAGTCATGTCTACTCCACAAAATATAATCGTAAAAGTCTAATTAGTAAAAAAAAAGAATCCATTTCTATTTTGTTAAAGCTATGTAGTCAAACCATGCTGTGCTAAACCATAAGATCATAAATAACTTAAAATAAAGAATTCACTTATCTAAACTTTACCCTTGCTAAATGCACAACAAAGAACAATTCCTAAAACCACTGCAATAACTTGATTCATTGTGAAGAATTGAAATTCCAATATTAATGTTCTAATTAACTTCAGCTAAATTACTAGACGCTTAGAACGCCGTAGTTTGTCTAACAGAACATTTTATAAACCGTCGGTTTTTTAAAGAATTTACTAAGGGATACAAAGACTTGACAAATTGAAAGCGACCCATCAAGTTGTTGATAATAAGTTATTGACATGAGAATTTCTATGCAACATCTGCTATCAGTTGACAAATTGGCATCCATTGTGGAGAAAAATCAATAACATCAATCAAACATTGCGCAATTACAGAATTGCCAATGAATTAGTCAAGGGAGTCACGAACGGCAGCCATAAATTGAAACATTTTCGAAGCTCTTAAACTCATCTTAAATGCAGAAGAAAGCGACTATTTTTTTATCCAGTTTAATATTTATGCCAAATACATTTACTTAAAATAAAATAATTACTAATTTACAACTTTTGGAAACTCCAATCCCGATAAATATGCACTAGTATGATATAGCATTTTAATTAAAATGTCATCAATATTTAATCGATAACTCTGCTTTATTGCTTTATTTTTTGCAAATTTTTTTTTACAATTTTTACAATTAACTTTCAATTCGTAATTAGAATATGTGCATAGCTTGATATACAAATAAACATTTGTTGAATTCTTTATGGCCTCCATGCCAAAACGTATTTACACATATTTACATTACCATTTTACTCAGGAATTTGATAAACTCTTCTTTCTCCGTAATATATTTTCAAAAAAACCTCTTTGATGCAAAAAAACCTTGCTATTGTTAACCTTCTTCCGTTTCTTGGTGCAGATTGGATATTTGTCTTTTGTTGTTGTTGCTGTAATCTTATTTTAAAAAAAAATACATCCGTTATCTTCTAGGACACTGTAAACACATCAATTGAACATTTATCGTACGTCTGTCGCCCAGCCATTGATTAGAAAATGTTTGGTCAACACAAACCGACTCATCGAAAACCAGTCATGGATGCAATTCAAAATCTCGAGTTAAACTCTGGAAAACCTGAGACAATAAATGAAAGACCAGCTAAAGTAAAGAAACACAAGGATATTGTCATCTGTGTCCGCGCGATTTTGAACTGAAAAATTACTCGCTTCTGCATTAAGCACCAGCAGTTAGAGTTCGGGTTAAGTTTGCTGTTGTAAATGTATTTTACAAAAAGTTGTATGTGCAGGTAAAAATGGGGACAGGTATGAGTGATGCAATGCGTACGTGACCAAAATGAAGGAATGAAAAACTGCTCAATCAATTAAAAATTTATGTAAATCTTGTTGTGATGTGAAGAGATAAATGGAGAATTAAAAATCGCAATTTTGGCCTTGTAGATTCTTTTAACTTTAAGAATAATAAATTATAAATTAAATATATTAAAATTGGAAATGGGTAGTATTCCTTTTATTCCAAAAACTTGCAAAAATATATTTTTCCGAAGGAAGATATACCTTCCGAACAAATACATGAAAAGTAAGTTATTACAATTGTCAATGGTTATTCTTCGTGTTCTCATCTTGTTTACAAATGATCCAAACACTTAAACCGATGCACAAGTCTTGCAGCATTGGCTTTTAATTTCTGAGCTCCTCAGGCAAATATTCGATCCGTACTTCTCCACATAGCTTGGGCAATGGATGGATTGGTCTCCGTATTCGCAGCCTGCAGTTTGGTTATCGTTACAATCATTTATCAATAGCTGTTAGCATAGACAAAATTTAATGAAAATGTTTTTTTATAAAATTATCCTGATATTATTGCTACATTTTATTACATCAGATTAATTCATTGTAAAATTTGTAAGAGTTCTAGAACTACTTTAATTTATCAAAATTGATACTCACAGATAAATAATGTTTTAAATTAAATTTAAATAAATTAATTATTTCAATATTTCCGTGGTTTTACCAAGTACTTCAGATTTCAGTTCTTCACAGGACTTGCAGCATTTTGACTTCCTACCGCTGTCATAGCAAAGAAAAGGATACTTATTGAAATCGGAACACGTCAAGGTTTGTGATCCATATAATACAGAATATATGTGATCTCCATAAGGACAGGCTGCAGATATAGCAATATAATATTAAAATGATTATTCTTGTAAATCTTTTGCGCAACATAATTAATTTAAAATAATGAAATTTAAGATTTCCAGATCTATTATTTAATTAAGGATCACAAACTTGTCTTGTTGAACTTTGTAAGAAATAGATTGCATGTTTTACAACACAGTTCTCTGAAAGTGTCGATGTAGCAATATCCGTTCTCCGCTAAGGAATCTTCGCATGTTAGTGATTTATTTCCGTACAGCATGCTTTGTATATGGTCTCCGTACTGGCAATTGGCTGTAATTAATATGAAGAAGATTGTAGAGTAAGATGTAGGACTTCTAAATAATACCGAATATAAACAGTTTCTATGAAGATAGGCTATGAAGAAGATATGTAAGGCCTTGTCTATTTTTATAAGCGTGTTTTGATTACACTATTGCAAAATTAATAAACATAAACTGGAAACATTCCAGATATATTATTTGATTAATCAATACACACTTGTACTGTTGAGCATTGTCGAAATCCGCTTGCATGTTTTACAACACAGTTCTCTGAAAGTGTCAATGTAGCAATATCCATTCACCGCCAAGGAATCTTCGCATGTTAGTGCTTTATTGTCGTACATCATGCTTTGTAAACTGTCTCCGTACTTACAATCGGCTGTAATTTTGTTGTGATAAACGTTATATAATAACATGAAGGACAGTTTATTCTTGACTAAAATTAATTGAGGAAAATAGGAGACGGGAAAAGCTCAACACAGTAATTTCTTCGAACACAAAAGAGGCAAGGTGATTTGACTTCTAAATATACTTTTCTTATTTACTTACATTAATTGTTTGTGAATTCATCGTTAGCATATAGAATCAAACACATCGAACTTTTTAGCATCACCTGATGCTTACCTGATTCCTTAGCTGCCAGAATAGGACACGTTTCACAGCAATTCTGTTCAAAGGTGTCATAGTAACATAGACCTGGTTCTTCCGAAAGATCGGAACAGAAGTATTTTTTGCTTTTATATATTGTAAAATACTTGATCTCTCCTAACATACAGCGTTCTGGCAAAAGTACATCAGCAAGTACAGATTAAAGTCCATGAGGTTGCAGAATCTTAAGAAGCGTGGCATAACTGACAACGACATGCCGAATGGCAGAAAGGCCATAAAAACCAATACTCAAACCTTTGATTGCCTATACCGCTACTTAAATTTAATTAAGCTCAATTCTTAAAATACTTCAAATTTGAGTAGGTTATCTTGAAATACCCTCTCTAATTGGAGCTCTGTCATCATAAACACATCGTTTGTCGAGACACCAAGACTTGTTCCCACATGAAGTACCTTCTGGGGCTCTCTCGTCCGGGGAGGTGTAACAGAGACCATCCCGGGGGTTAAAACAGGCAATGTTTTGGCAGACATTCAAATGGGCTTTAGCTCCGGTCTGAATTTTGAATTCAATATTTCAAATTCACAATACGGTATGTTTGTGAATGTTTGATCATGTATATGAAATGAACTAACCGAACAATAGTATGAATTTGATCCAAATTGATGTTGACAGTATTGGTCCAGTGTGAATCTCACACCAGGAAGTTCTGCCAGATATTTCTTTACTTCCTCGTCCATCGGAGATGCTCCAACTCTGAAGCAATTTTCTTTCACGGTGCTTGAAGCGATCGAATTGATGATGTAATTCTTAATTGATTTATTCTTAATCTTGTAGTATAATAAAAAATTTTATAACATTATTTTGTACATAATGAACAACCTCTTGAGAGAAGCGATGTATTTTTCAAAGTAATTTCTTGAGCAACGTGAGAATGTTTGGTAGTTGGCGACGCTGACTCTCCTAAGCTGAGGAGTCATGAGGTAATACTGCATGGCATAGCAGTCATTGCCATCACCATCGTGATTCGAACCAAGGCTGCAAATGTTTCTTGTTTTGAATTTAAATGTTAAATTTTAATAAAAGCGAACAAGTCTTATATATTTAACAAAACAATAATTTATAACATCATTTAGCAAACAAATCTGTATTACTTATGGCCAATTTCGTGGGCAGCAACGTTGATTGTTGGATAGAGCGATCCACTCTGTATAACTGAAATACCACCACTGGTGCATGCCGTTCCAACATTGGCCATCGCTGTTGCTGATGTGTCCTTGTATCTGATCATCATTTAAATGATAAATTATTATTAATACACAAATAACGTAGTAGATAGGTAGGATTTGTAACACAATGATGTTTGTACATCTTTTGTGTCTAGTTAGGGTTAATTTACATTGACTAGATTCACATAACCATAATACATATAAATAATGTGTCATGATCACTATTTTCAGCTATTGATGGCAGTTACGTTGTAAATACAGTGACAACTCCGTAATTCTTGATGACATCAGCTCTTTCGGTAATCCAAGCTCCCAACTTTTTTAAAACTTTGATAAAGTTGAGAGCCGCGGGATCTTTAGTTTTCACATCTTCACTTTCAGTAAACGATGAATCGTTCAAGGTCTACAAGTAAACTTGGTAATTATAACCGACATAAAGCAGTCTAGTAATATTACATTAACATTAATAAGGAGTTGTTTTTAATATTAAAATTTAATATTAATAAGTTTGTTTCAATACTAGATGATCAAGATTAAACGTTTAATTTTAGAAATTAGTAAGGCATGAATTTAAAGGTAAACTGGTGCTTTAACATAATTACTGTTTGCTACCTTTGCGATGTAGCATCCCGTCAATGCAACTTTGTACCTGAACGAACCTGTGTCGATGCTTGAAAATTTTTTGTTTATCTGGAAATACCAAATATTCTCATTCATCACTAATTATTGTAATTTCAATGTAAGTGTTAATGATTTCATTAATTTAGATTATAATTTAGTAATAATATTACTATAATTAGTAAGTAAAACATGTAATATGTTATATTATTTTTATTAAGTATTGCAATTTTATAAATTACAAATATTAAACTCTAATGATTTTTAGAGTGAAGTTGCATTTTGTTCTAATATTTAACATTTTATACGCCCTTTGAACAGTTATTCCAAAGTAACGATTCATGCAACATCTGCATTATTTTAATAATAGAGTTACATTAGTATACTATTTAACAAACAATTTGGATTTAATATTACATACTATGTCTCACCCCGTCTACAAGATGTGCGTAAAAATAACGGATGTTAGCAACAGCTTTGTTTACATTGTTGCCTTCAATTTCCAACCATCTGTTGTGAATTTAAAATTTAGTTATTACTGCCTTACTGCATTTAAGATGTGTGCTCTCTACTGTGAGTGTCCACCACATTTATTTGAGTGCAACTCACCTCTGATAAAGGGAGAAGTCGACAACAACAAAGACTTTCAATAAGAGATTGTTAGCAATTCTTTTCGGACGATTCTTAAATCTAAATGCTTTTCCAATAATATCGACTGTTTATTTTTTTTTCTCCAATAATATTTAAATTACAATTTATAAACGAACTAATTTGAGAAATATGTGCGCAAAATTAACTATTAACTGACAATATTATTTCAATTGAATAGCATTATGACATACTGAGCAAAAAGATTTCACTGAAATAAGTCAACTGATTCGAAAAACTAAACCTTTTAATAAATAATTTTACTTAAATTATGAAAACACTCTGACAAGTTTTAACCAACCTTTTTCGAAGAATCCAATTTCCAGGTCGTCAGGTACAAAGTGGTATTTTTTAGCGTCTTCACTGAGAAGATGATCTGGGATTAATTTTAATACTTAAAACAAAAATCAACAAAATGTATTAAAAAACAATCGATTCAAATCCGCGTGTCCCCACATACTAGTTTTTTCATACCACGTTACACCTTGAATCTTGCATTATGTCGTATTTTATCACCGAACATTTTTATAATCGTTTGCGTTTTCTTAAATTAGATTATTTTTCCAAAGTAAACGCTTTAATTGATATGTTTCTGTCAAAACAGATCCTTTCTAGCTAAATAGTCAAATACCAACGAACGCAAAGCAATCCTTAGAATTACTCAGTGGACTGATTTAATTTGGCGGAATTGAAGTGCAACTGTCAAACGTGACTAGAAGATATTTTTTTTTATAATTATCAAGAATCATTATAAGCTCCTTATTCTTTTTATACACTTGTCTCGTAAGTCTCTGCCTTTGACCATCGGGCATCACTGCTTTTCTGTGCCATTCAAGTTCTTGAGTTCAAGTGCTTAGCTTATCTTTCAATGGTAATCTTCCTTTATAAATAAATAAATGTAATAAATTATCTTATTTTAAAATTACCCATTCCAAAGGCAAAACCAAAAATAAATCCTAAGACCAGTACTATCATTTGATTCATTATGCGGACTTTAAATTAGAAAGTTATTAGATAAATCAACCCTTTATAAACTGTCGTTACTGTTTTTGTAGAAATGATTGCTTAAAGAACAGAGCCTTGAAACGGACAAAGCTTTCCGTCGAGTTATTGATTTTATTATTATTATTATAATTATTATTATTTAAAAAAAGTGTTTTGTAATAAATTCAACGGCAACATCTGCTAACTACCAGCCAATAAATTGTCATTGCCATCCATTATCGGCAACAATCGACAAAAGCAATTCAACATTGCGAGATGACAACCTGACGATGAGTTCGGCAAAACATTTACAAACCGGCTGAGCTTGGTCTGAAACATTTTCGTAACTCTCAGTCATAATTTGAGCGTCGAACTGATTGACCTAGCTTGATTTTTATTTATTTTATTTTATTTATTTTATTTATTTTTTTATTAAGTGGGTAGAGGACCGAAGCCTCTTACCTGCCCACTATCAAACAGCAAAGCAATGATGAAAATTAACGAGAGGTTCAATCAGTAGTAAACGAGAAAAGGAGACAAGTCATATTCATTGAGAAGGGAGGTGAAGCGACTATAGGTGCTAGCTGAAACTAAGCTATTAGGTATTTTATTCCAAATGTTAATAATTCGATTTGTGAAAAAATATTTGGTGTTGTCTATTGCACAAAAATATGACCTTAGTTTAAATTGATGACCTCTAGTGGATGAGTAGCTTGCAAATTGAATATGGTTTTTAAGGTGAGTTGATGTTAAATTATTGATGATCCTGTATAATAAGCAGAGGTCAGCTATTAAACGGCGATGTTCAAGCGATTTAAGTTGTAGAGCCTTGAGCCGGTCATGGTACTTTAGCTGTCCGACAGCAGAGATGGCCTTGGTAAATTTCTTTTGGATGTTTTCAATGTTCTCGATCAGGTATTTATGGTGAGGGTTCCAGACCTGACTGCTGTACTCTAGGATTAGTCTGACATATACGCAGAAAGCTTTGGTGAGAAGATTCTTGTCCCTGGATGTGAATGATTTGAGAATCAGTTTTGAACGGACTGCAGCTTTGTGTGTGATGTTGTCAATGTGAAGCCGGAATTTTAAGTCTGAGTCTATGATGACACCAAGATCTCTGGTTTGATCAACAGTGGTGAGCAGGATATCGTCGATGTAGTATTGTTGTGGGCAGGGTCTATTCCTGCTAAATTCTTCTAGTCATTGCTAGGAAAGTGTAGTTGTACACTTTTACAATTTTTTGGAGACCTCTACATTTACGAAATATTCATTCTTAAATCGAGGAAAATGAATTTGCAGGCGCGGTACCATGTTTAATAACACATCAATGATTGTATGTGTATCAGTGTTGGATCTTGGGGACCACCCAGTATTACTTTCAAATGGATCCTAATTTCGATGTTAATGGGTGTGTGTATGTGATAGATGGCAATGATTGTATGTGTATCAGTGTTGGATCATGGGGACCACCCAGTATTACTTTCAAATGGATCCTAATTTCAACGTTAATGGGTGTGTGTATGTGATAAATGGCACACGTAGATATTCAATTGTTCTTGAAGACCACCCGATAGTTAAAAAAAAACATTAATTTCCCAGGACATTTAGATTAGTTCGCGCAATCAAGGACCTCCTTGGAAATCAGGCGGAGTTACAGAACGATAGTTGTCATGTGACTTTTCATTGGATAGTAATGATTATAAATTATGTATAAATGTTAATTAAGGCACTTATTTATAAATATGAAGAAAAGTCCTAGGCATAGACTTATAGAGGTAGTCCTAGTCATAGTTATAGTAATTAGAGTCACAGAAGTAGAGAAATAGTTCTAATTTAAGAAAATTTTTAGAATCGATTTGTTAAGCTTTGTGAAACCAGTGTTTTAGTCAATTTGTTTGGCAATAAGTTTGAAAATAGTTATTTTTAATATTCCGCCTTGAAGCTACGCCAATGATTTTGATAGAAATTTTACCCGTTTTCAAAAAGAAAAAAATAACTTTTTTAAGTTAAATGTAACTCTTTGACTGTAAATGTAACTATTCATATTCTCATTGGTCTTCCGAATATAAAAAAAAAACAAACAATAATCCGGTTGATTTTCAAATGAGAAGAGGCTGTTCAAAAACTGTCTGAAATGAGACGCCAATATTCAATGTTTCAACAAAAAAACATAATTATTGTCATAACTATTGATCATACAGTCTGATCGAAACAATTTGAAAACAAATTTTAGAGCTAAACAGACTTCTGTTTATGCGTCAGTTACGAGACTAAGTTACCCTAACTCTCACCATAACACCAACACCAACTCCGGCACTAATCTTTCAGTTATACGACGATTTAATTGGAATATTTAAACACAAATAACTAAACTGCGATGCCAGAAGGTATTTAATTTATTCATTGTTTAAAGAAACATTTAAAAACATGTGGTGAATAATTTTATTAATAATGTTAATTTTTATTTTGCATGGAATCATAATGCAATTTTGTCATCAAATTGTTCTGCAGTTACGGTGAATTACCATGAATGCTGATTTAGCGCTAAAAGTCAAATAAATAAATGCAGTGCAACATCATCAATCGTCAATCTCAAAATTCTTAATAACAAGTAATTAACCACGTGACTTCTTGCCTTTATAATTGGCGCAAGTTTCGCAACATAGTTTTGAAAAGAATTCATATCGACAAAAATCGGGTTTCTTCAAGAGGTCAGGGCAAAAGTACGGTTTGTTGTTGAAGTTTATTCGTTGTTTTTGGTCGCCCATCAAACAGCTCCCTTCAAAAGTGGGATGACCAATTCAATTGAGTTGGCGACATATTTGTTCGTGAACAAACAAAACATAATTAATCAAGTGCAAATATTCCTTTTTAGCACGTACAATTTTAAATTTGTTAATAAGTTTTATTTTGCAAACTATGCAACTAACCCTCATTAACCGGAGCTCTTTTGTCGTAAACACATTTCTTGTTCATGCACCAAGTCTTATTACCACATGGAGTACCATCCAGAGCTCTCAAATCTGAAAATGAATAGCAGAGGCCGTCTTTGGGATTGTGGCAAGTCATTTTCTGACAAATGCTCCGGTGGGCATCTATCCCTCTCTGTAAATTACGTTATGGTAATGATTGAGGGTAATGGCTTTGTTATTGCAATAATTTTAGACACTTTAACTTACCAAGCAATTATATGATTTTGCTCCGTAAAAATGTTGGCAAGATTGGTCCGTCGTGTATCTTTGACCGGGAAGTTCTGAAAGATATTTTTTCACTTCATCATCCGATGGGGTCGGTTCGTTCTTGAAGCAATTCTTTTTCAAGGTGCTTGAAATTTCAATATTTGCAATTATTGTTGCTGTGCGAAATTTTGAAAATTTAGGAACTAACGATCTCAAATAGTAAGAAATCGATTGTGCATATTAAATTTATTACATTGATCAAAAATTAGTTGATTGATTTAATCATTAATTATTGGATAGAAAATCTAAATCTAAAAATGAATAATGCCACCAGTAAACTCAACAAGACATTTTAAATAATTACGATAAGCAATTTATCTATAACTGAATGTACAAAAATATAGAATATTGCAAAAATTATAATTCGATTATAATAACCTGTCAAGAGAACTGATGTACTTTTCAAAATATTTTCTCGAGCAAGGAGAAAAAGTATGATATTTGGAAAAGTTGGATGGCATCTGCGTCGGTGTCATAATGTAAAGATCCTTTTCTTTACAGGAATTGTGATCACCATCGTGATGTGATCCAACACTACGAACATTTATTTGATTAAATATCACGATTAATTTTAAGCACTAGTGAAATTAAGCAAAATTAAAAAAAAAAAACAGCAAAGTAATAAAACATCCTTAAAAACTGCTTAACTGCAAAATCTAATGTAGTAAACCATATCTAAAAATTAATAATAATAATAATAATATTAATAATAATAATATTAATATTAATAATAACAATAATTAAAATTAGAAGTAAATCGGACATTTATTGTTCGTTGTGGAAGGAAGTTTGTAGAGTTTAATTTCTTGTTAACAAAATGGCTGATTATTATTCACCTACATTAATTAGCTAATGGTGCAGAATGTATCAACACAATCTAAAAAAAAAAAGGCATGGATATTACTTGTGACCAATTTCATGGGCTGCCAGGCTAACAGTTGTGTATAAAGTTCCACTCTGAGTAATCGAGATACCCAGGTTAGTGCAAGCTGTCCCAACGAAAGCCAACCCTGCAGCCTTTACGTCTGAATATCTGATCGTCGTGGTAATTGATGTTAATGATGAAAAAAAAAAACTGCATTTTTCATAATAAATAAATAATTGAAAAGTTCAAGGTTTTTATTGACCATTTACACATTTATTAAAAATTTACACATTAATTAAATGTTTTTTTTACAAGGACATACGTTGTAAAAGCTGCCACAACTCCAATATTTTTGATGATATCAGCTTTTTCTGCTACCCAACTTTTCAACTTGTTCAAAACAATGGTAAAATTGCGTTGCTGTGGATCTGACATCTTTACGTCCCTGCTTTCGGTGAAGTACGATTCCTTGGGTGTCTAAAGTTATATTTTTTTATTAATTAATAATATTTATTAATTTAAAACATTTTGGAAAACCTTAATCTCAATAACTCTTTACCTGTGCAATGTAGTATCCGGACAGTGTACACTTGTATCTGTAAGGTCCAGTATCGATAGAGCTGTATCGTTTGCTAATCTGAAACCAGTATAAAAAGCATGGCATAATTTAATGTTATATTATTATTCGACGTAAACCTAGAAATAATTTCAAATATTAAGTTAGATTTTGCAGAGTCCAAAATTTGTCAATAAATACAATACAGCTTATTTTACATTACACAATTTACAAGTGAATTAAATATAATGTTGCAATACCATTAATTAATTAATAAGCTAGTAAGTAACTTAATATTCATTTAATCCCTAATAATATTACTTATTAAAATATTTCCAGAAATAAAGTTTACTATTATAACCTCTTCTATGAGATGGGCATAAAAGTATCGGATGTTGGCGATGGCTGCATTTTTGTCATTTCCTTCGAGACTCAACCATCTGATGAGCATTTATTAACCATCACATAAAATGCTAATTTACTAAATCTATTTAGCGCAATTTTAAAATAATAATTTATTGTATAGCTCGAGCAATGGTTACGTTACCGTAGTTACAAGTTGTAAATTTTGTTTAGAAAATGTGTATTACCACCACAATGTCGGTTTTACAATTTATAATATTAGATAATTTGTTAAATTATTGCATTTATCACAAATGTTGTTCCAACCCACTTTTTATAAAGACTGAAGTCGATAACCACAAAAACCTTCAGCAACAAATTTTCAACTTTTGCATTTACTGCTTCTTCCAACTCTTTTCAAATATCACATAAAATATTTAGAAAATAAATAATATTGTTTGTGGTCATACTTTACAAACCAACCTTCGTAGACACTGTCCTCCTTCAGATTAAATTCTAAGGCTTGTGCGTTGTGATCAACAACTGGTAATGTGTAATAAAAAATAAATTAATTTAAACGGAATGTAAGAAATTATTAAAAAGAAAATTAGCTCTAATAATACTGTTAGTATCCTCTGCAGCTATTTGCGTTTGTAATCTTATACAAAACCTACCTGCATTGAGGGCGAGCGGGGACAAAATCAAGGCAAGGCCCACGAATCCAACAATGCCGTTCATCGTTCTGGCAATGAACTTGCAAAGTTCAACTCAAATCTCTTGACTGCATCTCTTACTTTTATATCTTTAGGTTTAATAAAAACTGCATTGTCATTTTTTTAAGTGTTTCAAATGGTGGGGAGTTGAATTAAGTGCAAAGAGATTTCATGGCAACGCCTAGAAGCAGATGAAACGGTTCAACTTGTAAAGATTTATTACTTACAGTCCACAACTGTTGATGTCGTCTAGTACATCGGTTTAAATTTAGTAAAACCACAAAGAAAAACAGGTTATAATAATTTATTTTGTCAAAAAAAAATGTAGTCGATAAAACAGCTTTATTGAGGAATTATTTTTTCTAGAATTTTGAAACTTTATTCAAATTATATTAAACTAAATAATAGCATAGCTTACAACATGTAAACCATTAAAAATTAGTTAAATTAGTTAAAGCCTCGATTCCAAATAAACTATTCTTACAAATTAATAATTCTAATTTAAGTGTCTTACAACAGTCCTTTTAATATTCATAATAATTCTGCAGGTAACCATTCCAAGCGTCTATTTCCATAATCTCGGTCTTCAATATTAATGTTCATTATTATTACAACATTAATAATTATTATTATAGCATGTTATAATTATTTAAATTAAATTATAATTATTTAATAAATATTCTGTTATTATTATTATTATTATTGTTATTATTAACAACTTTATTGAAAATGAATTATAACCAATAGTCAAGTACACTCGAACCTAAAATTAATAATGATCGGCTAAAAATAGGATTTATATGATATAATGATTTTGCTTTTAATTATTAATTATCAAAATTGGCGAACTTCTCATCGGATGACGCAATGATCAATATGACAAGGACGGAAAATAAATAATAATTTGATTATGTTAAAAAAATACACCTGGCTCTAGTAATTCATGATTTAAATATATTTGCATTTATTCGATATTTTGAGTTTCTTTTGTAGCCGAACAGGATGTAAAGGCGATTTTTAATCAATCTACCATTTAAAATGTAAAATGCCCCTTACCGAGAGCGATCTCTGGCAAACTCCGAGAATTGGTTGCGAACATGGTACATTACATTCGGCTGTTCTGCACGAAGGAAGATACAGTGGGAGAATCACCAGATTTTAAGATTTGGATTACAAACCGAAAGTTTACCATCATTTTGAAATGAGAACAAAAAGATATGCTTAGTAAAGAATGTAAAAGTGTCAAAATTTGCGCCAGTCTGATATTTCAGATGTTATTTAAATAAAAAAATAACATGATTGATATCGAATCATTTTATTGCAATAAAATATTTCATCTTCA
Organism: Whitmania pigra; assembly: GCA_021613335.1. Taxonomy (NCBI): domain Eukaryota; kingdom Metazoa; phylum Annelida; class Clitellata; order Hirudinida; family Haemopidae; genus Whitmania; species Whitmania pigra. Next base: position 401,032 of record JAJTWR010000063.1, read on the forward strand.
AATATTCAAAATCGGCAACTGGTAAAAATGTCAGTTTAATTTATTCGCATAAATTAATACTGTAATACTATATAATAAAAATAACCAATTAAGAATATTTTAAACTACATAAAGTGCATCTAAAGATATTTTGTAATGGTCTTAGCAATCTTTGCCTCTACTCCTCCTTTTGCAACTGCTTGCAGGTTGCACAGCAGTGCTTCCTAATGCCTTCATTTTTGCAGAAATAGGGTTGGATGTCGGGGCAAACATAGTTATTGCCGTTGATTTTCATTCGTGCTGGAGAATCCATGCATGAATCTGGAAAATTGGTGATGAAATCTCAAATTAAATGATAGCACATAAATATTTATTTATTTATTGTTACCTGAAAATTCTGGAGCCTGTTCATCATGGACACAATTGCCTTTCATGCACCATTGCTTGTTTCCGCAAGAAGTATAATCAATTGCTCCCAGTCCACCACTAAAGGCGCAAATTTGTTTTGATGGAAGGTAGCAAACCAGTGTTTCGCAAATGTTGTATCCCTTCACATTAAAGTTAAATGCGTTAAGATCATAGAGGACATGCTAATATTGCTAAAAATCAAGTTTTTTAAGAAACCAGTTCTGAAAATTGCTTTACATTGGTGGTAGTTGGCATGCTTAACTTTTTTATTTAGATATATCTATTTTAGTTTTAAAATTCTTATTAGTTTCGTTCAAGCAGATATTATTTACTTTCTTGTCGATAAATAATAATCTTGCGATTTCAAAATTTATTAGTATACTCAAAGATAGCAATTTAGAAGATAAATCAGATATTAAGTGCATGCTAAACTTTAAACAAAATCTTAGACAAAAACATTTCTAACCGGACAAAGAGTAGAATTGTCTCCCATATGGTCATGACACTGACGCTGGACATTAAAAACACTGACAAAAGGAGTCTTTAGTTCTTTAGAAGTGTCCAATGGCTTTTCAGCATGTATTATGGCAAGACAGTTACTGGATTTGTTGAAGAATTTCGAAAATTAAAAAATTTCGATATCATTTAATGCACATATTAGACATACAGCTTGAACAATCGTCATCGTTAAACTGCTTGCTAATTCATTATCTTACCACTTTAGGGACGATATGTATTTGGAGAAGTATGCCTTCGAGCAACGAGAAAAAGCATTAGAATTTGCTGCGTGGCTCTGTCCTGGAGACATAATGTAAGAATCCTCTTTAAGACATGGATTGTTCTCGGAATCATGCGAAGCACCAAGTCTGGTCATGAAAAATTTGATTGTTCATTACTATCATTACTAACATACCCTAATTACAATATGCTAAATAGTAACTAGTACAACATGTTATTAAAAATTATTGCTTTTTAATAATTAACAAAATCAATTGCAGTCTTACACGTGACCGATCTCATGAGCCAATGTATGGGCTGTGCTTGTAACATGGGTGTGTTTGACGACTGCTGCCCCATTACGTGTACAAACTGTTTTCAGATAAGCTTTACCGACAATGGAACCCGATTCCAATGATCCATATCTATTAAATTTTAAATCAACTATTCAGTTTTAACTTGATATTTCAGGATGATCATGCAAAGACTTGAACAAAGCCATGTTCTAAAAACCTGGTAAAAGCGACTGCAATATCGAAATTGTTCATTTTACTGGCGTAGTCCTTAAACTGACTGAGAGCTTTCTGGAACCGGATTCCCTTCATGTACTCTGAACCTTCGATTCCCTCGTTGACATTGCCGATAACATCCACATCTTCGGTAAATCGAGATTCATCGGACGTCTGGTTGAATAATGGTTGAAATGTTTCAATAAAAATATGAGAATCAAATTCTAGAGACTAAATCAACGTGTAACAAGTTACAAATTATAAATCGTTGCATTATTAATTGTTAAATAGCTTTACAACATGCCTTCAGAATAACTAGATCGACCATCTTGACGCTGTATCTGTACTTGGTAGTATTTATGCTCTGGTACATTTTGTTTGTCTGCAAAAGATGTTTAGTTTTTTTTTATTTGAGCCTATTAGTATGTAAAGTTTGTAGTATGAAGTTTGTTCTAAATTTACCTAACACATTTGATGGTGGAACAATGAAATCATTATTGAATGGTTTCAAAATAAGCTCACCAATTCAAAAACTTTTGCATAAAACAACTTTATGTCCTTCACAGCCTTTTCAGAATTTCCATTGGCTCTTCCGAGAAAGCTGTAAAGTGCAGAAGTGTATGCTTTTGAAATATGTTCATTTTGGAATCGTTTGAGTTAATGTTGCTGATGTTAATAATAATAATAATAATAATAATAATAATAATATAATAATAATATAATAATAATAATAATAATAATAATAATATAATAATAATAATAATAATAATAATAATAATAATAATAATAATAATAATAATAATAATAATAATAATAATAATAATAATAATAATAATAATAATAATAATAAGAATAATAATAATATAAGAATAATAATAATAATAATAATAATAATAATAATAATAATAATAATAATATAAGAATAATAATAATAATAATAATAATAATAATAATAATAATAATAATAATAATAATGATAATGATAATGATAATAATAATAATAATAATAATAATAATAATAATAATAATCATAATAATAATAATAATAATAATAATAATAATAATAATAATAATAATAATAATAATAATAATAATAATAATAATAATAATAATAATAATAATAATAATAATAATAATAATAATAATAATAATAATAATAATAATAATAATAATGTATAATATTACGTTATCAAATAATTATTATATTCTTTTGGCCCTAAATTAAAAGTAAAAGTTTTCTCACTAAGAATAGTCAGAAAAGTCTACAACAGCCAGGACTTCAACCAAGAGTGGGTCTACATCATTTCCCAAGTAAGTGTCGTCAAATTCGTCTCCCTCTTTTAAATTCTCGGAAATAAGAAATGATTCCGGCTTAAGCTCGATAGTACCGCTCTTTTCTGGAAAGTGAAGGTAATAAAAAGAACCAGTTTATGTATTCTGATGACGAAAAAGATCTAAGTATTGTATATTATAACTAATATGTGTAAATTGACCTAAATTCACTAACACAAACAAGCATAACCTAAGAAATGTCAGAAATCACAAAACGACTTATACAAAAGTATGTTATTGCCAGTCTGCATAAAATAAAGCATCGACATAATTCATGTTACCCTTTTCAAAAGATTCCAGGGCAGGAGCGCAGTCAGTCCTCAAGGCAAATGCCAGCACCAGAAAGAAACAGAGAGCTTTGTCCATGTTCGCTTCAATTGAAGACAACGATAATCCTGAAATGAAGTCTTACTATTTATATTGAGAAGATCAAAGCCAATTTCGAATCAGACTGCCCTAGGGTTCAGTGCTAGTTGCTAAGCAACGTCTCGTGTGAGGTATTGTGCGAGGTAAATAGTCTATGTTAGAATTGACAAAGTTTCTAGACATTGTGATATCGTAAGCCTTTTCTGACCCTGATTTGGTTTTGGTATGCTAACGTCACTTTGTAGCCTTGAAATTTAGTTGTCTGTTTTGCAATTTGATGATAACAAGAAATGATGGTAAACCGGTAGAATACGAAATGTTTGGTTGTATTTGATTTTTTAATTTGCATAGATTATTTCCATTTAATAATGACTAGATTTATTTATTGTATATTCAAATTTTAAACTGTTTCTTAATGAATGCTTAATTTGTTCAAGGTTATTAACATTCATGTCCCCTTCAATTGCTATTTGCTAAAGAAAGTATGGCAACCAAGCGTTCTCCAATCGTTTGACTGAATAAATTAATTCAATTAGACAAATATAATTATATATGATGTAGGACTTTATTTGCAATTATTTCTTTGTAATACTTGACGAAATTTATGCTGACATGAGGTACTCCAATCAGCCAGCATTCATTAAGCAATTCATGATGCAACATGTAGTATTGCATAATGTGAGGTAAATAGTCATTGACATCAAAGGTTTCCAAAAATTCTCTCTTATTTTAAATTATTTAATAAATTAAGATTAAATAATTAAAGTAATTTAAATTAATTAAATAAGTATATTAAGTATTTCAATAGTAGATTGCCGTTTAGTTCTTGGTCTATATTAATATGTATAAGCAACAAAGATTATTCGGATAGCCAACATTTATGCTTTTCTCATCTACAGAACTGTTATTACCAATTTGTTTGTCTTAATTTAGAGTTTAATTCATGCATTTTAATATATTTATGATATGTCAATTTATTCGCCTAGACATATTTTAAAATGTTCTCAGCTGACATGTTGGACAACATGCGCAAAACAATCTCTTTACGTTTCCTTAAGTGTTTTGCTAACTGAAATATTATCGACAATTAAGGTCAAAGTTGGTGCTACGTTTGACAGCTATTAGCAATTGTTTACTAGTGGTTCAACAGGTTGGGATTTGGGGTTGGCATTTAAACAATAGTATCGAAGGCCATATAAAGCATTTGTTAATAAATTTATTATCATTATTTGAATATTGTTATCCATATTAATTTATTTATTATATATAATATTATATATATTATATTTATTTTTTCTATAAGTAGCCAGATTAATGTGACGGAGGCAGTAGTTCCGATGTAGACTGGAATAACAATTATGAATAGCCAATTTTGCTTAAACAAGCATGGATAAAAATGCAAGTACTCTTTTTTTCGCGTTTAACTCAATTTGATTTACTAGGAATAGTACCAAAGTATCACTCCAACTTGTCAATTGATAAATTATTATTAAATGTTAGAGTAACGTTCAAATGAAATTGGTTTAATAGTATAACTTGTAAAAATAAAATTAACCATTAAAATGAGAATGAGACTGAAACTGTCCTAAACACAAAAAAATAAATTGAGCTGAAAAGTCGTTACTTTAGTTGTTAATTGCTAAAATAAATTTCATTTCAACGTTATCATTGGAAAGTGTGACACTGGGTAAAGGAATGATGGCTAGGAGAAGCATCATTGTGCAGAAGTAGACCAAGATGTGGTTTTGTGGAGCATCATCCTGGGATACATCCTGCTATTCTCCATTTTTCAAACTACTTTCATTTTGTCTGAAATGTTGTTTTAATCGATTAGAAATCTGCCTAGCAAGACTAGTTAAACATCGTTTCAATCTATAACTAGCTAACATTGAATTTCATGTTTTGGTCAGTGGTTGAGAAGTAACTAACAAAAGTCAACTCAAATGTAGCGATAACAGAGATTATCAGGATTGTGAGTTGGAGATTGGGTTAGGGTTAGGATTATGTAAATTATTTTATTGTTATTAATTAATAATTATTATTAGGATTAAGGGTTTGGATTAAGGGTAGGGGTGGGGATGGAGGCGGGTACCAAAAGCTGCAGCCCTTGAGTTGGTTTTTATTAAATCAATACAAAATGCGTTGTCCAATTCATCAATTGATTTTATTGCCCCTTTAATTTAATAATCTATTACTATCACAATCAATTTATTACTAGAGGCCTTCAGTTGATTTCCAATTGTTAGTAATCATTTCTTTGGCCTTATTTGTATATAACTATTATATTTCGAATAATCTTATTTAAGACTGAGTTATAAATTTATTATATTAATAATATAATATTTCTATTATTATTATTATTATTATTATTATTATTATTATTATTATTATTATTATTATTATATTATTATTATTATTATTATTATTATTATTATTATTATTATTATTATTATTATTATTATTATTATTATTATTATTATTATTATTATTATTATTATATTATTATTATTATTATTATTATTATTATTATATTATTATTATTATTATTATTATTATTATTATTATTATTATTATTATTATTATTATTATTATTAATTAGAAATTAATCTTCATTTCTCAATGGTAGTCCGACATTGCAGTTTTAGATTTTCTAAGGCGATGTACCCAGACTTTTGATAAATAATGAGTATTTTTAGTAAGACATCAGTCATGCTGGGACGTCTGCGATTATCTTGCATATTACAAGGTCACTAGTTATTCCATGCAATATAAAAATAAAATTAAATTTTTATTATAAGTAAGACAAAGTTGAGAACTCTCGATTATTTTTAACTGGTTTTTATTATGTTTTTGTTCTTTAAACTTTTACAAAAATATCAAATATTTCACATTCAATGTGATAGACGTTGACGATAACAAATGAGTTGGTGTCATTAAAGTCAAGCCAAATTAGTATTCAAAGTTCTATTCCACGTGAAATTCCATTTCGACGGAGGATGCAGATGCAGATGATTGGTTAGATGCTGCAGATTTCGCTTTTGTAGAAGCGGCATAGAAAAATCCAAAGCATAAAAGCATCCACAAAATGATGAAGAGGAAAATTCCAAAATAAGGTACTTTTGAAGTAGTGCAATCGAAGGATCCAGGCATGTTTATGCAGATTTTAGACGTTCCATCGCAAGGATTTCCCGAACATTCGTCTATGTCTGTAATGTTTATCACTTTTCAATTTCAGTGCATCATTTCAGTGTTTGTAATTTAGAAATCGACATAAAATATTATAATTTGGCGTGCACGTTAGCATTTATGGACTTACCATAATGTAACTTAACATTAATATTCAGTAAAAGCGCTTTGACCTAATAATTCCAAAAACTGAATAGGTTATTAATCGATATTAACATAAAGTTATATTATTTAAATAATAATTAAATG
>JAJTWR010000065.1:0-15000 GCA_021613335.1 Whitmania pigra
GTTCCTGAATATTTGACCGCCAATAAAGTTTTCTGTTCAACTGGTTATTGTTTCAAAGACCCAACAGTTCATTTGAGATTAAATGTAATTATAAAATTGTTCAATGTTAGTACAATTAACATCTCCAACTTGTACAGTTACATGTATTTGTCGCACTTGATCAAGTGACAGAGTGTGACGGACAAGCAAGTCTAGAGCACTTCAAACTCGCGCGGGTTATCGACGTCCCTGTGTTTTCTTCACTTTAGCTGGTCTTTCATTTATTGCCTCAGGTTCTCCAGAGTTCAGCTCTAAATGTTGAATTGCATCGATGATCGATTTTCTGAGTTGGTTTGTTATGACCAAACGTCTTCCAATCAATGATCTTAATTTTCTAAGCCGCTTTTATTTGAAATACAATAAAGGATCATCTCTAACTTTTGATTCGGATTATTTTCAGTCTTGCTATAATGTATTTTCGACAGAAGGTTGACCGACTTACCTTTTTTGAGAACTTATGACAATAAGGTTTTGTTGCCATCGAATACAAAGATTAAAGATAATTCGACAATGTTTTGTGCTAGCATGTTCCGAGGAAGTCTAGTTTATTCATTAGCATTGTATCTATATAAGTCAAAGAAACGCTTGTGAATAGATTATCTCCCACCGACTACTTTTGTACCTTTGTTTTTACAACACCTAAAACAGATCTCAGAGTTCATATCGTGTGGTTGCCTCGTAAGATAAACCTACACTTTCACAGCACCACCACACTTTTATTCTATATTTGGCAGGCGTACTTCAAATGTATATCCTAAATGAACATCGTACTCTGAATGGAACTACCGCTGGATGCTCCAGGAATGTAGTAATTTAATGGCAACGTCCAAACGTCACGAAAAGCAGCTAGCCGTGTTTTAGAACATAGATTTTTTTTAAATTACAAATGTAAATAACCGCAAAAGAATCTTTTCCAGATAAGCCCCGCCAAAAAGTTAAACCCCGCCACCAAAAACGATTATAAAAAAGAGGATATGAAATTTGTATTTTTAGTTTTTATTGAAGAGAGTAAAATTGAGACATGTCATTCATAATTTCCATGAAAAGGTCCGCATTTCTGTACCTTTGCCTCCAAAAGAACTCACACAAGTAGCTGTCCACTAAAGATCGGTGTGTGCCGCATTGGCGCTTATTCTGCATCTTGTAGACGTGTGACGAGGGTTAAAATATTCGATGGTTTGTGTGTGAGCTCCACTCATTGGATCCACAAAGTTTTCTGTATGATTAACCGTTTGATGAGTATAAAGTTGTCATCTGGTGATCATTGTTGCATAGACGTTGGTGATGGATCACTCCGTGGCTTTGCAAAAAAACGTATTGCCGTCTCCTTGTCGAAAGTCGAAACCGTCAGAAAGCTCATTTCAGGTTTTAGGTCCGAACGTAGATAATATTTGCACAAAATGGGCATAGAGGTGGATAAGGAGTAGTTTTTATGGCGTGTATTTAAATATTCAAATGTCCAGACATCAGAAATTGGGTGCCTGCATGAAATTAGAGTGACGGGGCTTAACTTTTCGCGCGTACACTTTTATCATTATCTGGAAAAGATCCCGCTAAAATGATGAATTCATTGTTATATCCACGTTATAAACTAATTTTTTTTATGAGATGCGTATTGCATGACCTCATGTAAAAATGGTGCGTTCACAATTTCCCTAGAAGATAACTGGCGTAATTTTTAAACTAAGATTGCAGTAGCAAAACAATCGTAGGGAATAAGGGTTAAAATATTTTGTCTTTAAAATAACACGGAATAAGATTTGATTTTCGTAATTCGCACAACGTCAAATAAAATTCTAGGTAATGGATTGCAACGACAAAATGTTCCAAATAGCAGTGTTGCCGTAATTACTCCAAAAAAAGTACTTAAGTAAAAGTACAAAGTACTTGGGACTTAAGGTACTTATAAGTACAGGTACAAGTACGTTGTAAGCAATATGCAATGAATGGCTTAGTTTAAATTTGTTAGTGGACGTCAGTAATTACATCAGGGAAGATATGTTGCAAATGAATGAAGAGATTATTGCTTGGTTCGACTAATGAAGTTAAAAGTGAAAAGTCGTTCTGCAGAACCTCTCATATATATTTGTGGGAGTTATTATTCTTCAACAATGAATTCTGCTGACGATCAGCATTATATTCAGTTCATGAAAATTTATCACTATCTCCCTCGAAAATATCTATTTACATGATCATCCAAATTGTTATCATTTAATTTTTAATTAACAATTTCTCTCTGCAGAGGCATCCCAAGGAAATTTGAATTTTTTTATTGTCGAAAGAGGAGACAAGGGATCTTACGAAAAATGCGCTGAATACAGTGGAGTCACTAGAATATACTCAAATGATGGTCTGAGAGTAAATTGCCATGCGAGCATTCAATTGTTTTCTGTCATAAAAATAGAATCTCGTAAAAACATTGGCATTGTAGTGGCTGAAATTGAAGTCTATACGTTCGGTAATTTATTTTAGCAATCTGACATTGCAGTAAACTTATTAAGAATAAAATTAGCAACAACATTTTCTTACTGAAAAAATAATCTACTTAAGGATCGGGAGTAACAGGTGAAAGAGCATTCATTAACAGAGGATGTTTTAGAAATTTCTCCGGTCATGTGATCACAGCCAGTCAACCTTTCCTTCTGTCCTGTCAACATCTATGTGCTAGCGGATTATTACTTTTTGGAATAAAGGTTATTGTAGCATCTACGTTCACAATAAAATATTTTATAAATTTTGTTTTGATTGAACACCCTTACAATTCCATATTGTCACAAAATTTAGAAGTACAATTAAATATACAATATTTCAATATTTCTATAGAATAATGAAGTTTGTGTCTGTGGAAGCGACTACAATGAAGACCTAGAACTAACTTCTGCATATTGTGGCGTGTTGTGTGATGATGGCAAGAATTTATGTGGTGGTGAAGATGCCTTCACTGTGTATCTTTGTAAGTCTCAATCATATTGTTGTAAACTTGGTTTTTGAAATTAATTAATTAATTAATTGCTACTGTAATTAAATTTCTATTTCATTAAGTTTGTTATCTTTTTTGTGCACGTGGTCTCGCTATTATTGATACAAAAAGCATTCTCACTAATCACTTGACGATCAGCGAAAGTCCAGACAAATCAGGAGTCCAAATATCCATTTGCGTCCTTAAGTACCTCAAATCCTTAAACACTTAACTTCTGTTATTCAGTTCGTTAACTGAAAACTTGTTCTAATAAACTTATTAGTTAACTTGCTTTATTGCAGACTCCCGGATTATTTCAATTTTCATTATTTTTAATACATATTATAAAACAAAAGTTTTTGCAAGTGTCCCAGGTAACTTACAAAAATTTTTTAATGTGCTAGCATTGCCTTGGTTGCCAAGTTATGCTGGATGCTTTGAAACAGCCAATACCAAAGCCATGGAGATTACTAATAAAACTAATGTGTCGACTATACCAGATTGTATCCATCACTGTGAATCCTACTACTACGCCTTAATAGAAGTGATCGTGTCACGTTGTTATTGATATTTTCATTTAAATCCTTTATTGAGCCAAACAAAACATATTTGCAACATAAAAGTTTTTAAAAAAAGGACAAAATATTTTATCGGCTTAAGGTCTCTTGAAATCCCGCTATGTGATCAACCCAGAATATATGGGAAATAGTTATTTTGTCTATGATACTAATTTTAAGAAAATGGTCCATCTAAACAGAATGGAATCCTAATAGACAACTGTCATTAGTTAAGACTCCGAAATAAGTGAAATGTTACCTCTCATCACCGCAATAGCATTTATAACATCTTTTGATAATTTTCTAGAATTCTGCAACCTTTCAAGATATCAAATTCCAAATGCATTATGTACACTTTCTATATTATAGGAAAGAGGTATTTGCTCTTGCATGAACGAATTTAATATAGATAACCCAAAATATATGAATTGTGGGGCCAAATGTTCTGGTGATGAAACAATGAGATGCGGTGGGAGGGGTCACGCATCTATATACAGAAGTAGATAATTCATTTGCATAGCTTTGAAAGAGTTAAATGTAAAACGATAAAAGTGCTTTATAAAACAGCCTGTTTAAAAGAATCTTACCCATCTTTAAAATGTACAAAGTTGTTGAGATGTAGACACATGTATGACGTGCACGGATCATGCCGTGCAACTTGTCAGGAAGGGTTTCTCGGTGAGCATTGCTTAGTGCGAGGTAAGTTCCATTTCTTCTTTAATGATTTAAGAATAGATTCTTTACCATTTATTAACGTTGCACTCTAACAATATACCTATTATCTTTATCTGATCTTCACAGATCAGAAAAGTAGTAGTTCATTGCTTGATTAAAATAGTTCTAGAATGATGTTGGTGAGAAAGGAATTAAATGACAAAATTAAAGTTAAAATAATTTTATTCTTTCAAATATAAATCTGACAAGTATTGGTTTCATTACCTAATATATGTAATAAGTAACTAATTAAATTATTTATATGACCTATTGTGCATTTTGCATGGTGTTATTATTATATTTGAATTGTTTAGTCTTATCAAATGCAACGTTTGTAGATTAGGCTTAAGAGTTAAAACTTGAACCTAATACTTGAAGAACATAATATCCATATCATTCGTTATTTCATTTTATTTGTTTAAGGACACAATTTTTTTCAAAGCAATTCATTTTAATCAGAATACACCAGTTACAAATTATTAAATGTTTCGAATTATTAAATGATGATGAAGATTATAATTGTGATTATGATGATCAAATTAATTTTTTGTACATAAACTATTGCGTTTTTAGCCAAAGTTTTATAAAAAAAAATAATGACTTGCACAGCATAAAATCCACACGTTCGTAATTACATTGTCTTAGTTGACACGATTTTGTTCAAAGTAATTCATTTTATTCAGACAAACTGATTACTTTTACACTATTTGCGCTTTTAGACAGAATTTTATAAAAAAAAATGACATGTGAAGCTGTGGACCCATGCGTGGAAATGCAGAACACCAATTGTGTCATTAAGAACGGTGAAGCCATTTGTGAATGCAAGGCTGGATGAAAGTAGGTAAATAATATCAATAATAATAATAATAATAATAATAATAATCATAATCATAATAATAGTAATAATAATAATAATAATATTAATAATAATGAAAATAATAATAATAATAATAATAATAATAATAATAATAATAATAATAATAATAATAATAATAATAATAATAATAATAATAATAATAATAATAATAATAATAATAATAATAATAAAGTCAAATAATAAAATGAGGCATTTAAGGTAATATATCAAGATTTAAAATGTCAATTCTTATTTTTAGATTAGTTAGGAAAATATAGAGCCGACTGTAAAATATTTTGAAATACATCGAATACGCTGAAGATTGCATCAATAGGGTTTATCACTATCAAATAATTGTGTTTGGTAACTTATCTAGAGTTTCTCATAAATTAATAAGTACATTTTATGTCGTTTTTTGTATCATATTTTAGGTTCCACATTCCGGATCGCAGCAGCGAGAGTTTGGATTCGGATCCAACACAATCTGAGTTGTACATCTATAATCTTGAACAGAAAAAAAATAAAAGATCAGCCTTCAATCCAAAGCAAAAAATAAACACCCAGTCCTCAATTACAAGGTTTTTGTTTGCAAACTTAATTAATGTAATTGTAATCAATGTACATGTAATTGTTGAATACATCCTCAGGGTAAATTCAGTCAGCAATCCACCAGAAAATATGAAAAACACCAACATATTATAACTTGGACGCTTTAAGTCGATCTGTGAAATAAAGTTTGCACAATTTTTGTTGAATTCTGATTGTCTTTTAAATTGGTTTGTTCATATGAAAATATATCCTGATGGGATATTGTCAAATTTAGATTTATAAATTGTAAATAAAAAATAGAAAAATATAGGTATTTCGGTAGTCATATACCACAACAAAGTGATTTTCCTTTAATTTTTATTATGCACACAATTTGATATTTGATTATTTCAGTCAAAGACATATTTAAAAAAAACAACAAAGTATAAACAACAAAATATTAATTTATTTTAAAAAGTCATAATGGTATTAACAGCATGAATATGTTTTTGAAATATTAAAAAATGTAATTCAAATATTTACAGAGTCAGTACTTTCGTCAAACACCTGTGTGTTATAAAGCTGTTCTTAATATTTTGAATAATTTTTAACATTAGCAAATGTTACATTTACATGTACATTTAGGGTGCCACTTAAAATTGATTTTTTGATAATTTTATGTACCCAAACCAAAACGTGTTCGTAAAATAAAAAAAAAAGGATCTTGCAAATTTTTAATGTATTCTATTAATATTTACTGGTCGCTCAACTCTGACATAGTTTTAAATAATTTGATTGAATTGTTTTTCTTCTGAGTTCATGAGTTAGATAATGCTAAATCGACTACTACACTTAAGCACCATATGGGTCCAGGTAACGACTTAATTACACACTCATTTTTGTAGCTCTCTAACTCACAGAATATGAGCATATCGTTCTGTGGAGCAGATGAAGCACATGGAAATGTAATCCAGGCCTTCGATTAGACCTTCATTACAAAAGTGGTGAAGCGGCCAAGAGCTTGAGAAATAAAAGCGATGGCTTAAGAAGCTCATGATAATCGTCTCTAGACTGAACTCTGTTACTTGATGCCAAATAAAGCGAATAACATCACCAATAACATGAAGGCATGAGGGCAGATGCAATGAAATCGACATCTAGTCCACTTTCAAGTCTAGACTTGTCATTTGAACTCCAATACTTAATGAATATCTAGAACAACTTTATGCAAGGTTTGTTAGATGGTTCCATCAGTATTTCAGACATCTTTGCAACAATTAGTTCCGTTACGTGATACCAACACGACATTAATCGGTCTCCTCCAGAGTACCTGAATTGCAAGAAGTTGTATCTTTGGCCTTAAAGCAATCGACCTTTTGCATCCCAGTTCGCTACTAATGGTAAACTTGGGTCAATAATTGCTCGAATTGCTGTGATGATATAAGCAGCAAATAATAATAATTAAGATATGCAGATATATAAAAGAATGCTAATAATGCTTAATTTGCAATTCGTTTCAGTTAGTTATGCCAATTTGACTTAAAAATTCAAATTTTCAAAATTTTAACCTCATTTACCGACCTCATTAATTTTTAATTGAAAATTAACACAGTTACTATGTATCATAAAAGGAACCACTTCAGAGGTTGGGCAATTTAAGATGTTAAAAAAAATTTTTAGCTCTTATATTTGAGTGGCACCCTAATGTTTTTACAGCAAACTAGGTTTATATTAGAAGCAGAAGGGTTGAATTATGAGTTTCACATTTCAAAATGATAACATTAAGTAGATATTAAAAGGTATTAATCCTTTCACTACCAACGGGACAATATGTCCCAAGAATTTTCTAAAATACCAGTGCAACATTTGTTAATAGTGAAAGAGTTAAAATACCTAACAAAATAAGTACTAAGAAGACAGAGATAGTATAAACTTTTACACCTAAATGTAAAGAAGATAGCGAATGACAAGCACGTTTGGTGCTTATTAGAAGGACAGTAAAAAATTGCTGGCAGTGTTGATCCATACCGTAAGAAAGGTAAGATTTTGTACAATCAGGCATTTAATGATGATTGATTGACAGACATCGATATAGCAGTTCCTAAAGGATCGATATAGCAGTTCCCAATCAAAATTGCTTTGGAGTGAAATATGAAGTTTGTTCATGTTTATTAAATAACACTAATTAATCAGGTCTGTTGGCTCAAAAGCAGATCCAGGTACATGTGTAAAACATGAAGGCCCGAGTTGCAGCTTTGAATATTGTAGAACTTCTAACGAGCTCTCAATTCAGATTAACTAATGCTGAGCTAGTGTTGACGGCTTTTATGGCCGAACACAGTATTCCGAAAATATTTTTTCGCAGGTGAAAACTGGCTAACAAACACTTTGGGACGGTGAGCTCTAGCTTGCTAACCAGACAAGCAATTGCAGGGATGAATGTTCAAAGTTCATTTCTTGTAAGAGTTTGGTTGATGCTGTGTTGCAAGGACCTTGTTGGCAGAGATATGACGACAATAAAAAACATAACATCCACGACTCAAATTAAATTTTGGTAATTGTGATGATATGGTTTCCGAAACTGACTTTTTTAAATTCAAATAAAATTGTGTTTTACGTGTTTCAAAAATAATCTGATTTTTATTCAATTGGGAACCCATATATAGAATAACAAGAATGGTAATTTCAAAATTATAATAATTAACAATAAAAGCAGGTTTAATATGATCTGGCCTTTCTTGGTTTTTTTTATGATATTTACATAAGTGACGCCATTCAATCAAACGTTTCTCAACAACGGTTCCAAAAACTCGTCTAAAACCGGATTTTGTTATATTTTTTGTCCAGAATTCATTCATATCGATTTCTTAAAAATGGATTAATTGTGAATAAAAATTGACCATCAAGGTGATGAAATGCTCAACATCAACCCAAAAGATTCTAACCTTCCTATTTTTCTACTTACAAAATGTAACAGGTAGTGAATAAAATTGATCTGTAATGTTAATGATTGCTTATTTCCTTATTGAGTGAAACATGCATCGGCATAGGATTTAATTTTCGGCATGTTCGATCAGAGCTTCATTCGCTTAGGAAGTTGGTGAAACGCATCAAAAGTTTTATATTCTCCGCAAAAAACTTTCCCAGAACATTAAGGGCTTCACGCGTCACAATGTGATTTATAATGTTCAATTTAAGAGAGCTCCTGAATAATTACAATTATGTAATTCATTAAATTATTTAATAATGTGTAAAAATTTATTTAAGAGCTGGTAGCAGTTAACGTTGCACTGGGGAAAGAAGGAAAAGATTGTAACGGTAAACCATTGCCAGATATGCTCTTTGACGGTAATAAGGATGTGGCAGCGACAGTAAGCAAAGTGTGTCCCATGACCACATTTCTGGAAGTATTTTTGAATGGACAATTCATTATAGACTATGTCATTGTATATGAAGGAAAAGGTTTGGAGTTTCACTTATTAGTATTAATACAAAACGTAGTAATGATGATGATGTTAACGATGACAATAACGATAATAATAATAACATTTTAATTTAATGAAGTGCTGGAAATTAAAACGACTGAAGAGATTATTGCATGGTTTCATTAATAACGTAAAAAGTTAAAAGTCGTTCTACACGACCTCTCATGTATATCATGGGAGTATTCTTCTTCAACAATGACGCAAGACGATTGCAATGCAGACGATCAATATTATATACTGTTCATGAAAATTCATCACTATCTGTCTCAAAAATATCTATTTATATGATCATCAAAATTGTTATCATTTAATTTTTAATTAACAATTTCTCTCTGCAGAGGAATCCGAAGGAAATTTGAATTTTTTTATTGTCGAAAGAGGAGACAAGGGAACTTACGAAAAATGTGCTGAATACAGTGGAGTCACCAGAATATACTCAAATGATGGTCTGAGAGTAAATTGCCATGCGAGCATTCAATTGTTTACGGTCATCAAAATTGAATCTCGTAAAAACAAAGGCATTAGAGTATCTGAAATGGAAGTCCATACGTTCGGTAATTCATTTTTGCAATCTGACATTGAGAATTAATAAGAATAAAATTAGCGCCAGCATTTTATAAATAAACAAAATAATCCACTTAAGGACAGAGAACAGGTGAAAGAGCATTAATTTACAGAGGATGTTTTAGAAAGTTCTCCGGAATTGAAGTCAGAGTCGGCAGGCCTTTCTTTTCGAATTGTCAAATCCAATGTGTTACCAGCGGAATATTACTTTTTGGAATAAAGGTTTTTGTAGCATCTATGTTGACCATAAAATATTTGATAATTTCTGTTTTAATTAAACACCCTTACAATTCCATATTGTCACAAAATTTTGAAGTACAATTAAATATAGAATATTTCAATATTTCTATAGAATAATGAAGTTTGTGTCTGTGGAAGCGACTACAATGAAGACCTAGAACTAACTTCTGCATATTGTGGCGTGTTGTGTGATGATGGCAAGAAAATATGTGGTGGTGAAGATGCTTTCACTGTGTATCTTTGTGAGTCTCAATTATTTTCATACTTCGTAATACGCACTATGAAACAAAAGTGTTTGCAAGTATCCCAGGTAACTAACAAGTTTTATTTAAACACGCCAGCAATGCCTTGGTTGCCAAATTATGCTGGATGCTTTCAAACAGTCAAAAGTGATATAACCAGTAAAATTAATGTCCGGACAATACCAGATTGTATCCAATACTGTGATGCCTACAACTACGCTTTACTAGAAGTAATCGTGTCACGTTGTTATTGAAATTTTTTTAAAAATCCCTTATACAAAAGCATACAAAACAAAACTTATTTTCGGGGTGGGGCTTATATTACGAGCATCGTGAAAAATCATGCTAGGGCTTATTTTCGGGAAACACGGTAAATACAGTTACAAGTTAAGTAAACTAAAGTTCGAAATAAGTGAAATAATTACCTTACATCGCAGAAAAACATCATTAACATCATCGTTTAACTTTCTATGAATTTATAAAATTTTAAGATGTAGAACACAAATTTATCACGTAAACAATCTTTATTGTAGGATGGAGATATTTGCAAGTGCATGAACCAAACTGCAACGGATACCCCAAAATACGCTAATTGCCGTATCAAGTGTTCTGGAGACGAATCAACTATTTGCGGTGGTAAAGGCTACGCGTCTGTATATAGAAGTAAGCAATTTATTAGCATAGCATTTAAGCGAAGTACATGGTTTGGTTTGTAAAACAGCTTGTTTAAAAGATTCTTACCCATCTATAAGATGTTCGAAATTGTTGAGATGCAAAAACCAATTTGACGTGCACGGATCTTGCCACGGTGCTTGTCAAGAAGGGTTTCTTGGCGAGCATTGCCTTGAGCGAGGTAAGTTCCATTTCTTCTTTATTGATTTCAGTTAATAGATTCTGTATCTTTTATTCATGTAATACTCTAATGTATCAATCCACCTAATGGCATCCTGTAGTTTTTACATGGTAGTCGTTCTTTTCGTAATTTAAATTCTCGTTAACTTTTTAACAAGGTATTCGGTGTTTATGAAAGAAATTAATTGTCAAAATTAAAAACAGAATATTTCTGAATCATTTTATGAAAATCTGAAATAATTTAAAGCTTTACTCATTTTAACCCGACAAATATTGGTTCCATTTTCTAACATGCAATTAATTAAACATTTATTTTTACATTTTACACAATATTGGTAATATTTTTGCATTGCATAATCTACTCATCAACGGCAACATCTGTAGCTTATGAATTAAAATACAAGCTTGAATCTAATACATGAAGAATACAATATCATTCGTTATTTTATTTGTTTATGGGCACAATTTTGTTTAAATCAATTCATTTCATTCAGACAAACTAATTTTGTATACACGAATTATTTGCAATTTTAGACAAAATTTTAGCAAAGAAAATGACTTGTGAAGCTGTGAACCCATGTTTGAAAATACAGAACAGCAACTGTGTCAATAAGAACGGTGAAGGAGTTTGTGAATGCAAGGCTGGATTTCTAATGAACGATGAAACCAATGCATGTGAAGGTAAATAATATTAATTAGAATATTAATAACAGTAAAAAAAATAATAGTAATACATAATACATAAAGATAAGTGTAACGGTTGTGTTCTGCAGTCTAGTACTGCTGTAAGTATTAGTTTATCAGCAAAAGAGACACTGTGCTTAATCAGCTCAACAAATATCTAGCTGATATAATTGAAGAAGAACATAATGATGCAATAAATTTCTGACAAAAGAAGAATACTCGTTACAGTAAATTGTATGAGTTAGCCCAGCTGCCAAGGAATACTTAGACAGACACAACAGAGTCGTCAGGTACATTCACTGGAAGATCAGCAAAGAATGTGGAAATCCATAAATTTCATTCTCATTATCGCTATTATTTTATTGTAGATAGGCTACAATCGGATTTTTCCTTGGAACAAAAAAGTTGCTTATTCTTTAAAATAAATTTATAAATGTATATATGTTTGCAAAAATACGGATGTCCGCAAATTAGGGGAAGGGTACATTAAAGGCGGACAATTGCTGCCAGGGGATGTAAAATCGGAAAATTTTTGCAGACGTCTTTTATGGACGACCTCTTGTTAAAAGTGAACTTTTAAAGATGTTGTTACGTATGACAATACACTCTCATCTATATACTAATTTTTGCAATATGGTGATGTCAGAATAATTCAGTTTAAAGAAACATTTCTTAAATTCAAATTTCAAAACTAGCCCCTCAGACTACAACTACAACAACCACGAAAACCACAACTAGAATCACAACCACAGCAACTGTAAAATTAACCGATGATGCTACAACCGCCACCACAACCACAATCACAAAAGAGGCAACACATCTTACCAGCACTCTAACAAAAGCTGTCCTCTGCCGTGACAAGTGCATCGACGTTCCACATACAAAGTGCGTTGTTGTGGGAGGACAGGAAATGTGTGAATGTGAGGAAGGATATTCGAGAAGAAATTCAACCGATGATTGCGAAGGTAATTAAATATTGTGCCACTATTTCGGCGGAGTGGGACAATAAAATAGAATTGGATATTTATTTTTATAACGTATAATCGATTTAATACAATCTAAATATAATAATGATGACAATTTTGATAATGATAACAATTTAAGACTTGTTTTTGAGTTTTATTGGTTCGAACATGCAAGCTGCTACATACAATGCAAAAGCTTTGAAAAGAATTTGAAAAAAACTCAAATCCAGTCTTAAGAAAGCGCTAGTAGACTGACCCTATAAATCTTTATATACAGGAAGCTTTTACATGGAATTATACAAAATCATAAAGTATGCAATACTACACAATAAATATTGTTTACATGATGTTTTAAGCAATAAATAAAGTTGATTTACTGGTAACGTGAGTAATTGAATTAGATATTTAATAAATGAAGTTAAAGAAGAGTTAAATATAATGAATTGAGAATAAATTTAGAGTGGAAAGATTATGTGGAAGTTAAATATTTGTGTTCCATATTGAGATGACATATGAAGTGATGAATCTAAATCATATAGTATTAAATATAGAATAATGATTAAATATTTGCCGGAATATTTCAAAGGATTATTTATAGCTGTGAAATCTTACGGCAAATTAACCAATGTAGTAGAAATTACAAAACATATACAAAATCATGCAGGTAATGAAAATGGAACAATGTAACAGCTAACAAAAACACAAATTTTTCGACTTCTATTATTTTTCAACATTTAACTAATTGATTTAGCTGTTGGACAGCTTTATCGGCGATCATTATTGACAATATCAATTCTCTCTTAACGAATTGACTTGACAACCTCTCTTCCACATGAGATGCGATAATATCATGAATATTTTTCAATTACGATTTTATCATTAGGTTTTGCATAACTAAAATTACTTGGACCATCATTTTTATAAAAGTTATCCGTAAAGTTCCTGGATTAGTTGGTGTTAGTCAGAACAAAACGTTTACTACCGGATTTATCAGAGGCATTTGTAACACTTCAAACCATTGCAAAGACCATCCCAACACCGATTGTGTTATGATTAATGGAAATGAAATATGCGAATGCTCCTTGGGTTATGCAAGATTCAAGAATAGTGAACCATGCCAAGGTTAAATTCTTTCTAGCAATAGCAATTGGCGCGCGAGTTGGCTTAGAGGGTTGCGTGCCCTGCGAACGACGGTGAAAACAACAGTCGTTACGTGTCGTGTTCGCACCGCCAGGAAGCGCCCTCGGGTAGGGGCGATATATAAATGGTGGATCGATTAAGAAGTGCCTTCACCCAAAAAATCGGCTAAATACCAATAAAATACAAATACTATGACGCAATACTATTTCTATTTGCATCAATGCACAGATATTGATGAATGTACTGAGAATCCATGCAATCCTGAATCCACTAGTTGCATCAACATGAATGGATCCTACTATTGTGAATGCAAGCCAGGACATACCAGAGTGACAAATGAGATCTGTTTAGGTATTGGAGAATTACTGCAATGTTACCGTCTTGGTGTGTCTATAAATTATTGTTTAATTAGTATTTTTTGCACTTTAATTGGTGAAAATTTATTTGGTGAATTTAGAATTAGAAAATCTTTCAGCTAATCAAACAGGATTCGCTGACTGGTTATTTGGAGAACTACCAATAAAGAAATATGCTACGATGTGGGTCTATATCATCCTCCCATTGTTATCTGTAATTATTTTGGCTTTAATCTGTTGGTGAGTTAATTATGTTGAGGAATAGTAAATAGTAAAATGAGACATTCAAGCTAATCATGACATTTATTTAAAATGTGAGATGTTTTCATTTTTCTATTTTAAAATTAATTAGAAAATTAAATAATTTGGGCTAATTTATTATTATCTAAACTGTGAGTTGTTTATAAATTCCTATATATAAATCAAGAAAAATAAATAATAATATGAAGTAAGATTATTAAAATTGCTAAATCTTTCAAAATACATTGAAGGTTTCATAGAGAGAAGGGGGAAAAAGTATTAAAAATGAGTCTAATAGGATAATTCAACTAGAGCTCTTCAGTGCTAGAAAAAATATTACGACAGTCCCCATTTTTTGTAATAACTTAAGTTTAAATTATCGTACGAAACTCAAATTTAGAAGAACTGTGTAATATACTTAAAGAATATAACTCGTACATTTTATTTCACTTTGATAAAGAATTAAGCGCAAATTCCTCAAAAATTCATTTTTTTGCATAGAAATATTGTTACGACAGGTTACAAATAAACTCATGAATTTCAGTATTTGGTAAAGATTTTTATTTAAAATTAAATGAA
>JAJTWR010000065.1:20000-239492 GCA_021613335.1 Whitmania pigra
TTCGCCCTCGGTGGTCTTCCTCTTCGCTTGATTTCCGTGATCTCTTCTCAGGCTTTGTGCTTTGGCCTTTGTTGACTTGATCCTTTATCTTCTTCGTTTTCGACTTGATATCTTTGTTTTCTCATTTGATTTGACTTCTTGTTTATGAAATAAACTTTGCATCATAAATCTATTTTAGTTGTAGTAATCAGTTACGTACGCTACACCTTTTATCTTACAAATTATTATGCGTAAACAATATGCATTCCAAAGTAGGAAGTTGATGCAAATCTTAAGATAAAAATAGTTTCGAGGAAGAATTGAAGAGAGAACGCAATATCGAAGCGACTCGTGACCAATTTTGGCCAATTGCAGCGAGCTCATGAATCATTAACCAGTTCTTTGAAGTTTTTAAACAATTTATTAAAAGACATTCAAAAAATCAATCATAAGACCAATAATTATTTCTCATCATCAGTTAAGCCTTCAAATCCGTCAAAAGTCGAACAGTCTTCATATTCATTTTCGGCTCTTGCCGGATCGCAGGCTAGTTCAAAGCCCGGGTGGTCACTTTACTCCTTTCCTGTAGACTTAATGTCAGCATTTCTAAAGCCCCTCAGAATCAAATCAGGAGACACTTTGTCCATGGACTCCTAAATGTATACCAGGACTGTCAACCTAAGCCTAAAAGTTTCGCCGATATACATCGGGAGGCCATGCGCATAGCTGTACACTTGACAGGCTAAAAACAAGCGTGCATTGTTTCATTCTTCCTTTGTTTCGCATTCGCTGGACAACTGAAATATATCTTGTTCTGCTTATTTAACAAACTGTTTTAAAACCGGTCTTTTGAATTTTGTGGATTTACACATCATACATTGTCCCATCATACATCTTATCAAAAAGGTTTGTAACATAGAGCTCATTTCATTTCTTAATTATACTAATCGATATACATTGAATAAACATTTCAATAACAAAATTTAAGTGATTTAAGATTTGTAACTATTATATTTTAAATATCAACAGATAATATGGGTTATAAATGTTCCATATACGGATGTAGATCTGGATACGACAAAGACGATTTTTTAAAAAATAACATAAGTCTTCACAAGTATGTATATATATAGGAGTCCATGCTTTGTCCCATGCTCGTGCAACCCATGTGCATACCTCGGAATACAAGGCCTTCCTGTCTCGTCCAGACGGTGTATGAATGTATGCGCCATTCTGCATCCATTCCTCCCTCTCAGATCTGTCAATTTATCAACGATTTGTAGTTGCAGTTTGGATGATAGACCACCCGGGATGATTGCAATGTGACATCCGCTTAAGTTGAGCATCTTCTTAACTGACTCCTCTTTATGAGCAGTCAATGCATTCATGATCAACCGCGAGCTCTTTGAAAAGAATCCCCGGTCTCGTTTGAGAACATTTCTGAATCCAGAGCTTCATGCTGAAAATTTTTTCGCATTGTCTCTTGAAAATTAATATTGGTTTTGACTTGGTGCCAGCCGCAGAGCATCCAAGTATGACTGTGAAACATGTCCGTTCGTAACCACTTGCTGTTATTGCCACAGTTCTGGCGCCAGATGCTTTCACTAGCGGGAATGTCAAAAGCTATCTCTTCCTTTGTTCCAAGACCAATAGCTTTAGATCAAACTCTAACTTTGGCCATTTCGCATTTTGGCCAAGGCATGCACGTTTTCTCAGGTTCAGTTTCTCAAGCAATCATTCCTTCTTTCTCCATTCGCGAACACTTCCTTAGCGTTGAACTCTCGAGCAGCTGCTCTGTTACCTTTGTCTTTTGCTCTAAAAATGACTTGAAGCTTGTAGGCAACAGTGTACGAGTTACGTTTATCAGCCACTTTCTTAACGACGTCGATATTTCAATCTATTTATTTATTTGATTATAGTCCGTTGCATGACTAAGATGATTTTGATTTATATTTCAATCAAGAGCACTTCTATCTATATATCACTGTATTTATCACTTCAAGCATCGACCGCTCAGCCAACGGAAGATTTTTTTACAACTTTTATATTTGATTGTTTTATATATTAGAAACTGCTTCAATTTAACCTTTTAATATATATAATTTTAATTTAAATGTTAAATTATTTTAGCCAAAAAAAAGGCGTCTATTGGTGCGTGTTATAATCGTTTGCGTGTTTTAAAAGTGATTTTTTACATAAATTGGAAAAATTGCGTGTTATATTCGTCCGCGTGTTAAATTAGTCTGCGTGTTTATTTCGTGAAAATACGGTAATATGTGAAAATTAGCAACAAACCACAATACCGCAAACTGCTCTCCGATATAATAACATCAGACGTGAAGGCCGATTTCAAAGCCATAACCAGTGGCGCAGAAATTTATTTGCAAAACGTAGCTGGTCTCCTGAAATTTATTGAATGTTTCTGCTCATTGATCCAAATATGAAAAATAAGGTCAAAAGGTCCATCATTAACATGAAATTCGAATATAGAATTGAAACGGGAGAACAAAGTTGGATCCAATCAATCAAAGAGAATATAGAAAACGGAGATGAAAAGACAACAGTGCGCGAAAGTTTAACTTTTACTGTGATGCAATGTGATGTCATGCTTTAATGTTGTCCAAATCATAGAGTACTGGGCTTTATATGTTTGTTATAGGCTTAACTGTTTTAGTTTTTGGAAAGTATACCGATCGATAGGTTATAGTAACTGCTATTACAGTTGTAATTGTTACGAATGTAACTATAAAAATATTGTTAATCCTATTATATAATAATTACCATAACCTACATCCTTTTTTTTTCCAAGATGATGATGTCAAATGTTGTGCTGACTTGAAAAATTCAAGCAAAACTCAAGCAGAAAACATGAAGAATACCAAATTGTAATTTGGAAGTTTTATGCCTGGTTGAAAAATAAACTTCGCATAGGTTTTTGTTTGAATTTTTGAATGTTTTTCCAATTGTTTTGTTTCATTTCTGAAATACTCTGATTGGATATCAACAAATTTAGATTTAAAAATTTTAATTGGAAAATCAAAATATGGGAACTGATTAGATGTATACCTTAATAAGTTATTTTTCTATTAATTTTTTATATTAACACAAATATTCTTATCTTATATTTTAATCGTATCAGTCTAACCAATGACGTATTTTCTGAAACAATAAAGTCTAAACAACGAAGTTTATGAATCGTTGGATATTAATTTATTTTAAAAAATCGCAATGAAATTGATTGAAACTGCACAAATTCCAGAGTTTTAATGAAGTATTCAACATCTTTTCAAACAATTTCAATTGCCGCAGTTTTCCATCTGAGGTTATTTACAGGTTGGAAACGCGTCAATGAATTTTAACTTTTAAGCTGCTAGGTAACTAAATAAAACTTCAATTATTGAAATATATGCAAATGCAAAAAAAAGAATATCTTTGAACTTATGATCCAAACATTTATTGCAATATTTTCGAGCTTTGTACTTTTTCACAACTCCTGTGTAGTTTTATAAATCCTTGATTCAACGTATTCCTTGAAGAACTGACGGCACTCAATGTAGCTCGGAACAAAAGCGGTAGAGACTGCAACGCTGACGAACTGCCAAATTCAATGTTTGATGGCAAAACAGACATAGCCGTAAAATTGAGTGACAAATGCGCCATTTCGACCTACGTTGAAGTCGATCTGTTCGATCATTATGCCATAAATTATGTTATTTTATTCGAGGGAAAAGGTTGGCATTTAAATCATTTTTGATAATCGAATCTCTAAAAAACAATTTCTTGTCTTTAACACCTCAATTTAAAACAGCCCCAGGAAAGTTGGGTCATTTAATAATTGATAGAGGAGACAACGGATTTTACGAAAGATGTTCTGAATATCCGGAAATAAAACCAGTCAGGGAATCTGGTTTGAGAGTAAACTGCGGTCCTAGCAATTTATTGTTTTCGCTGATCAAAATTGAATCTCTCAAAAGCGGAGGTATGATACTAGCCGAGATCGAAGTGCACACTATTGGTGAATATTTTTATTTCCAACGTTATAATAATAGGGCTGAGTAAACCTCTCTTATTCAAATTTTTAATAAAAAGAAAAAATTTTAATTAAGCATCAGAAATATTTGGTGAGAAGGCACTTATTAACAGGGGATGTTCCAAAAGTTTCGACGGACAGCAGGTGAGAACCCGTCGGCCCCTGCTGCAACATTGTCAGTTGGAATGTTTGAAAAGAACTCTAACTTTTTTTGCAGTGAAGGTTCTCATTAAATTACAAATTAATGTCAATTAACTTTTCCAAAGCCCATCTTCAAATGGATACTATATAATCACATGGATCGCATTTCAACTGCCTCATCCTAACTAATTATGCGTTTTACATAATAATATTAAAAAATAGTTTAATTTATTATTGATGCTATTATTGATATTATTAATTATATTTACAATTTGCAACTATAGCATAATTTTGAACTCTTTACCAGCTCAACAAATGCTACTGCGGAGTATACCAAAATGATAGCGAGTTAATATTTGATGTCAACTGTAATATCAAATGTGATGATGAAACAGGGTCATGTGGCGGTATTAACTCTTACTCAGTGTATCTCAGTAAGTGACATCTGTGACTGCTTAAGCGGCATAATATATTTTTTACTTGCACATCGCAGTAGCAACATGGCTGCCTAGCTACAGGGGATGTGTGGAAAGTGCGCTTATGGAAATGACTGAATACGTTAAAATTTCGGACTCCATGTCTATATCAGAATGTATCAAATACTGCGACAGCCATCAATATGCAGTCTTGCAAGTGCGTTTTAAATAGTATAGATAGCACATAATTGCTATCGCAAACATGTAGCATATACAAAATAATATGTTTACTACTACTATAACTGACATAAAATAATTAACCACCTAAGATACCATAATGAAGTTATAGGTTTAAAAAATTAAACAAACAATAAGCAGCGGACTACTTTAATGTTATATTACTTAAACGCTATTTTATACCTCTTAAAATTCTAATTTACCATTTTCGTATTATCTCCTCTTAAAGATTTTAATTTAACATTTTCTATATTAAACAAAATAGTTTATAATTTTTAAAGGAGGGAAACAATTGTTCTTGTCGAGAAGAAATTCCATTTGGCTTCTCTGATGAATCTCGAGATAAGTGCCGCACTGTGTGTTCAGGAAACTCTGACGCTTTTTGCGGTGGACCTCTTTACGCTTCAGTATACTCAAGTAACATCACTAAGTTGATCAGTTAGAAATTCATACACTGCTTAGGGTCTGTCCACAAATGGTGTCACTTATTTTATTAACACGTGATTGCAAACCATTGATCAGGACCGCCGTCAAATCTTAGGCCAATATGCCAATTTGGTAATAGAAGAACAAAATGTTGTGATTTTAATATTTAAGACCCTGGTGGACCCCACAACATTGGACGCTTTTCCCTTCTCCCACTCCCTCTCTTGTACCATAGTTAAAGTCTGAAATTTAACAAGCGCATTGATGCATGATTGAGCGTTAAGCTAATACAATCAAAAGTCGTCTACATTTTATAATAACATTGTCGAAAACGAAAACAGCATGTCTAAACAGACGTCATCACACGCTAAAATGTTCAGAGCTGTTGAAATGTTCTGGATTTTACGACGAATTCGGGAGTTGTGGAGGAGTTTGTGAAGATAATTATATCGGTGACTACTGCATGGAACGAGGTAACTTCAGACTATGATATCATTAACAAATCAATTTAAAAGATGTTACTATTAGTGCTCAACCATACAACGTCCGTTATGAAAAAAGGTTATCTTTGATGCCATGCTTTTGAGAAGTGTTCAAAGACATTTAAATTTTTTAGTGCTTTCGCTTTTTGCTTTTTATATAACGGCTTGTTTGTTTGATTCAATAATATAACATATAAGTTATAACTATTAAGAAGCATATTAAAGTGATAAATAGCCTCTCCTGATGCTTTACTACCAGAATAATATTTTTTTAAAGTGCCAGTCAAAACGAATGTCTTTGATGTCGGTTCAAAAATTTAACTTGTTAATATGACTTTTTGTAACTTACCATTCAGTTAAACTTTGTAAATTTTAAAACCTTAATTCAGTTACAACTGAGTTCCCAAAAGAACTTGAAATTAGTACAAGAACGATTCCGCCTTCCAGCATGCTTACCAATACCTCGATGAAGCTGAGTTTGAGCAGTTTTGAATCTAAAATAACATCAGAAGCTCCTTCAACTTCCAAAAAGATAGCAGACGAATGCATGACTTCAGATCCATGTCAAAGCAAATCAAATTCAATTTGTGTCATCTTCAAGGGCAGGGTGGTGTGCAACTGTCTGGGTGGATACACCAAGAACAAATCAACTGGCGCTTGCGAAGGTTAATGGATAATAACGTTATTTTATTATTGTTATAGTTAATAGTATTATTTAAAAATGTTTGGAGATTTCCCATGTCAAATAACATAAATAAGATATAACATTATGCTGTACTTTGCAAGTTCTTTAATTAAAATGAACATCTAGGGTCAGCATTTTGAATCCGCTGCACTCGTGCATAACATAACTAGACGTGAAATAAATCTAAAAAATTAGTTAATTAATTGTTCAGATGTAAATGAGTGTGATTTGAGACCTTGCCATGCCGTCAGCTCGATATGTCGGAACCTGGATGGTTCCTATTTTTGCGAATGCAGACATGGATTTATGAGGACATCAGAAAATAACTGTTCTGGTATTTTAAATATTTTCAATTCGAGTAGGGAGAGTATCCATTAAGCACTTAATTAGCAATCTCTATTTAAACAGAAAAGGCCACTGATGTTAGGAATTAATTAATCCGTTCTAATCATCTTGCTATGAATGTTAATAAAATACCAATTACCCAACTCAATTAACGGACTTTTTTAACATGTTCATTAAACGGAGAAATTTATTTTATTATTGTTTTCATAGGAGACAACATTTCTGATAAAATTATAAGTGATGATGATGAGTTCCCAACACAAATGTACCTCCTCTTTGGCGGAGTTCCTTTGGTGGTGTTGGCTTCACTGTATTGGTTAGTGAATGAAGAGTTTCACCCTTACAATATCAACCCATGATGCAATTTTATAATTTTATGTAATTAATTGCATTGCTATAGACATGAAAACAATGTAATAAATAATTTTAAAAATTTAATTGTCAAACTCTGCCCTGTGTGGTCAGAAATGTGACATTCAGTTCAAACTGACGATAGCCTCGAAGGAATGTATTTCTTTGATGGTTATTATGTTATAATAAAGAAACGGTAGTTATTTATGATTTGCCAAATATAACTTAATTTAATTAACAAACAAGTGAATTTGATGTTTATTGTTCAAATGTAATGTCTATAAAATAAAGTCACCAGATGTAGTCAACTAAATTCTGTTCAACTTAATTATCATTTTAATTAAGAATGCCTTGGAACAACCTGGATGCAACCCAACAGTGAATCTCTAGCATGCAAGAAGGGATATCCCCTTGTAATCCTGGTGCAGTATATCGCCGAGTGATTTGTATGGTCAATCGTGCAAAACAGACTTCAGTAAAGACTTCACAAAGGAGTCTCATTTGAGAGTCGAGAAGATGATAGACCCATCATCTAAAACTTTTGGAATGACTATTGCCAGGAGTCAAGCTTTTCATGTAAACTTGTACAATCTCACGAAGGAATGGAAGACAGTTATGATCATGAGCTTTCTTTTCTAGACGATGTAGTTGTAATGCATTTTAGATGGCCTATACCACTTTGTTTACTTATGCTGAATCAAATAGCATGCCAGCTTTTGAACCAAGCAATCCATTCCACCCATTCCACGCATAATTATAAATTTGAACAATTTTAGGTTGGTCAAGTTCTTTCTTTTGCTTTTGTTGACTTGAAAACCTTTTTGTCTTTTGTAGCGGATGGGCTTATGCATATGTCGAAGACTTACTGGCATGTCAACGAACATCAGAAACTTCAGCTTTTCATTCCAAAATAACATAAAAATGCGAGGTTCCTTTTTAATAATGTCTTTACTTTTCTGAAAAACTTCTTCAACGCAGCTGGATATGGGTCAATATCTTTCACTTAAAAGGTTCAAAGAGGTTTCTTGTGCTCAAAGTGCGCCCGCATGGCCTAATGGTAAGGCTGCGCCTCTCACGATGGCAGCGTGGATTCGAACCCCGCTGCTTGAGCACCGTCCTAATCATCTAGTTATGCAATGGACGTTAATAAAACATTTTCTTCTGTTCAAAGAGTAGCAGGCAAAGTATTTAAAGGGTGGTTAGATACATAATATGTAGGTAATTCAAGCTTAAGCTAGCTATTACTTGATGATGATGACGGTGTTCGTTACGTTAGGCGTTCGTTAAGCGGGGACCACTGTACACAATATTGAATCAGTAAACATTAAATTGTTGAACATATTTTTACCATCCAGGACTTATTGTGCATCCATGAACTCAGAGGACTTGATTACACCAACTTGAGGCTGCAAATCAGGAGGAAGACTTTTGCTAAATGAATGCTATTCCGAAACCAATGACAATCATCAATTAAAAACTAATTAACAAGTGCGAGATAAATTTTAGATTATTAGCTTTTTAAATATTGCATCAGCTGCCTAACTCCTAAATTATGCTGAGGTGCAAATAATTCAATTCTCTTTGTTCAGTTCTGTTCAATTCGTCAAATGTTGATAACTAAAGCAATTTCAATGTAAGTTCGTTCTATAATCAGTTAATCAGTTTTGTCATTCACTCTTTTGATACATCAGTTTCAAAAGTTCCATTACTTTTACCATACAATATTTTTCCTCTACAATTCCAACCTCCAAAATGTTTTTTGTGCTGATCAGCTCGAGCTAATTTTTTTTTTTTTTTTTTTATTAAGTGGGTAGAGGACCGAAGCCTCTTACCTGCCCACTATCAAACAGCAAAGCAATGATGAAAATTAACGAGAGGTTCAATCAGTAGTAAACGAGAAAAGGAGACAAGTCATATTCATTGAGAAGGGAGGTGAAGCGACTATAGGTGCTAGCTGAAACTAAGCTATTAGGTATTTTATTCCAAATGTTAATAATTCGATTTGTGAAAAAATATTTGGTGTTGTCTATTGCACAAAAATATGACCTTAGTTTAAATTGATGACCTCTAGTGGATGAGTAGCTTGCAAAATGAATATGGTTTTTAAGGTGAGTTGATGTTAAATTATTGATGATCCTGTATAATAAGCAGAGGTCAGCTATTAAACGGCGATGTTCAAGCGATTTAAGTTGTAGAGCCTTGAGCCGGTCATGGTACTTTAGCTGTCCGACAGCAGGGATGGCCTTGGTAAATTTCTTTTGGATGTTTTCAATGTTCTCGATCAGGTATTTATGGTGAGGGTTCCAGACCTGACTGCTGTACTCTAGGATTGGTCTGACATATACGCAGAAAGCTTTGGTGAGAAGATTCTTGTCCCTGGAGGTGAATGATTTGAGAATCAGTCTTGAACGGACTGCAGCTTTGTGTGTGATGTTGTCAATGTGAAGCCGGAATTTTAAGTCAGAGTCTATGATGACACCAAGATCTCTGGTTTGATCAACAGTGGTGAGCAGGATATCGTCGATGTAGTATTGTTGTGGGCAGGGTCTATTCCTGGAACTGGTTTTAATTGAGCAATTAAAGCATTTTTCCTTGGCTAGGTTTAGCTGCCATTTCCTGCTCCATGTAGTGAGTGAGTCGATGCCTCTCTGAAGATCAGAATCTTCCATTGGCAGAGATTTGTAAAGTTTAATATCATCGGCAAATAGTTTAATTGTGATATCCTTAGGTAGGGAGTCAACTATGTCATTGATGTAGATTAGAAACAAAGTAGGGCCCAAAACACTTCCCTGTGGCACACCACTTGTTACGTCAATCGAACTGGATATTGAGCCATGACTAAGCTTATAAACAAAATAGCCATACCGTTATGCTTTAAAAAAATGATGACAATTCATAATAATCTTGGTAATTTAGATTCAAACTGACTAGAACAGAACGTTTGTCGCAGCCAGGGTTTCTTTCAGGCATACTTTCGGGGGGGCTAAGCCCCCCGGAGCTCAGCCATCGCCCCCCCGAAAAAAAAATTTTTCTCTTTTCTCAGCAATGCTTTACAAAAAAAAGATTTAAGTTTGACTAAAGTCATCCCATTGATTACTTCAACAAAATTGCACTTGAATGATATTGTGAAGCAGTGCGAAGATACCGAGAGTCATTTACAAAAAAAAGATTAAATGCAAAGTTGATGAGATCAAATTAAAAACACACCTGGTTGAAGATGAAAGTGCTGAAAGCGTATTACCAGGAATGAAGAGGTATTGTGAAACTGTCATCAAAGAGATTGAAGACAGATTTAATGACAAATCGATTGAGATTATGTTATTTGCAAGTCAATTTGAGACTTTTGAATCAATGTCAGGTATTCAAGAAGAAGACATCATAACTTTTTGTAACAACTTTCCCATTCTAAATGCAGAAGCTGTACTCGCGGATTTAAAATCTTTTAAATTTTTTATAAAATCTATGGTTGAGTGCAAAAAGTACAAAATGGATGAAAACCCATTGAACAAAATACTGGAAGCTGATTTGGGATACTGTGAACTACAAAGGCTTTGTGAAATTCTTCTTGTAATTCCAGTAACAACTGCTTCAGTAGAAAGATCATTTAGTACAATGAACAGGATTCTAAGCAAAGCAAGAAATAGAATGCTACCAGAAACTTTAACTCATTGTATGACCATAAGCATTGAAGGTCCCGAAGTTCCAACGGAAGATTGTCTCGATAGAGTAGTAGATTTATATGCTCTCAAAAAACCTCGGCGTATAAAATTTCTTTAAACATTTCAGTTAATAAACATATTTTAAATTTTAGTTTGTATAAATGATTTTCAATATGTTTTTACCTAAAATATAATTATTGGACTGAGGTTATGCGTGATTTGATTTTAAACTTGTATTTGGCACGAAAAACTGCCGCCCCCCCGAACTCATGAAATGCCCCCCCGAACAATAATGCCTGAAAGAAACCCTGGTCGCAGCGTAAAACCACAAGTTAATTAATAGCCCCACAAAAGCATTTAATTAATCTTAACGCTTAAAATATTTAAATGTTAATATAAGTAAGTGTACTATAATAAGTTGCTATTATTAAATATCAGATTAAAAATTTCAACTCTGTATTTACAATTTTATAGGGTAAAATTTAAACACTAAAGACTTTTAACATCTTTAAAGTGATAAATAATTGATGGTTTTTATTTTGTCTAAAACTTAAATAATTTCATTTATTCTTGTTTATAATTTGTATTCAAATTGAAGCAAGCTTTCAATATTAATGTCCAGAGAATTGCTTAAATTAAAATCTGGAGATTGATATAATCATGTTAACTTATTCAAATTAAAAAGGTGATAATTAAAAAATGATTTATAACGTATTTTTTAATTTATAAAATAAATTTCTAAATAGGGTATGTTTACTTTTACATTTGTCAGTTTTCTATCACAGATTTCCTTGGACGAAGCGGCGTGTTTTTTTTATTATTCAAGGAATCACGTAGAACTTTACGAAACTTACTTAGCATGGAGAAAGACAAGAAAAGTAAAAAGGGCACTCGTCAACAAGCCAAAAGGTTGTAGGAATAACACGTTTGCGTTTTAACTGATGTTGTCTGTTAGCATGTTTTCTGAATGTTTGTGGCACTATTCGCAATGTCGGTTCTAAGACTGAGACTGTAGTGATCTGATAGATAGGAACATTTTAATTGTGGTTGTCCAGTAAAGTTTTAACAGTTGTTTATCCGCCTTTTTTGGAACGCATGGTAACCACCATATTGCTACCATAAACTTTTAAAAAATTGCTAGATAAGATTAAAATGTTTATTTATTCATGTAATTATTTAGAATATGTTTTGAGACATGTTCATTGTTTTGTACATCATGTAGATGAGGACATCAGTGCCTGAGCTTGTATATTGTGCAATGGGGAGGCTTTTTGAATGATTAAAATCTAATGATTGACTACCAAAATAGTGTATCATTATTGGCTAACATTTTTTCACGTCATTTTAGGGAGGAGAAGCCACCAAGTAAAGCCAAGAACCAGGTTAGCCATTGTAGCTAAGAATCTTAATCTAAAAGTGCAATGGCAGAAAATAGTGCAATCTTGAAAATGTATGAAAGAGCATTCAGGTGCATGCATTTATTTCTGTGACAGAAAAAGAAAGTCGAGAGGAGTGATGATGAATCATCAGACAATGAAGATGTTCAAACTGTCATTCCAACCCAGAAGAAAAAGCCAGCTTCACTCTTTGCCTTTGCCATGCTGGCAGATGATGCTGGTGATGATGATGTTAGTGAAGGCCTCGATAAGATGTTATCTTGATGAAATTTTACCATCTCTTTGATTTGGTTGTTCTGAATAATTGTGACAATTATTGTGGTGAAGTCCTTTCTTCGAGGCTGGGTTTTTTGTATTTAGCCAATTTTTTTAGTGCCTTCTGTGTCCGGATAGGATGTGAAGGCACTTCTTAATCGATCTAACGTTTATGTAGCATCCCTACCCGAGGGCATGCCCTGGCAGTGTGAGCTAGGTTATGAGGATGCAACCCCCCTGAGCCAACTCACACTT
This sequence comes from Whitmania pigra, assembly GCA_021613335.1. Lineage (NCBI taxonomy): Eukaryota > Metazoa > Annelida > Clitellata > Hirudinida > Haemopidae > Whitmania > Whitmania pigra. The sequence continues at coordinate 32,659 of JAJTWR010000065.1, forward strand.
TTGTCAGCAAGTTTGCTCAGTTTCTCATTTCTACTATCATTCAGTAAAACGATCATGCTATAAACATTGAATTCATGCTTACACACATTTTCTACATCAATCACTTGAAACCAATCATCTCCGAACAGAAAAGCAGTGAATCAGAGGACAGCGAGCCTGAACCGACTGTCCAAAAGAAGCCAATTATCCAGGTGAACCAGAAGAATGCCAAGAAGCAACAGCCAACCAAAACAGGAAAGAAAAATCAAAAAGAAAAAGAAGAAGACTTCGATGCCGTATTGGCAGAGTTTTCGGAAAAACCAGCAAAGCAGACAGCTGCAGCGGAAAAGAAGGGAAAGAAAATGAAGAAGGTAAATGGGTTTAATTTATTACTTTGTTGCATAAACTGCTTTTAATATGTAACTTGAAATTAAATACATTGATTTAAAATGATTTAATGTTTTAGGTACGTAGGTTAATATTTACATAATTTTTTAATCATTGTTTATTTTTTATTTTAGGTATTATTTCAATTGATTGATGTATTACTTCCATGTTCGTCTAACGAATGTGGCTCATAATTCTTTTGTTGTCTGTGTCCAGGGAGCCAAAGATGTCGATGAGATCTTCGAGAACCTCAAACTTCAGGAAGACATACAAAATGGAACATCGGAACAACCCGCTCATCCACAGGAACAAAAGAAGTCCCCAGAGATTAGGGCGGACATGACAGCAGACGAACTAGCTCAGATCTACGAGCAGATGAATATGGAGAATGAAGAAGACGACGATGATGTAAAGAGGAAAAAGAAGAAGGGAAACAAACAACAGCAACAACAGAAGAAATCTGAGAAGGAGACTCTGAAGAGTGGTGATGAAGAGAGTGATGATGACGACGATGAAGATGGGTCGACCGTGAAGTCGGCAGCGCAGAAAAAGAAGGAGAAGAAAGAACGACAGAAGGCAGAGAAGCTGCTCAAGGCTCAGGTTGGAACTGCTGGAAGACCTTTGCTTTGAGCTTTTGCTCAATCATCAGCATAGTTTATTAATTAGAATTGGCACAATTAATTGATTGAAAAAACGTTATTGTAATTTTATTTAGCAATAAGCATTAATCCTTTTTGAAACCACAGCAAGCCAAGACAAAACCGCCTACAGAGAAAATGAAGAAGGAGGGAACTGCCAATCAGGAGCCTCCCAAGAAGTCGGATGTTCAATCGGCAGGTTCGGATTCACTGCGAGACATTAACCGTCTACTGTTAAGACATTGACTGAGTGTTACTAAGATTAACCCTTAATGCTGTTCATCCATTGTACTTGTTGTGAAGTGCACTGCTTCAAACTTCCTACAGCCAAACCTGAAGTAGAGGTCGACGAGGACAACCAGGCTTCTAAAAAGGACAAAAAGAAAAAGAAAGGTGATGCCAAGGAGGAAGAAAAGACCAAGAAGTCCAATAAAATGGTTGGTCATCATCGACGAGCTACTAAACATAGATAATAAATACTCGGTTGATCACGTAACGATGGCCGTCGTCATAACAACGTCGACATTATTTACCAAAAGGTCAGCAAGATCCTCGAAGTGCAGAGGCTTCTCAAGGAGGAGGAAGAACGGAAGAGGAGAGAAGAAGAAGAGAAGATGAGAAAGGAGGAGGAGGAACAAAGACTAAGGGAGGAGAAGGAACGACTTGAACGGGAGAAGAAAGAAAGGAAGAAGCAAAAAGAAAAAGAAAGGTGATGCCAAGGAGGAAGAAAAGACCAAGAAGTCCAATAAAATGGTTGGTCATCATCGACGAGCTACTAAACATAGATAATAAATACTCGGTTGATCACGTAACGATGGCCGTCGTCATAACAACGTCGACATTATTTACCAAAAGGTCAGCAAGATCCTCGAAGTGCAGAGGCTTCTCAAGGAGGAGGAAGAACGGAAGAGGAGAGAAGAAGAAGAGAAGATGAGAAAGGAGGAGGAGGAACAAAGACTAAGGGAGGAGAAGGAACGACTTGAACGGGAGAAGAAAGAAAGGAAGAAGCAAAAAGAAAAAGAAAGGATCAAGAGACTCAAGGCGGAGGGAAAGTTCCTCACTGAGAAGCAGAAGGAGGACCGAAAGAGAGCACAACAGATGCTCGAGAGCTACAAGGCCCAAGGTTGGTCGTGAATTTCAATTTGGGGTCGGCGGTCTTGCGGGTGTCTCAGAGTTTGGAGTGGCTTTTCGATTTGTTGTTGTAGTTAAGTAGCCTATCGATGGTGCAAAGGTTATTCATGCCTTCATAATTGATGACTTATGTTTGATCATGTGTGCTATTGGTGCATTGAAATACTTCTGCAGGAGTTGAAATTCCCCTCCCTACGGACAAGATCGAGGCCCCCGTGGTGCCAGAAGAAGTGCCACAAGAGAAACTAAAGAGGGTTGTATATACTAAGAAGGCCAAGGTGAAGGCCCAGCAGCAGACAAGCTCTGGTACTCCATCTGTTACCACACCCACAGGTTAGCTACTTGGTTTTGGCCTACGGTATGGTTAAAATAGTCTATTTGGAGTGTAAGTATTGTAATACCCTGACCGTTATATACTAGTTATTTGCAAGGCAATCATAGCTATAACTTCATGGCAGATTCAACCCAAATTTATTTATGTTCTCTACTTTTTATGGGTGTTAATTTATCAGCATTAATTTCAATAAGCAAATTAAAGCCTTAATCATAGAAGCTAAAAATATTAAATGCTAACAATTCCTTCAGAGACTGAACAGCAGCTGCTCATGCCTGAAGCTGACAAGGAGGAAAAACCGGAGTCTGAGGAAGACGTCAAGGATAATTGGGATGATTCATCGGATAGTGATGATGACAGTCAGGCCAGTGGAGCACAAGAGACTACAGATGGTTATTATTATTACAGTGATTGGCAAATGCCTCACCTAACGAACACTGCCAAGATCAGGTGCATCGCATAACGAACTCTTTTCACACAACAAACACCTGAGCTCTCGTTATTGTCTTATATTAAAGTTTACTTTTTGGAGGTGTAATATAAAAAACAATTGTAGAAATCTATTGCAAATTGTTTTGCACGACGAACCTCTTGCATAACAAACGTGGCAATGGTACGAATTGTGTTCATTGTGTTGGTTACCATTACGTGGTTAAATGGATTAGTTGTTACTGTCTTACTCCTCAAAACTATGATTTTTTGTATATAAATTTACGGTGGTATCATAACAACTTTTTATGTAATATTCAGTAGACTGACGTCTATCTTTCGAAGTACATTTTAACAAATTTCTGCAGACGTTCACCAAAAATGTCAGAAAAATCAGGCTCCCAATGCAAGTGATTCTTCAAGAGAGGAGGACGATGAGGAAGAGGAGGAGGATGATGAAGATGATGATGACGACGATTCATCGAGTGAGGATGAAGATGACGGAAAGACTCCACAGGAGCGGTTAAAAGAGAAAGCACTAGCTGCCATCGAGGTGAGGATGGTGCCTCTGAATTAATCACTTGGCAAAGTCAATGATCCATGGTTTTGAAATGGTTAATCTTACTTGCATCCGTAGAAACGAAAGGCAGCTGCCGAGGCAGCAAAGTCGGCAGACAAACTGAGGGCACCTGTTATCTGCGTTCTGGGACATGTAGACACTGGCAAGACGAAAATCCTGGATAAGGTACTTCTGATGATTTCATTAGTTACTGTCTATCTATAACCATTAACAAGTTACGGTCTGCCACTTGTTAGCGTTCCAATTATTCTAATGTGCATAATTGCATAATTTTTTCAGTTGAGAAGGAGCCATGTCCAGGATGGTGAGGCTGGAGGAATCACCCAGCAGATTGGAGCAACCAATGTGCCCCATGGTTCACTCAAGGAGCAGATTAAGATGTGCAAAGAGGTGTGTTGAGGATCACATAAGGTTCTTTTGAGTCAGAGCTACCTTAATTATGGAGAATATTAAATATTTGATTTAGAAAACAAAACAAAGGATCATGCAGTCGGGATGATTTTTTATTTACGTGATTTATACGTGTGAATCAAGTTTACTGAATGATTTGCAGATTGACCTCAAGATACCAGGTCTCCTGATCATTGACACACCTGGCCATGAGTCTTTCAGGTGAGTGCTTTTTAGAATTAAATTTCTGACAGTTTTTGTATGTCATTTGGGAATCCCCATTTCTTTGTGATAATCTATCCTGTTACATTAATAAATAATGACAACAACAACAATGGATAATTCATGTGGCTCTGTGTGCATAGCATAGGAAATGTATGTATTACCATGTTATTGTTTAACATGGGCTATCTTTAAGACCTGACAAAGTTGTATTTTCTTCTTCAGCAACTTGAGGACGAGAGGCTCCTCCTTGTGCGACATTGCCATCCTCGTCGTCGACATCATGCACGGACTTGAACCTCAGACCATCGAATCAATCAACATCCTCAAGCAGAAGAAGACGCCATTTATTGTCGCCCTAAACAAAGTAATCAATTGGCCACATTATTGCTGTTATGAAATTTGGGTTTGGTTGAATTGTTAGTATTATTATTTTTATCACTATTGATCATGCCACCAATTTGCATATGACCATGTGAATAACTTATTGTGGATGTTACTATTTAATTATTTAGCAACTTTTCATTACTTGTCATCCTATTACACTCACCGATTTGGGAAAGGCATACATACTTCATTGTTAATGCCATGAGATCATTATTGTTCAATAATATGTAATAATAATTGTAACATTCATGTCAACAACAGATTGACAGGTTGTTTGGTTGGGTAACAAACTGCCATGCCGACATTGTCAATCAGCTCAAGAAACAAAAACCAAATACCAAGATGGAGTTTGATGAGCGAGCAAAGCATGTCATCGTCCAGTTTGCTGAACAGGTGAGATTTTCCTTTGATTTTTTAAAATTAACCACGATGTTTGAGCCAATGCTTGCCATTTTTTAGGGCCTGAATGCTCGCCTATTCTACGAAAACACGAAACCTCGCGAGTTCATCTCTCTTGTGCCGACATCTGCCACCACGGGAGATGGAGTGGGCAACTTGATGGCCCTCATCTGCGAGCTCACACAGACCATGATGCTCAAGAGGATCATGCTTTCAGAGGAACTCCAGGCAACAGTCATGGAGGTTAAGGCCATTGCTGGTCATGGCACGACCATCGACGTCATTCTTGTCAACGGCAAGCTGGCCGTGGGCAACACCATTGTGGTTGCCGGTCAAGAGGGACCTATCGTCACCCAAATCAGGTCTCTCCTGCTTCCGCCTCCGATGCATGAGATCAGGGTCAAGGTAGGTAGTGCTTGTCTCAATAAACAATACCCATAATCTTGGATGGCTACCAATAACAAATTATTTTGTGATAAATTTATTGAGTTTGGTTAGGGCTATTGAGACTTAAGAAAAATTGACATTGACAAACATTTGATGTTTATTCAGAGCAACTTTGAGAGCCATAAGGAAGTTTTGGCAGCACAGGGTTGTAAGATTGCAGCCAAAGACCTTGAAAAGGCCATTGCTGGTCTGCCTTTGTATGTGGCACACAATCCAGAAGAGGTTGAAATTTACAGGGTGTGTATTACACAAATGCTGCTGTCCCCAGGATTGCAAAATTCAAGTCATTTTAAGTCATTTGACATAATTGATCAATAACATTTTATACTACAAAATCAGGAAGAACTGTCTCAGATGCTAAAGGACGTGCTGAGCGACATAAAAGTCTCTGAGAAGGGTGTCTATGTGCAGGCTTCAACTCTGGGCTCCTTGGAGTCCCTCCTCAGTTTTCTCAAGTCCTCCAAAATTCCAGTGAGTGTGATTGTAATGAATGTGATGAATATTAGATTTTGGTATTATGGTTCTGATGCTTCAGTTTTCTGGCATAAACATTGGACCAGTGCACAAGAGGGATGTCGTGAAGACGATGGCCATGCTGGAGCACGACCCACTGTGAGTAGTGATGATGAATGTTGTTTGGTGGCACAAAAAAAAATACTAGCAACTTTCTTTAGTTTTCTTATATATGTACAAGGATGACTTTGATGTCGACATTGATGACAATGTAATAAAGGGTAAGTTATAATGACTTTGTCAACATCATTCCAGATTTGCCTGCATCTTGGCCTTTGACGTCAAGGTGGAAAAAGATGCTCAGGAGATGGCGGAAAGCAACAACATCCAAATATTCCAGGCCGACATCATCTACCATCTCTTTGACAACTTCACTGCCTTTAGGAAGAGGTACTACCAGCAAAAACAGGAAGAGTTCAAGCACATTGCCATGTTTCCTTGCAAGGTTGATGGATGATTTATGATTTGCAGATATTTTATTTTGATAATGTGCTTCTTCCATGTCAATTGTTTATTTCTATTGGAACTTTACTTGCTAATTAGCATTACTTATACTAATTACACATTATTTAGCACCTCTGATAAATACTTAGTTATATATTTTTAATAATGTAGCTGTGGAATGGGTTTTGAACAAATTAAATATTGTTGTTCTATTTGTTATTATGATGGCTTAAGTGATGTTAGTATTGTTTAGCAGGGTTTAGCAAGTTGAGAAGTGTGTAATATAACAGCAGTATAATAGCTTAACACGCTATTGTTCTAATAATTATTACTATTGTTATAATAACATGGCACTAACACTACTGCTTTCAATTGATTATTTAATTGCTTCTCTTTAACTTTTCCAGGTGAGGATAATGCCCGAGCACGTCTTCAATTCCAGGGACCCGATCATTTGCGGGGTGGTTGTGGAGGCAGGGTTCGTGAAGGAGGGTACCATTCTCTGCGTGCCCTCAAAAAATGTTGGTTCAGTTGTTGCTTTTGTTATGTAATAACTCAACTCAACTTCTTACAAAACAATAGGACTGAGGGTCAAACATCAGAATAATATTTTGCTTAGGGCACATTTGCAATTAAGAAAATAATACATTTAATAGGGCTAGTAGTGATTACAATTCTCTTGTTCGATTAATCGAAAGCAAATTGTTTATTGAGTGCAATGAACTTTAGCAACTTCACCTACCTTGCTGTCGAGCTTACAAATAAATGCTTGGTCAACTTTGCACTAAAATGCAATGCTTCACACTGCCTTCATTACCAAGTGGTATCCAAACAAATAATAATATTAATATATGGGATCAAAGAAGGTAACCAAAATGAATTTAGAAATTACTGATTAGATGAATTTTTTTAATATTTAATTATCTCAAATAATTAAGATTGGAAAAATATAAATTATCTTGATCTAAGCACCTCAGTGGCCCTTTGCCCACAAACATCTGAGCATCGCTGTTCTTTTAGTTCATAGACATAGGCCGCGTTAGCAGTCTCGAGGTGAACCACAAACAAGTGGAGAAAGCCACAAAGGGCATGGAAGTCTGCCTAAAGATCGATCCCATACCTGGAGATGCACCCAAGATGGTAGGAAGGCACTTCGAAGTAACGGATGAACTCGTCAGCAAGGTATGACCTTTGCTATATGTGGACAAACTTTTCGAAAATGGTCCAAACTTTCTAAGAGTCTGCCACATTATCCTCGAGGCACTATTATTTGCTGGATATATTTACATCACTGAAATGCCATTAAAATTTTTTTGGGTGGTGGATAAAACTATGAATCTGTTAATTTCATAGATAATTACATAATTGCTTGCATCACCACTAACTGTTAACAATAATTTGCATCAGCATTCCATGAGCTCATAATTCTTGTTGTCTTTAATTTATAGATAAGCAGAAACTCCATTGATGCTGTCAAGAACTGGTTCAGAGATGACATGGACAGGGCAGACTGGCAACTCATCGTGGAATTGAAGAAAATTTTTGGCATCATCTAACAAAAGGAATACCTCTTAGCCTCCGCTGATGTACTTAGCCTGTTTCCAGATTTTGATTGCTCTAGTTGGATGAAAGTATGATGATTATGGTGATATGTATTTCGATGGTACTCATTTGTCCAACAATTCTTCCAATAAATTGCATTCACGTCATGAGTCATTCTTGAATACTGGCATAAAATGTAATTTGTGCTACACTTCTTAGTTAAGGTTTGTGAGCTTTATTTTCCCATTTGAGTCAAAAATTACCAGCAGCCCTGGAATATCTTGGTTTTAAAGAAGATGCTGTGGTTGGCACTTGGGATTATTTTACAGAACAGCCATATACCTCAAAGTGAGAGCTGTGGACTTGTGGTTTCCAGTCCACGAGATCAAAGCTTTTCAGAACATCACAACAATAGAAAAATGTTTAAAGTAATTTTAGTATAAATATTTTATCAGTGGTATTTTCAATGATGGTCAAGTTTCACCTCAACCCCAGCCCCAAAACGACTAATGAGAACGTTTTGGGAAGAGAATTAGCTACTCGATTCAAACCAGTCTAAACTCTAACTGAGTTGTCCCAAAGCTGATCCGCTATCGACAAGGTCGGGCAGTCCACAAAACACTAACTGACTCTCTTCCTTACAGCACAACGAAAGTAACGCGCGCTGTCACTACCACTTTCCTCGCTAGATGTGACACACCACTTAAGTGAGGAAGCATCTTCGAATGAGTAATGACGTGCACAACTTAATGTTCTTTTTTCGTTATTTTATTATTGAAATTACGCTATTTTTGCCCCGACATCGACGTAAGTCGGAATGAGATTCAAGTACTTACGTAATCACTCGACACACTGTGCGATCCCATCGTAATTGTGGATTATGCAAAAGTAGATTAATTATGGTTATTGCATAAACGATGTGGTAATGTAATTGTGATTAGGGCAGAGACATAATGGCACGCGTCAACTCCAAGCAAACTTTGACAAAATTAAATTAATTAAATGCAATCAACGCCCAATACAGTAATCCGAATCGTGAAGAGGCTCGAAAAGCAAGCATCCGCCGCACGGAATTCAAAACAACCAGCCCTGTTCTCCGGCCTATTTTTCTTTGGTGGGTGCTTTCGACGATTACTATGGATAAATATCGAGATCTAATATTTTGATGTTCGACCTTCATGACTTTTAGTTATAAACATTTAACTAGAAATTATTTTCAAAAATACAATAAGATTCCTCTTAAGTCTCTCCTTGTCGTAGATTGGCTGGTTTCTCTCTCTCTCTTACTTTAGTGAGATTGGCTTGCACACACATTGTCTATATAACGAGCCTCGTCAAGCGCTAGGACTCTTTAAATACATATTTATATGTATGTTGGAAAAATAGGAGAGAAGAACAGCGTTTACCAAAGGACTTGCTCATTTCCTTGACCGACCTGGCCTGTCACCGGACTCCTACCTGTAGGAGAAAGATTACTAGAACAATGGACATTTACTCGTCAGATCTCAAGCTCAGTGAACTAAGCATGAACCTGGGTACACACCTCAGCTACCATCATCAGTCTCTTCAACAGCAATCCGATTCCCTCTCTGCCTCTTCTTTGGCTTCCGACAGCTCTCCACTCTATGACAGTTCTGCTTATGCCATCGTCGACGTTCTGGACTTTTTGGAAACTGGACTTCATGAATCACCAAAAGTGAGTTTGACGATTGATTCGGTTGATTTGAGCATGATTTTTCAATAACGAGGAAGTAAGTCGGTTCGATGATTTAGTTTTGACTCTGAGCTCTTGCCCACGCTTTAAACGTTCTTGAAGTGAAATGTCATTGTAAACAATGTACCGTTAATTCGACAGCGTGAAGCTATAAGTTTTATTAGTATTTCGAATGCCTCACATCTTCCTAATCGATAATTTTCTAACAGCTGTTTTGGCCCGATTTGATGGCTGCATGAGTTTGCTCTCTCGAGTTGTTTAATCAAATTAAGATTTAGAAGTTGATAAACAGACATGTTGTTATTTAAGAAAAAAAATCATCAGGTATTTTATGTCACACTATAAAATCACGTCAAATGACTATCACATGAGAGGGCATTAATTACTTATTTGCATCTCGTTCACATTTAATCGTTCTCGTGAGCAGATCAAAAGCTGTTTTGGTAATTCATTACAAAAGATTTCTTTGCAAAAAGATCAGCAGCTTTTTGTTTGCGTTCCATTGAGTTTTTAAAGTAGGTAATTTTTTAAATCGTTCTCTGAAAGTTCCAGCATTTTTTCTTAGAGTTTCTCGGTAAGCGTCAGACGTAAATATTTAACGACATCGGCATTTTCGGAGAATCTGCCAAAATTCTATGTTTCATCTGAGAATAGACAGCTCAGAGGTAATACGATTTATTCTGTGACGAGTTATTTTCTGCATGTTTGTTAGGAGAGCTTACTGAAAATTTCTCCGAAAGGACATTATGCTGTCGATTCTTAAAAGAATCGCAGCATGCTTGTGTAAATAGTAAAGAATGACTAGTTTTAGTCTTAAACGCGCTTTGTCTAGCATTGTCTAGCTGTTTGGGTCTGAGCTAAACAAAGTGGATGATTAGGTGCTCCTTTCTGAATATGGGCGTGTCAACTATTGTAGCAATGGCGCAGGAATCTCAGAATTCTGAGTTATTTTTGGATGACTTGACTGTTCGATCATTTTTTTTTTTAGAGCAATTCTTGGAATTACATTTTGAGCGGTGCAACTCTTTCGTTCTTTAAAGTACTTCAGTCAGTTGCTTCACTGCTGAATGATATTATTCATTTGCCCACAGGTTTACTCATTCAATTCGCTCACACAATTTCTTTCACTCATTTCACTCTTTTACTTGTTCGATCACTCACTCATTCACTATCTTAGATGAATCAGTTGATAAAATTACTCAGCTTTTGTATTCCACACTCGAAGAGATGAAATTTCGAAGATTTTCGAGATGATGCTTTTAAATGTGATGATGATGGTGATAAAGATGATGATGATGATAATGGTGGTGATGACAGGGCAGGGAGAATACTAATTAAGATGTATTGTTGAAGAGAGTTTGGTTCGCTCCTGTCAAGCTAATGCAGTTCCGTCATCATTATCATCATTACTACCGTCATCATCATCATCATCATCGTCGTCTTTATCGTCACATAATTAATAACATAAACTTATGTCTCGTAGTCATTATCGTCTGAAGATATTAATAATAGTAATAGTTTTCAACGATAACGACTACACCGATGGTGATAATGACGACGACGATGATGATGATGGTAATGGTACCGATAACGATGATGAGGAGAGTGATGATGATGATGATGATGATGATGATGATGGTGCTGGACGGCCAAATGATTCTCACAGGCTCTGCGTGCCATACTTAAGTTTACACTTGTCGATGGTATCAACATAACCGATGATGCAGCACAAGCCAATGTACCTCTCAATACGGTGATGTGATGTGATGATGCATTCATTAGTCTAGCGTTGAAGTGGTGGTCATATCCCATTGTAATACAGTACAACGGTCATTGTGATGATAATGCTATAATATAATACATACACACATATATATATATATATAAAATAATAATTATTATTATTACTATTATTATTGTTATTGTTGTTGTTGTTGTTATTGTTATTGCCACGGTTGGTTATGGCTATTGTTGTTATTGTTGATGATAATGATGAGACCATGGTATTGATGTTGAAAGGCACCAACATTCATAATAGATTGATGAATAAAATCATCGTTTTGGTCTATAATGGGAGTGTCATTAAATTGTCATTAATTGAATTTGAAAAAATATAATAATAATAATAATAATAATAATATTTCTATTATAATTAAAAGTAGTTATTTCGTAACATTAAAGTTATAATATTCAATAATATGTTGTACACGAATTATTGTCAATATTATTGATATAATTCATAATTAATGTAAGTGAATTATTGTTAATATTATTGATATAATTCATTATAATGCTGTTGCTGTGTCAGTAAAGGCAGAAATATGAATGCAGCAATGCAAATGGCAGAGTTGAATTATAAACCGAGGAGCGCTTGAATTTGAAACGGGTCAAAGTTTCTTGTACCCTGGAGCTAGGATTTCATGGCGAATATTTTGTGGTCGAGTGGATGGATGGATGGATGGATGGTGAATAGTTGGATGAATGAATAGGTGGATGGGTGGGTGTTTGTGTGAGTGGATGGATGGATGGAAGGGCTGAGCATTAACATTGATATGTGGTGGAGAAATGGGTCATAGTAATTTCGTTGATAGATTTTTAATTTTTAAGATTTTTTTTTAATATTTGAAGTACAACCCCTAAATAGGGACATGAATGGTGGTGATGTTGATGATGATGATGATGATGATGATGTTGATGGTTTTTGGAAGACGAGATTGGTCACAGCTGAGTGCGTGGGTGAATGTGAAGATATGGAAGATATAAATAACTGCATACTTGCTGTACAACTACATGACCACGTCTTGACTCTGGATTGATGGATGTTTGATGCGTGGATGGATGGATGGATGGATGGATGGATGGATGAAAACGTTATGCATCATTGACTGGAAACTGGTCAGTCATATTACCGCATCATTACCGTTCTCATCATTTGATCACAATTATCATTTTCCTCTTCATCACCACTACTACTAACATCATCATCATCATCATCATCATCATCATCATCATCATCGTTGTCGTCGTCGTCATGATCATCATCATCACTGGTCAGGCGCTTTCGCCATCACCGCTTTCGTGCAGTTTGAACAGATGTCCAGACAAATACATGACACGATAAGACGCTTACAACGTACACAGTTTGTACGACACAAGCGTGTTGAACACACACATACACATACAACGTACACAACACACAGGAATTGTATGTTTGTGCTTAAGTCATTTACAGTATATCGAGAAATCGTCGATGTTTGCATTTTCTGTCGTAAGCGACGTTGACGTCAGCAGGATACATTTATTGAAGAAGGTGATGATGACGAAGACGACGACGACGATGACGATGATGCTGCTGAAAATAACTGGGGTGATGAGGAGGACAATGATGATTGTGATCATCTGTAGCCATCAGATTTTTTATTTATTGTTGCCCGGCAATTTTAACAGTACTTGAGAGATTTTGCATACCTACGTAATACTAATAGTCTCTGGAATTCAGGATGGATGGATGGATGGATGGATGGGTGGAGTCCACAAAATTGATTGCAAGGTTTATCGATAAATTCAATTTGCATCCTTAAAATGGAAATATTTTTTTGTGTTTTTGCTTCGAAAAATTGTAAAAATTTGGCAAAACTCTTGTTGTCAAGTCGATAAGTTTGAATGGATGCAACGGTTTTGGTCGAAGTGTAATTGAAATGCGGTTGAAATGTCTGTGATTGAATTTGATGGGTGGGGTTTGACACTGATTGACGAGGATGTCCGTGAAGAGGTTGAAATGAATTCATTCAACCATTTGAACCTCAATGACGAACGACTTGAATGATTTTTAATTATTAATTAATTAATTTTATTTTTATTTTTTAAAGTGACGAGGACCTTACGATGAAAACGGTCCTGTATGAATCACCACTTATTATGTTAGTTCACCATCATCATCATCATCATCATCATCATCATCATCATCATCATCATCATCATCATCATCATCATCATCCATCATCATCATCATCACATCATCATCATCATCATCATCATCATCATCAATCATCATCATCATCATCATCATCATCATCATCATCATCATCATCATCTCATCATCATCATCATCATCATCATCATCATCATCATCATCATCATCATCATCATCATCATCACATCATCATCATCATCATCATCATCATCATCATCATCATCATCAATCATCATCATCATCATCATCATCATAGTCTTCGTCATCATTAGTTTAGGGTCGTCATCTATTTACTTCATCAGTGAGTCAACAAAAACATGCAAATACGACAAACATGTCTTGTTCATACTGTATGACGAAAACAACGAATGAGTGAAGACTGGTTATGGTGGATGATGATAATGATAATGGTTATAATTGTATTGATGATGACGATAACGATGTTGATGTTGCTGATGATGACTACTGCCTTGCAAGTTGTTGCTACCACAGCACATCGATGTCTTCGATAGACGGCTCATTGATTGTCTTGTTTTTCTCCCATCCATCCGTTCGTCCGACTGTCCGTCCATTCATCAATCCATCCATCCATCCATCCATCCATCCATCCATCCATCCATCCATCCATCCATTCATCCATCCATCCATCCATCCATTCATCCATACATTCATCCATCCATACATCCAGTCATCCACATATCCACTGATATCCCCAATAAATCCTTAATTCAGTTGTTCTTACACTAAAGAACTTAAGAAAAGGTGTTTTTTTTAAGAATTTCCTTTAATTACGCATTAAGTGTTCTTGAACTCGTCATCGGAGTGATCGTTGAAATCTTATCAGCGAATAATGAATGTTATTAACTGTTGTTGCACAATGTAACGATCAGTAATAATAATAATAATGATAATTATAATTATAATGATAATAATACTAATACTAATACTAATAATAATAATAATAATAATAATATTTATAATAATTATAATAATAATAATATTCATCTTATAATATTCTTACTAGTTATAAATTATTTGTCACGCTTATTATTATTTTAATCGTTAAAAATTTCTTCATTATCTATAATTGTGGATAATATTAAAAAGAAACAGTTTTGAACAAATGAAACCTTTTCTCAAACTACCCATTCTTCATTACTGTCGTATATCTTGATTTTCATTGATTTTTAATTTTTATTGAAAACCAGATTCAAGATCCTTGCGTTACCTTGACTCTGTAAAGTTGTCACTACGATCGCGATCATCATCGTCACCATAATCATCATCATCATCATCATCATCATCATCATCATCATCATCATCATCATCATCATCATCATCATCATCATCATCATCACTACTACCACTTTACATCCTCGTCGTCGTCATCATCATCATCATCGTCTACCTGTCGATACTTGTACATCTGTTCCAGAGAGGGGTTTGCTCTTCTTTGCATCGCAAAATCCTGCTGGTTGATGGTTGTTGCTGAAGCAGGATTACTTGATGTTTTGTGCGAAAACTGAAACTATTTTCTCATGCGTTGAGTAAAAGAAAAAAACTTTAATTAATTCCTCAATTACTTTTGTTTAAGCAGCAAAAAAAAACAAGAATAACTCTGCAAATATTTACATAAACATTTATTCTGCGTCACAAGAGAGAAACAAACTTCTTAGCTTGTGTTGCGCCACCATCCCGATGGAGTGTTTGTGCAAGTGGATCGTCACGGGGGGTCGAATTGAATGATCGTTGCTGGGAATCGAACTCTATGCTTTCGAGTCTTGTTTATGAGCTGGGAAAATAGTTGAGAGTAAAAAAAAGTAAATAATAATATCATTAAAAAACATTAATAATAACAATAATAATATTAATAATAACAACAACAATAATAATAATAATAATAATAATAACAAATGGCAACAATGCCTACGAGTCTATAATCACGTCCTCCAGCAAAACCAGCCCATTAACAATTTCAAGACGTCTGCAGAGAGCTCGAGAGATCACAAGACCTCAAGATCAAGACCACTACACCCCTGGGTGACAAAGGTGGATGCTAATTGACTGAGATATATTTGTATAGAAGCTGAAGAAGTTTCTTAGTCAGTTGCTACTGGCAACTGGCAACCAGTTGTGGCGATTATTATAGCGATAATGATGGTGGTGTTTATATTATAATTATGATATTATGATGATGACGACGATAATAATAATGATGATGATGATGATGATGATGATATTTCCACGAAAAAAAGTTGTTCACGCTTCACTGCCTTGGCTTAGAGCCTTCCTATCTCTACGTGCATTCTTAGTGAATGTGGCCTTAAATTCTCCCTAGTTCAAGCATTCATTCATGCATTCAATCATCCATTCCTTCTCTCATGCATTAATTAATTATTTAATTCACTCATTCATTCACTCCTCGCACCATTCCACCACCCTCTCGTAAAAGTAATTGTCTTGTGTCTGTCGACTTTACCCTCTTAAACATCTTAATGACCAACACATGTATTCTTCGCTTCTGGCTGTCTCTGCTAAATATCGTCATCATCGATATCATGATCATCATCATCATCATCATCATCATCATCATCAGCAGCAGCAGCAGCAGCAGCATCGTCGTTATCGTCGTCGTCATGATGATCACCATTAATTTATGATGACTTAGCAGTGATTATTGCTATCAGATAATTATTCAGGTTCGGAGATTGAATAAGTGATGTAATAAGCTGTATTATTATGTAATATTTATATTGGAAGCTTTGTTACTAATATTGTTGTCAAATAATAACAAAAACAACAACAATAAGGATAATAATAATAATAATAATAATAATAATAATAATAATAATAATAATAATAATAATAATAATAATGCCTATTATAACATTATAACAGATTATTATTAATGTTAATCAGTTGAATCAAATCATTCAAATTGTCATGACGACGACGACGACGATGACTCAACTTAGAAAGGCCTGATATCCTGTAGCAAAGCTATTGGTTATTGAGTAATTACAAGTTTATAATAACAAGTATTTTGACAATGATGATGATGATGATGATGATGATGGTGGTGGTGATGATGATGATGATGGTGATGATGATGATGATGATGATGATGGTGATGATGATGATGGTGATGATGATGACGATGATGATGATAATGGTGATGGTGATGATGATGATGATGGTGGTGATGGTGATTATGGTGATGATGGTGATGATGGTGATGATGATGATGGTGATGATGATGGTATAATCGTCATGTTCCCACTGGTCACGCATTAACATCACCGGGTGCTAGATATAACTGGGCTCAGTAATAATAATGATGTTTTTATAAATTTTTAAAAATTTATTCTACTCTCCGGAGTGTCTCGTGACCTCTGAACCGACATTGTTTTTGACTTGAACTGGTTTGAGGATGCAGAGGAGAGAGTCGCTTGTTGCTTTGCACGACCTTGATGATGATGATGATGATGATGATGATGATGATGGTGATGATGATGATGATGGTGATGATGGTGATGATGATGATGGCTACGACGATGATGTTGATGACGACGGCGACGGTGGTGATGATGGTGATGATGTAGTTGTAAATGATGATAATCATATTATTTTTATCATCATGGAAATTACCACTAAATAAATCTCTATTGAAAGAAGATCCTTGTTCAGAATGCTTGAATAATAACAAAGAATCGATTAAAATTAAATTGCATTAAAAAATATGTTTAAACAGTTAAAAATCATCATCGTTTCTTCAATCTAACTCCATTTCTGTCTCTCGTTTCTTCACTCGGTCAATCGAATGCTTGTTGTTGTTGTTTTTTATTTTATTTGAGCGAATCAAAATGTTCTGTTTTGCGACGCTACGAGTCGTTTCAAGTTGAACTTTTCAAGTTTGAATTGAGGTTGTGTCATTGCACTGGTGAGAACAGTGGTTGAAGTTTGTCTTTTAATTGAATAATTGGGATCTGCATTTTATCAGGGATTCATTCATTCATTCATTACAGTTGAACTGAACGCTTTCTAAGCATCATCTGTCTTTGCACTCCTTACCCCTCTCTCTCTCTCTATCTCGCGCGCGTCCAAATACGAGAACATCGAAATAAAAATTTTTAAAATGTAAATTAAAAATAATATTTTCACTTTATATATTTGTATGAATTATAGTAGAATATTATATTTATATATTATTTATTTATGTATTTGTTTGAATATTGCATTTGAATTACCATCACTGAACTAATTCATTCATCCATCTCCATCCATCCATCTTACTTTCTTCAGGCCTACAACAGCTTCAGCCAGGATTCGAACTCCGACGATAACAACCAGTGGCTCCAATTCCTGAACCCACCCAGCGAAAAGGTCAGAGGTGAAGTCGGTGCATTGACCTTTCATGACGACGACGACGACAACAACAACGGCAGTAGCGACTTCATGGCTGAGGATAGACTGGATTTCTTGGACAGCGAGCATAAAATCAAGTTGGAGGAACATAGTTACTCACTATGCAATGAAGGAGATGACGACGAAGATGATGGTGGAATGAATGAGTTTAAGCTGCACTTCGATGGAGGTTGGTTGGTTGATTAGTTGGTTGGTTGTTGGTTGATTGAATTGTTGATTGTTGGTAATACTATAATACAATTACGTTATATTATATATGTTATATTATATTATTTTATACAAATGTTAAAATTGTGTTGTTTATTTAATCTATGGAAACAATTTCTCTGCACACCAGTAGAGATATTTTTTCACTTTGTGTTCTTTCTGAAAACGTTTGAGTGCAAATCGTTATTTGTTGTTGTTGATGTTGTTGTTTTATTCTTATTCTTGTTGTCTTGTTTTGAGAAGCTATTTGTTCGATGAAGTCTGCACTATTCAAATTCAGTAGCTATACATTCACAACACCGTCATCATCATTATCATCATCATTGTTTCAGATCTGGAGCTCTTCCAGGCAGACGTCATGGAGCACGATAGTTTTGATTCGGCCAAGAAACTGAATGTCATCGGTGACCTCCTGTTAGTGGACGAACAGGGACCGAGTCTGGGGGAACAGGGACCCGAAGACGGGACGGTACCTCTATTCGACACGGTTTCTCGGGAAGATTTGAACTCGGCACCTTACGATGCTCATCAGACTCTCAGCAAAAAGTTTGGATTAGTGCGGTCAGGACTGGTCGAGTTTTGTCCGCCCGTGTGCCAGATTAAAACAGAACCTGAGGAATTGGCGCAGGAAGAACTGGTCTTTTATGGTGAGCAGTTATGATTGGGATGGAGATGATTATTTAAGTATTTATTGAAGTATTACTGCATGATATTTATTTCATTTAGTATTTCTTGAAGTATTTCTAGGTATTATTTATTTATTTATTTAAGTATTTTCTGAAGTAATAATAATAATAATAATAATAATAACAGCAATAATAATAATAATAAATTTAGAAAGCGCCATGTGCATCAGAGGTGCCATTATTATGTATTATTTATGTATTACGAATACATATTTTTTTATTTAGTATTTACAATTAGGTTATTTTAGCAAAACATTTTATAATTTGCAGTATGTAAGTAGTTGCTATTGTGTTACTTATTACCCTCATCATTATTGGTGTCGTTCTTTCGTAACTGAGCTGTTAATTCTCATTCTGCTGGAGACTGCTGTTACAACTGCTTACCGCCATCATCGCTATCATCATCACAACCATCACCATCCCCTTGAAACAGTTAAGAACATTTGCTGTTCAAAGGTCTTAGTTCATTGCGGTGCCTCGTAAGCTCTCGAGCAGTAGACGAGTTTAATGTACATAACTGATTCTTGTTTGGTGTTATATTTATACTTACTTATGCAGAATGAGACTAAATTGTAACATAATAATAAACTTATATAATATAAAATGATGGTATATAAACATCTACGAACGATCAAACCAACTGTATTATGTAGCGCTTACTTCCCATGTAGGTGAATGTACGAACATTATTTGCTTCGGTCCAGATAACAGAGAAGTACTTGTCGATATCAGCAGTTATAAATATAAAAAGTGAATAATGCTTTTTTTTTTAAATCTTTTAAAGGAAATGATTTTGGTATTATTTTAGGATTGTATTTGAGAATTGAGGTTTTGAGCTTAATATAGAAGAATATATAATAAAAAATAACAGGGGAGAAGAAATATTATTCTACTTTTAGTATTACAATATAGCCAATAAGTATTATTATTATTATTATTATTATTATTATTATTATTATTATTATTATTATTATTATTATTATTATTATTATTATTATTATTATTAATATTAATATTAATAGTAGTAATAGTAGTATTTGACACTTCTTAGTTGGTAGTTTATTAGCGTCCATTTCATGACTAGATGACTAGGAATCCACCATTTATATGGCGCTCCCCGGTGCGAACACGACCCGTAACAACTTTGCTTTGTTATTGCCCGCTAACCAGCCAGCAGCATCATCTCCCCAAACTAAGTTTCACCCACCCACAGTGTTGTTGTGCCTATGATTGTTATTCAGAATGCAACACTTGTTCCAAAAATAATAATGATTATAATAATAACAATAATAATAATAATAATAATAATAATAATAATAATAATAATAATAATTGTAATAATCGTTTTACTTAGTTTTTTTTTTTACATCGTTTCCTTCCTGCTAATAAAACATCAATCTACTTACCTATATATGTATGTACAATCGCTAATGCAACAACAACATCAATGACTTACAATGTCATTCCACCAGGCAACATCGTGGACGCTGGCGGTCTTCCCCCGACTCCCCCTTCGAGTGGCTGCGGGTTGAACAGCGACAGTGAGTGCAGTAACGGCGGTCTGAGTGGTCCTTCAAGTCCTCCTGCGGCAGCCAGAGAAGGCAGGAAGCAGTTGGACTCTGGCAAGCAACAACACAGCACCTCGCTGTTCTCCACCCCTGTGAGTTTCTTGTGCCGATGTGACGATGACGATGATAGTGTTGGTAGTGACTATGATGGTAAAGTTGATGATGGCGATATTAAATATGATGATGATGATGATGATGATGATGACGGTTGTTGTTAGTTACGGTCCACCCATTTACGAGATGATGTCTTCGCCATCCCTCCAATCCATTGTCCTCCATATCGTGTTGTTATCACTGATTGAAACCTTAAGACAATTATTCTCTGATAAGAATAGTACAACTAAGTCAGAAGATGACGACGATGACAATGATGATGATAGTATTGATGATGACGACGACGATGAAGATGATGATAATGATGGCGACGATAATGGCATTTAAAAATATCTTACTACACAATTAGCATCCTTCAGTAGGAGAATGAAGTCGACATGTGTTGAACATTAAGAGTGTTCTGACATTTCGGATGACGAAACATTTTGAAGGCTCGAAACGGTGACTTGAGAAAACAACGAGAAAGAATGAGGAGTGAGAGAGTGAAGAAGATGAGTTGGAAGGAGTGAAAGGGAATTGGAAGGAGTGGGGATGAATGGGATGAAGGAGAAGGAGTGAGGTTGAGTGAGCAGGCGTGAGAATGATGCTGAGTACCGATGATGAGTGATGACAATGGATAAAGAGTTCAAAAGGTCCTAAGAAAATTCTTCTAAAGATTCAAAAATAATTCAAAGCTATGACGGATGAAACAGCGAGAGTGAAGGATCGATGAAGATGATGAGGATGATGATGTTGATGCTGAAAAAAAAGGTTCAATAGAGAATGTTGATGATGCAATAGGGTTCAAAGTATGGATTTGCTTTCGCTATTGAAAACCGTCGCCATCATCATCATCATAACCGACACCAATATCATCATGATCATAATCACCACCACAGATTCCATCAAGTGGCATCCTGATCCTGAGTGAGGAGGAAAAGCGTACCTTGTTGGCAGAGGGATACTCACTGCCCTCGAAGCTGCCTCTGTCGAAGCAGGAAGAAAAAAATTTGAAGAAGATCAGAAGAAAGATCAAGAACAAGGTTATAATAATAATAATAAATATAATAATGTTTAGGATAATTGTAATAATTATAGCAATAATAATAATAATAATATATTTTAATATTTTTACCACAAAAATAATGTTTGTTACAACATTAATACATTTAAAATGTCTTTTTCTAATGTTATAATATAATTTATTGCTATTGAAGAATAATATTTAACAATATTATCGTTGTTGTTATTATTTTGTAAAATCTATTAATTGATATTATTAATTATTACTCGATATCGAATGTGTCTGTAGTTGAGGACAGCAGATGTTTAAGATCATCATCATCATCGTCATCGTCGTCGTCGTCATAGCGCTATCATTCTCACCTGTGTCTTGTTTTTAGCAGCTGTACACCAGAGCCACACAATGCTGTAAATGTTAATTTAAATATTATTTAATTTAATTAATTAGTTATTATTATAATTATTATTTTTTAATTTTATTATTAAATTGATCAATTACGTAATTATACAGTTAACATGTGATTACATTAAAAAATTATTGGAGGTTCAAAATGTTGCTTAATAAGCCAGTTTGATATAATTGCATTAAAAATAATTTGTTAATGTTAATGCATTTATTTTCAATGCAATTATCGAATTCGAACCGTTGAAATCATTCTATTAATTATATTACATTTATTCAATAAGTATTTATTTATATTTTAATTAGTCAACCATTTAATTGTGTCATAATTAGTTAATATTCATTTAACTGTATTACAAGCAATCCATATTAATTTAATTGGTTTTTAATTAGTAAATACTTAGTTATTTACGTTGTAATTATTCATTACATTTTAAATTATTCATTCTTATATATCTTTTAAATTCAATTTATGTTAGCCAAAATCCATTTGAGCATGTTGTAATAAGCCGTTTTCATTTAATTATGTTATAATTAGTTAGTATTCATTAAATTATGTTGTAATCTGAAAATACTTATTTAATTAATTAGTTGTAGTTATTAATTATGTATTTAATTATGTTATAATTGATCCATCTTGTTGTAGATCTCAGCACAAGAGAGTCGAAGGAAGAAGAAGGAATACCTAGAGAGCCTCGAGAAGAAGTAAGATAATTATTATCATTGCGATAAATAATTCGCACGTTCGTAATAATTTATGTTAAGGAGGACTCGCTACGAATATATATTATAGAATTTTGGAAATTGAGCTACTATCATTACTACATTTATTCTTACTGCATTGTTAATTAGCTAATTTTTCTTATTATAGTTGAGGTTGTTCCATTAATAATTACTCTTTCAATCATTATCACCATTATCATCGCTACGACATTCGTGACGTCACATTACAGGGTGGAGCAAATGACGCAGGAGAATAGCAGCCTGAAGAAGAGGGTGACATTGTTGGAGTCAAACAACAGGTCATTGACCTCTGAACTTCAGAGGTTGCAGGGTTTGGCCAACAGGGTCGTGAAGAACGTTGCGAAAGCAAACTCCACTTCCTGTGTTGCTGTGAGTTGTATATATTATATATAGTAGGACAACAAGAGAATGTAGGGGGCTCTTGAGGATGATGATGATGATGGTGGTGGTGGTGGTTGTTGTTGCTGCGGCTGCTGTTGTTGTTGTTGTTGTTGTTGTTGTTGTTAATTTTAGTCAATGTTAATCAACTAAACATTTATTGTTATTTATTCTGTTCATTGCAGTTAATCAATTAATCCCAGTTACTTGATTGTTTCAGGTCAAGTGAAGTGACTTCAGTCTTCAGAGATTTGGTAAAATTCTTAGTTTAATTTTATCTCTGCTGTTGTTGAACATGATGCATTGAAATCACACACGTACAAACCATCACTGAAATCTTTCAGTTCACAAGTTGGAATGAATGAATATGAAGCCGAAGTTAGAGAAAAGAACCAATGGACGTGTAAATGGAAGGAGTATGAATGACAGAATGTATGAAAGAAAGAACGAATTTAATGAACCAACCAATGGAGTGGACATCAGGCGATCATGATTGTTGGCTTCCTAGTGGATAGTTTTGACCACCAAACAGGCAGTAACAGCAGCAGCGAAGAAGCAGAAATTATTTTGTTTAATATTATTTTTTCTCGATTGTAAAATATTTTTTCGTGAAATTGTGATTCGTTGGTCTTCGGTGGTAATTGTTGCTGTGGTTGTTGTTGTTGTTTTACAACCGTCGTCGTCGTCGTTCTATTGCTCTTTTCTCCAGACCACTGTTCGACATTCAGATTCATCGATTCCAGACATGTTGTATCGTGTATTTCTTTTATCTTTGCTTATAATAATAATTATTAATCTAACTATAATTTTGTTATTATTATAATCATTATTATTACTGTTATTATTTTAAGCTTAACATTTGAACCTGTTGTTGTTGAATTTTGTTTTTCATCCGAGCTCTCAGAGATTTTGTCGTCTGCGCACTTTATTGCAGCTATTTTTGGACGTTCTTGTGGCTGGACATTGGTTCTGCCAGTTTTTCCAGTTGTAAATAAACTGAATAAGACTTCTACTACAGCAACAACAACAGCCATGATTATGATAATGATGATGATGATGATGATGATGATGATGATCACGGTGATAGTGACAATATTGTAGTTATAATAATAATAACATTGATTATTAGTTGTTAGCGCTATTATTATTGTTAGTGATAAAACTTAATTTTAATAACCCTTGATAAGATGGTCCTTATTCAAACTGCATCTGAGTTTGTTGAGTTCGGATGATATGCTGTTGTTGATTTTAACGTTTTTATGATTTTATTATTATTATTATTATTATTATTACTATGACTGTTATTGTAATTATTATTGGTTTGTTTTCTGTGGCATTACAATCTTTACCATAGTACTGCAATGATTAATTATTGTGATTATCAGCAATTGAGGTGATTATTATTATTATTATTATTATTATTATTATATTATTATTATTATTATTATTATTATTATTATTATTATTCTGTATTATTTTATTATTATTATCATAATATGCTGAACTTAATAATATTTTTTCTTTATTTTTGCCAGCGTGCCTTACTGCAATTTATCTTAAAAATATATTCCAGAACTTCACTTGAAAATGGGTTGTTATGCTCATAAAATGTCTTCCTGCGAACTGATTTGGTTTCAATCGAGCAGTTGATTACAATTTACATCTCAATCACGTGTCACTCATATCATGACCTACCTGGCGCCAGGTTTACCTGCAACCAATCTAAAGTAAATTGCTCAGCCCTACTGAATTCTTCTGTATCGGGCTGAATGATTCGAAAATAATTCTAATTAATGTGATGTATTGAATGTCTTTTTGGTCACATTTATATTTACAAGAGATTGCATCTTACCTGTTACTGACAAGTTGTTAAGCACTTTGCTATAGTGTGTTATTCATACCTGTCGGTCTACCTGAGTGTCTGTGAGGAGATGCGAGATCATTCGGGGCTTATCCATCCAGTGCCGAATGATCTTTGAACGTTTCCTGTTTTTGTCTCCAATCTTGCCTTCGTCACACTTTGGATCATTTTAATTGCGACTGTGGTGCGATGTCACGTGTTGACATTACTTTACATGACATTGGACGTCGTCATTATAATTGTGAAAATGTGAAAGTATGAAACTACTACTGCATTATTACATTATTGCATCATTACGTTATTACATCATTACGTTACATGGACATTCAGAAATCTCATTCTTTTGACGTTCTGTAGCGTTGAAACTAGGCAAATAGTTCGTGTCACAGCAGGTTTTTGCTTCTTGAGATGCAACGATGCTACCGGCATTCGTTACAATCCGTCGTTGTGCATTGTTACATCATTACATTACATGGACATTCGGAAAATTTTGCTTTCGCAATTCCCTCTTGAATGTATCCTCCCTTACCTGTAGTACGACTGGATCTTGTAATGGTAATGTAACGTCTTAGTTCACTTAGAATGCAATGTAATCGTAATGCGATGTAACCTCGATGTAAAGTAATGTAATTTAATTGGAATGTAATCGTAATGGAATGTTGTCAGTTTACTTTTAGTTAGGCTGCCTTCAAACATTTGGTTTACAAATGGATTCCATGCAGTATTCCCACCACGTCTCCTGTGCGTTATTATTATTATTATTATTATTATTATTATTATTATATTATTATTATTATTTACTACTACAAATTATAATAATTATTTATTATTATTATCACTATTACTAATAATAATAACAATATTAATATTAATAATACTAACGTTAACTAATTACAATTTCATGAGCATCTGAATATTAAATGATGGGATGACATCATTACTATTCATGAGATGACGTCATTAACATTCATTAGGCCTTCCTAACTACTGATATTCCAGTAATCTATTTATTTTATTACCGACGAGACTTTTGAGTACCAACATTCTTGTCGCCGATGTATGAAAGTGAAGTTAAAATTATTATCAAAAATATCATTATTATTGTTGTTATTATTATTTAATATTAATATTGTTATTAATTTCATTTTATCTTGTTTCATATTATTGTTTACTCTAGCTTTAATTCAATGAGTCTTGAATTGAATATAAATGCATTTTCTCCTCTGTGTAGCCGGCTTTAAGACGTTTGTTGACGTTCTTTCGATAATATTTCTTCTTGCTAATATTATTTTTATTATTATTATTATTAAATATTATTATTCGAGTTGATTTGGCTCTTGATGGCGTTTTTGCAGTTGGAAAAGCTTTACCTTTTCAATCGTCATCTTTGTCGTCGTCCTCAAGTAATTCATATCAGAGACTTCAAGTTGAGTTGAGCGGATGTTCGTTACAACTATCCACGCTGATGATAATAATGATAATGATGATGATGATGATAATGATGATGATGATAGTGATAGTTGTGGTTGCTGCGATGAAAGTCGTTATCAGATGTTAGTAATTTGTGTTAGTGTTAGTAACACCATACGTTTGTGTATTTTTTTTCGCAATCATTATTATTATTATTATTATTACTAATTTTTTTATTATGGTGCTTATTTGATGTACCCATTCTGTTGCAGATAAAAATGATTATTGAACATGATTATGGAATTCTATTCTTGTCCTTCGAGTTCAAGTTGTAATAGATGATGCCAGAAACTTTGTTTGCCCTATTTGAACTCATTCTTTCATATATCTGTTCATCCGTCCGCCCATTCAACCATCGTTGGAATCACAAGTGTTAGTGCCTTATTGGTCCATTGTTATTTTTTGTTGTTTTCATTACATATTCCCAGCCAATCAGAGAAGTGAACCTTTCCGTTGGATTCGCTTTGGAGATTGACGCGTGCATTCGTTTATTTAAAAACGAAACTCTTTTGGGTTTTTGGGATCCGACTTTCGGTTTCACTTCTGAGGATTTTTTTTCTTTGGTTATTTCTCGCTCAATTCGTCGATTGCAATTTGTAAACAAGATGCTGAAAACTGATGACAAGAAAATGTAATAAAAATATTAACGGATCAATTTTATGAAATTTGTAGAGCGAAGAACTTTCAATGGTACTAAAAACAAAAGCCGTTCTCCAATTTATCATGATTTCCCAACTACTTTTTTAAGGTACCTAGATGTAAGGCAAGCTGACTGGTTCAGGAATACATATTATTTTAACATTACATTCTAGACTGTTTCTAAAATAAAATAAACATGAACAATTACGAATAAAATATTTGTAGCCACAAAGTTATTTCTAAACGAGGCCCTGTTGTTCACTAGTCGCTCGTTGGTAAAGTTGGATCCGACGAAGAAATCCGTTCTTATTATATCATAATTATTGCACTTTGGTTATCTAATATGATAGATGTTCATTAAAAGATAATTTAAAACTAATAAAATCAAAATAGTTGCACATTCCTAAAAACGAACAAAAAGAAAATAAGAAAATAAACATCGTTTAGAAAACGGATTCTAGATTTAAAAAAAGAAAGAAAATGAAAAACATAGGCATCAGAAGTTTGCAGATTGAAATCCTTACAATCAACATATAATTGACTGTCATTGATTTGAAATAATAGTTCTGAACCCGAGTAAACAGCCTGGCAATGACAGGAAAATGTTGTTACTGCGCATGGTGGGGGACTTTGCTTCTGAAATTGTTTTCAGGTTGTTTAATCATTTTGGTTAATTGTAGGCTTACAATTTTTAGTTACTTGTTTCTTGTTAAGAAATTTAAATTTAAATTTGACAACCTTAAAGATCACTATTTAATTTTCTGAGCACATAATATAACACATATTACATTTAAATGCTTATTATAAACTTTATTTAATACCACATTTAAACCATTACTATTTTCTTCCATCGTAAAATTATTACAAAAAACACAATACGAACATCATGATGCAAATCGGATGACAAATTAATTAAATGACTTACAGATGCAATTACAGTCAACGTAGCTCTTAGACAATCAGGAAAATTCTGCGAAAAGACAGATGTTTCAGAAAAGGTATTTGACGGTGACACGAATTACATGAATAGTGTCTTTATGGATGCTGGAGCTTGCTCGAAAGCGTATTTGGAGGTGAGGTTGGAGAAATCAAGAAGCATACAGTTTGTTGTTGTTTACCAGGGAGAAGGTTAGTGCTATCCTGCGATAACAAATTGTGTTTAATACGGTATTAGTAATACCAAATTAAATATTCACGCTTGTATGTTGAAACATTTTTTAATTAAGGTTATTTAGTCTATAATCATTTATGAAAACTTGAGTTTGTTGAATGCAGGACACGCCAATCAACTGGATTTCTTCAATGTTGACTTGCTTAATGACAAATTGGTCCGAATTTCCTGCGGATATTATTCTCAAAAAGCTGAAGTACTTGGTGGGGGCATGAGAGTAAATTGCCAAGATAAAAATAAGTTATACAATTTTATCAAAGTACTTACTAGAAAATCAGGAAGTTACGACATTGCTGAGTTGGAGGCTCACACCTTCGGTGACAAATTTTTTGTTTTATCTCAGTGGCAAATATTATAAAAATATTTTGAATTGAAAATTCTCGAAAAATTTCATTTTAGCTTTAGAATCTGAGACATATGTAATGCTTCACCAAGGCTGTTATGCAGAGTTTAAAGGTTCAACGGTAGAAATTAGTTTGGAAAAATGTCAAAAAAAATGCTTTGAAGAAAATAAAATGTTTGTTGCGATCAAGGTTGCAATGAGAATTAACATGTTTCATTTGTTTAGTGAAACGTATTTTAATAGGGTTAAATATTCAGTTATTACCTAAAACCAGTGGAAATCTTTTTTTATTTAAAAACATTTTTGCAACTTTTTTATGTTTATGTTGTTTATACTGTTGGTGAAAAACTTAAATTATATTATTATTATTAATTTTTGCTTATGTTATATAATGTAATTAAAATTTTGTTAGATAGTTATTATGTACGAATGAAAAATAGAAGGAGCTATGAATGAATATTTTAATTATCTCAAATAAAGTAAATATTGAGTGTAATCTTTGGAAGGCAAATAGGATTTGTAGTTGCAGTAATGACTTAGAAGAGGAGACAATATTAGATAATAGAGATTGTACCATAAAATGTCCAGGACAAGAAAGATACTGTGGAGGTGAAAATGCCTTTTCTGTCTACATGAGTTAGTATAATCTCTATTATTGAATAAGTAATTTATTCATGTATTTTATCATTTTTATTTAAAATGATTGATAACTGAAAATTTAACTAAATTACGCTTAATTAACTAGTAAAAGTTCCGCTTCCTACTGTCTGGTCATGTCACCCAACGACTAAATCTGATTCTAGTAGAGGTAAAAAGATGAACTTGACCATTGAAAAATGTCTACAGGAATGCAAAAAATACTTGTTTTTTGCAACGCTAGTAATATTTATTTTATATTACATAGTTTAAATTTATTTGACAATTTGGACCCTTTTCATAAATGAACCAAAAACTATATACAGTGGAACCCACTTATCTCGACTTCGGTTAACTCGCCAACCCTATTAAGTCGATGCTTTTGAAGTGGAACCTCCAAATTCCTTCTTTGTCTTATAATTTTCTCATCGGTTATGTCGATACTTTTATGTCGCCGAACCCTAATAGATCGAGCACAATAGAATTTGCCACTTTACATCAGTTATCTCGATCACCGTGACTAATCGTCGACTTTGAACTGGAACCGCAAAATTCCCAATGTCACAAAGTTTTGATTCCTCCCCTCAAAAAAAAAACGTAGTATCAATTTTTAAACATCATAAGAAAATTAATATTAATGTCTGATAATTAATATGATGAAAAAAATAAAATTTTGTATTAAGCAGAACACATAAGTTTCAACGACGTCACATATTCTTAGTAACTCCCACCCTCAAGTTACATTTCGTAGCAAATATTTGAACCTTACCCTCTATTCTAAATGCGTGACGTCATTTATGGAAGTGATAAGTGTTCATGAGGCAGCGGACTATAAAAACAGGCAATTCCAGATACATGAATGTACAGCTCTATTGAATAAAGATAAAGATTGAATATTGTAAAACAAAAATAGGCATGTGCGTACAGTAACGATAATGTTAATGATCAGAGATTTCTCCTGGGACTCTTATGTAGATGAAAAGAATTCGAGAAAGGGTCTAGCAAAGAGTGCAGTCACAATACATTTTTGAACTTAGGTAAAAGGGAATTTTAATAATATGAAATATATAAACGCGAATTTCTGAATAAAATTTAAAAATAATAACTATAGATGGCATACGATAATTGTTTACTAATAATAAATTTAAAAATAAATTATTAATGCTCTAAGTTAGGTGATCGCTGTCTTTGTTTGGATTCTACTCCAAGTTTTGTAGTTATAGATTTCGAAATCGGCTGTAACACACAATGTTTAGGAGATACAACCCGTCTTTGCGGGGGTGAAACTGGAATGACTGTTATGCGAAGTAATTAAATAATTTTTATATAATTTAATTTATATTGATATTATATTATATCGCAGACCGTCAAGTAAATTTTTCGTACTGCAAAAATAAAATTCGTCGCTAATTGCAAGATTTACAGGGTCATTTAACAAGGTTAGGATTGGGGGTAAGGTAGGATTAGAGGTATAGTAGGGAATAGTAGTTTAGGCTTGAAGTTAGGTACCAAACGTCGATACGTGTGAATCGGCCAACGATCGAAAAGCAAGTCAATTAAAATAGAAATATTTAAAAAAATGGTGACCCGTCACAAGAGCCCGGCGACAGAATAGCCCCGACAAAACAGCCCCGTCAAAATAGCCCGGCGTCAAAATAGCTCAAGACAAAACAGCCCCGACAAACAGCCTCGTCGAAACAGCCCGGCGTCAAAATAGCCCAGGACGGAAAAATCCCGTCAAAATGGCCCCGTCAAAATAGCCCCGACAAAATGGCCAGGCGACAAAATAGCCCAGGACAAGACAACCCGGCAACAAAATAGCCCGGTGACAAAATAGCCCCGTCAAAATAGCCCCATGATAACTCCGTGTCAAAGTATTTTTAAAAAATGTTGTGAAACTGAATCAAAATTTAATTCGAAATTAGTGGCTTGAATGCTTTGACCGTTTTGAGTATTGTTTGTTGTTATTATTGTTCTCCAGAAGTTTAATTTGCATAGTCTTGCTTATTCAAATTTGTATCTGGCTTACAAATTTGTGTTGACATTATCCTCATCACAAGTTGCTTGTGAGAGGTCGTTTTCAAAATTGAAATACGTTTTGAACAGATTAAGATATTTTCTGAACCAGTCAATTCTACGATCATTCATGCTGATGTCATGTGAGAAAGACTCTTTTCCAAGAATCAGTAACAATGAAATCAATGATGTTTTAGCATCGACTAGTGAAACGATGAAAAAGCTGTTATAATAGTTAATAGTGAATAGAAATTGTAGACTCTAGTGTTTCTTATGTTTAAGTTGATCATACGAGTTAAATAAAATTTCCCGGGCCGGTTTTTTAAGCCAGTCCGACCCAGGTGACAGGGTTGTTTTGACGGGGCTGTTTTGTCGGGGCTATTTTGTCGCAGGGCTATTCTGTCGCCGGGTTGTTTTGTCCTGAGCTATTTTGTCGCCGGGCTATTTTGTCGGGGCTATTTTGACGGGGCTATTTTGACGGGGCCATTTTGACGGGATTTTTCCGTCCTGGGCTATTTCGACGCCGGGCTGTTTTGACGGGGCGGTTTTGTCTGGGCTGTTTTGTCTTGGGCTATTTTGACGCCGGACTATTTTGACGGGGCTGTTTTGTCGGGGCTATTCTGTCGCCGGGCTGTTATGACGGGGTGCCTAAAAAAATATACTGAAACTAAGAAGTTAAATAATAGAAGTCAATAAAAAACCGTACGAAACTTTGTAAAATAAAATTTAAAAAAAAAAAAACTTAGCGTATGGCTAAAAGTGTTTTTCTATCTGCCAATACGAAATACATTGAAACTTCGAATATGAATTTAAAACAATTCGAAAGCGTTACCAACAAAGTACTTTAATTTTAAGCCTGTTCTATCGACAGCCTGCAAGAGAAAAGATTCCAAAATGGCTTGCGAAGACATTTTGCAATGTAACGGTGAATATGATATGTTTGGAGTTTGCATATCTGGTTGCAAATCAGGATACGTTGGTAAACATTGTTTGCAAAAAGGTAATTGCCCGTTGATTACAGATTTTTTTATCTGCATCATTAATTTATCATATTAACCTTGAAAACAAATGATAAGATTATGCAATAGTGGTAATGCTCTGATTGACATAATCAGTGATTTTCAGAGTACCTCGAATAACTCATCTGAGACCTATCAGTTCAAAACAATAAAACACAGTATGCCTTATGACCTATTGTTTTGAGGAGGCAACGGCAGACATAATGTTTCGAGTTCAAAACCCAGCCAGCACCGGCATACAACATACGGTTGTTATGTAAATGGCAAATCGTATATAAAGTGCCGTCACATCCTATTGCAATTGAGCCTTGTATTTTATTACTTTTGCAAAAGCTACTCCAGATATTGTCAAGGTTCCAGATCTCCGATTGACTACAACAACGAATCTACCATTACTTGCAACGGCAAGAGATGATGATACAAATAGAATTGATCTCGGATTGACTACAACAACGAATCTACCATTACTAGCAACAGCAAGAGATGATGATAGAAACGGAACTGATGATATAAGTAGAGTATTTACAACTATTACAACTATTATAAATATGGAATTATCTAATGATAGACTGAATTTTGCGGGTGTACCAATAAACATAGTTTTGGATTTCTGCGGATTCAGTTTAAGAAAGAGATTCCAATCACTTATAGATTCGGTGCACTTCTGAAGATATCCTAGTTGAGCTAAAATGCTATAGCTGGAAAGATTAGAGAAAAGACTTGTCATCTGCATATTGATGGAAGATTGATTAATTAGTGCAATTATAGTGGAACCGATTTGTCTCGACCTCGGTTAACTCGCCAAACCTATTAAGTCGGGGGGAACCGCCAAAATCCCTCTTTGTCTTAGCATTTCTATAATCGGTTACGTCGATTCGTTTATGCCGCCGAACAAGCAGAAAAGAGGGCCAAATTCGAAACTTTCCATCAGTTATCTCGATCCACTGCCTAATAGCCGACTATGAAACGGAACGGCCAAATTCCCACTGTGTCCTAGAATTTTCTCTAGATGGAAGATTGATTAATTAGTGCAATTATTTTTAAGATTTGTGTGTAATTTTAATAAATAATGAACGCTTAAAATATCTTTACGTCCAAATTCATCTGGGTAATCACAATATTTATAAGAACGGGTATTGAAATACAACAAAGTTCCATCAAAATCTTACCGAGGCATGCGTTACTAGAAAGTAATAAAATTTTGTTGCTAGCATTCTTCATTCTAACATAAAATTAAAGTTGTATCAATAATTTTCAAAATCGCATAGCACTTGGAAATGCAACAGATACTGGAAATTGGCTCGACCAATTTTTGAGGAATACAAGGTTAATAGACTCACACAAGAATAAAAGTCATAGTTTTAGCATATTTAATAATTTTTAGAGGTTCAGGGTTTTTTTTTATTTGATTGCACCTGCACCGAAAATGTCGATTTGGACCAAGGAAGTGGATCCTTAAAAAGGTTCATAGGAGAGACAGATACTTGTTAATTGTCATATATCAAATAATCTTATATGTTATAAGTTAAATTTTTTATTACAATATAACTTATTAAAAATTTGACAATAGTATAATAAGAATTATTTATTTTCCAGACAAAAATAAAGATTTTATGGAAACACTTAAATTGATTCTTCTTATAGTCATCGTAACATCGTCTGTAATTTGCTGCTATGGAATGACGTTTGTGCTATTAGTTTTTCACATTTGCTTTCTTATTATTTGTTATACAAATGTCCTTCTTAGCCGCAAACATGCAAAGTCAGTCCATTCAGAGGGAAGTCAAGCGTCTGCTGGAGCAAGTCGAGTTCCTCCTGTTGAGACAAGTCAAGTTCCATCTGCAGAGCCTTGAAGACTTTTAAATCATGTTCTGTAGAAAAATAGTTCAACCAATGAAAGTCAATTTTTCTAACAGGAAATATTCAAGGATGTTAGGTTGGTTCTTTAAAATTATTTTGGAACAAATGACCTATATTTGAAATTCAAGCGTGTAAAGGGAAATCACAAATAATTTTTGTTTTTTTTTTTTAGGATTGAACCTCAAAAACCAGCTTTTGCAAAATGATTACTTAGGAATAAAGAACTGATAAAAAAATTAAAAAAATTACCAAAACAGGAAAACTTTAGTTTGCGAAATGGTCAGTAGACAATTTAAACTCAAATTTAGAAAAACATTTTAGCTAACTCATACCAAGAAATAAAATCTGTGTATTTTTTGCGCAGTTAGAAATTGCGTCAGTAAACAAATTGTAAATTAATAATTCTAATTCTCGGCGCCTGACCATGGCTGATCAGTTATACAAAACTGCTGATGGATACGGCAGTGAAGTCATTTGTACAGGCCATGGTTCCAAACAAATGGTTGGTAGATGGTAAACAGGATGCCAACCCAGCACTTCCTTCAATGCCTAAAAGGTCGTGCTGCCGTTCTACACAATAAGCTGCGTTCTGCAAAAAGATACCCCATGACCAACACTGCTTGCGGTGCCGGCTGTGTCATAAAACAGAACTAAATTGCCAAATAATAATAATATTAATATCAATATTAGATACTATTACTCAACGATTAACAATAACGTTAACATTACTTTAAACTAGTTTGAGCATAAACAACAGCACATCACAAAAACCCCATTACGTTGGCCTACTGAGACTCATTTATTTATTTATTTATATATTTGATTAGAGTACGTTGCATAACTAAGATCCTATCGTAGCTCAAAGCATGAGAGTTTTTCATAGCACATTCGTCTTCTGATAAAAGATGAACGCTACATAATGGTTTAAAATTTAACCTTAGACTTAATAGAATAGAAGTCGATTATCTTTATACGATTGAATTTATCGTAAATAATATGCGACTGTGATCGCGCATATTAATATTAGGTTATTAATCATAATACTTATTATTATTATTACTTATTAATATTAAATTATATATAATTAAAATAATATTATAATTAACTATTATTTGACTCATTTAATTATAATATATATTATTATTACAACGATTTATTAGGCAAATCATTATACCCAACTGATTAGGTCGGTCTAGCTGGAACTAGTTTTAGTATCAAATGGCCACGACCCGAGTGAATAAAGGTTAAAACTTGGGTGATTGAGTACAATTTAATTTGCGATCACTTTGTACTCTGTGGACGATTGACGAATAAAGTTCGGAAATGTAAAAATTAATTAATTAAAATAAATTAAGAAAATATAAATAGATTATAACCTTTGAGAAAACACCTTAAAATGACTTCTTCCAACTGTGGTAATAGTAGAAGTATGAGTTAAAACAAAACTAAATTTGAAGCACTGACACCTCCGCTTCCTGGAGGAAAGAACTTGTTTTTTAAATACTTTCTCACTTCTTGTTTTCACCCGAAACCCCAAAGCGTCATTTAAAAATATTTTTGTCAGATTTTTTTGGTTCAAACACGTTGGGAGAGGGCGTTTGCGCTGTCATTTACTAATTTTTTGAACTCATTCACTCAATCCATCACTCGCTCTCAATTTCAGCTTAATGCTTCACTCACTTCACTCATTTGAATATCTTTATTCTACGAAGTTCAAGATGTATGGCGTTCAAATGTTGGTTGCTTTCGCAAATCTTATCAAATCCAACGGATGTTGAAAACCTTTTGAAGTAGAGATATTCTTTTAATGGACTGGCCAACAGTACAACCACATTAGTAATAGGGCTGCGAAAGATTAAATTGTATTGATCGATTAAACAAAATTTATTTTAAACGGTTAAATTC
Source organism: Whitmania pigra (assembly GCA_021613335.1). Lineage (NCBI taxonomy): Eukaryota > Metazoa > Annelida > Clitellata > Hirudinida > Haemopidae > Whitmania > Whitmania pigra. The sequence goes on from JAJTWR010000065.1 coordinate 68,615, forward strand.
GATTTACTATAACATATATTCCAGCTACTTTTAGCCAATCTCGTTGTATCGCAACTCCGCATTAGTCATTATACACTTCATACAATCATTCGACCTTAGCCAAAACAATTAATCGTGTCACACAAACACGTTGTAAACGTTTTTGTTTTTTTTTTTGTTTAAAAATTTTGAGAAAAATTGAGAATTAATTTAGTTATAAACAGTAATAACACCGCTAATAACCATAGAAAAAATTCTACTTTTTGAGAAGGCAAGTAGTAAGCATGCTATGAATACTCTCCACAACTTTCTTATGCACTGCTAACTTTTCTTTGTATGAATTATAGATTCTTATTACTCTAAAATATACGTTATTGTGATTGTGGTGAGGATTAATTATTAAAAGCTATATTTCAACCCAATAAAATCGAAAGCACATTCCTGAAAACGCCACCAAGAAAATAAACAGATAAACACCGTTTAGAAAAGGGATTGTAGATTTTAAAAGAAAAATACAGAAAATATATTCTAGGCATCAGAAGTTTGCAGATTGAAATCATTGCAATCAACATATAATTGACTGTCATTGATTCAAAATAGTAGTTCTGAATCCGAGTAAACAGCCTGGCAATGACAGGCAAATGTTGTTACTGCGCATGGGGGACTTTGCTTCTGAAAATGTTTTCAGGTTGTTTAATCATTTTGGTTAATTTTAAGCTTACAATTTCTTGTTGCTTGTTAAGAAGTTACAATTTTAACTTGACACTCTTAAAGATCTTTACACAATCTCATGAGCACTTAAAATGGTCACATAATGTAACACATTATTATTACAAACAAGTCTATACGAATATAGGATGCAAATTGCTTGACAAATTAATTAAAAATTCATTAATCAAATGACTTACAGATGCAATTACAGTAAACGTAGCTCTTAGACAATCAGGCAAATTCTGCCGACAGACAGAAGTTTCAGAAACAATATTTGACGGTGACACAAATTACAAGAACAGTGCTTTCTTGGATAAAGAATCTTGCATAGTAGCATATTTAACTGTGTCGTTGAAAACGCCAAAAAGCATACAGTTCATTGTTGTTTTCCATGGAGAAAGTTAGTACTATCCTGTGATAACAAATTGTGTTTAATACTTTAATAAATATTCATGCTTGTATGTTGAATCGTTTTACAATTACGGGTTATTTAGTTTATGATCATGAAACTAGAGTTTGTTGAATGCAGCACACAACAATCTATTGGATTTCTTCAATATTGACTTGACTGATGTCAATGGGAGACTCAATACCTGCGGATATTATTCTCAAAAAGCTGAAGTACTTGGTCGCGGTATGAGAGTAAATTGCCGGGATCAAAATAAGTTATACAATGAAATCAGAGTAGTTACAAGAACATCAGAAAATTATTATATTGCTGAGTTGGAAGCTCACACCTTCGGTGACAAATATTTTGTTTTACCTCAATGGCAACATAAAATATTTTGAATTGCAAATTCTCGAAAATTTCATTTTAGCTTTAGAATCTGAAACATATGTGATGCTTCACCAAGGCTGTTACGCAGAGTTTAAAGGTTCAAAGGTGGAAATTAGTTTGGAAAAATGTCAAAAAAAATGCTTTGAAGAAAATAAAATGTTTGTTGCTATCAAGGTTGCAATGAGAATTAAAATGTTTCATTTGTTTAGTGAAACGTGTTTTGATTGGGTTGTCTTAAATATTCAGTTATTACCTAAAGCCAGTGAAAATCGTTTATTATTTTTTTTTCTAACAACATTTTTGTAAATTTTTTTATGTTTATATTATTATAATAATTACTGGTTAATGCAATTGTTAGGTGACAAAGCTGAAAATAACTTATTAATAATATTATTAAATTTTGCTTCTCCTCTTTAAAGTAATTAAGATTTTGTTAAATAGTTATTGTGTAGGAATGAAAAATATATGGAGAATGAATGAATAAATATTTTTAATAGTCGCATCTAAAAGTAAATATTGAATGTAATCTTTGAAAGGCAAATAAGATTTGCAGTTGCGGTAATGACTTAGAAGAGGAGACAATATTAGATAACAGAGATTGTATCATTCAATGTCCAGAACAAGAAAGATACTGTGGGGGCGAAAATGTTTTTTCTGTCTACATGAGTTAGCATAATCTCTATAATTGAATAAGTAATTTAATCATGTATTTTATCATTTTTATTTAAATTGACTGATAATTGAAAATTTAATTAAATTACTCTTAATTATTTAGTAAAAGTTCCGCTTCCAAATGTTTGGTCATGTTACCAAACGAGGGATTCTGATTCTAGTAGCGGTAAAAAGATGAACTTGACCATTGAAAAATGTCTTCATGAATGCAGTAAACACGTGTATTTTGCGACGCTAGTAATATTTATTTTATATTACATAGGTTAAATATATTTAACGACAATTTGGACGTTTTTTTCATAAATGAACCAAAAACTTTATACTGCTTAAAAGTCGACTAGCATTGAAAACAACGATACTTTTAGGTTAAATCCTGGGAGTTCCTCAATATTAAGGTGCTTAAGTAGGTAAGTACTAAGTTGGTATACTAGATGTATTTTTTATTCACAACAACGGACTTAGAAGGTTAACTTTATGAGCGAAACAATATACTAATATGTTTTGTTTAATCTGGTCATTAGCAATGCATTAAAGCCTATAACTGAGATTATGTGTTATTTAAATAGTAACTAAAGTCATAAGTTAAAAGATAATTTTTTTACACCATGGCTGAAACATTAACTCGATACATGATAGCAAGGCATGTACATCAATGCCTCGTTGCAGAAAGGAGTTGTTCCGGAGTTTATTGAACACACCACCATGATTTCGGTGGCAATCCAACGAGCCAAAAAGAACAGGGTAAGTCTGCTGTTTGGCTGGATCAAGCCCAATGCCTATGGATCAGAGCTCCATCAACTAATCTGGGGATCACCGACACTTCACATCGTATCGATGCCTATGATCAAGATCCTTCAGAACTACAATGACGGTTTCAAACCAAGAGCTTCACCATAAGACTACAAAGACATGCCTGATTTTAAGCATCAAGCGTCTGCTTAATTAAATGAGTCTAATTAAATACAGTAAAGAAATTTTATTTATTTACACACTCAGAGAGTTGTCACAAGTCTAAGGTTGTCACGAGCTATTACGTACATATACGATAACACAAAGTTTTAATCCCTCCCTCTCAAAAAAAAAACAAAACAGAGTATTCATTTTTTAATAAATGCTTAAGAAAATTAAAATAAATGTCTCTGATAATTAACATGATGAAAAGATATAAAAATTTGTATTAAGTATAATATAACACATAGACATTCAGCCACGTCACATATTTTTAGAAACCCCTACCCCCATCATCCATATCGTAGCAAATGTTTGAACCTTACCCTTTCCCCCAGAGGCGTGACGACATCTATGTATGGCCCCCGATAGGTTGTAAGTGTTCATGAGGCAGCGGACTGTAACAGGCAATGAATTTCAGATACATGTATGTACAGCTTTATTGCAGAACAAAATCAGTCGCATTAGTGGAACAACTTTATTAACTGAAAAGGTGAAAGGATTGAACCACAAATGAAATCAAAATATTATTGCAACAGAAACGGGCATGTGCCTACAATAACGTTAATATATAACGTTAATGATCTGAGATTTCTTCTGGGGCTCTTACGTAGATGAAAAGAAAAAAAAAGAAAGGGTCTAACAAGGAGTTCAATAAACTATTTTAAAAGTAAACGAATAAATTTTTTAGTAGCAATGTCGCAATACATTTTCGAACTTAAGGGAATTTTAATATTATGAAATATATAAACGCGAATGTCTGAATAAAATTTCAAAGTTAAAATTAATAACAACAAATGGCATACGACAATTGTTTTTTAATAAAAAATTTAATATTAAATTATTAATCCTCTAAGTTAGGTGATCGCTGTCTTTGTTTGAAATCTTTCCCAACTACTCCAGCATTAGCTTACGAAACTTCCTGCACCACACCATGTTCAGGAGATACAACCCGAGTTTGCGGGGGCGAAACTGGAATGAATATAATGCGAAGTAATTAAATAATTTTTATATAATTTAATTTATATTGATATTATATTATATCGCAGACAGTCAAAATTTTCGTACTGCAAAATAAAATCCGTCGCAAATTGCAGGATTTACAGGGTCATGGGGTATGGTTAGGATTAAGGGTAAGGTTGGATTAGGGCCAGAGTATAGTAGGATAAGAATGGAGATAGGATGGGGTAGGATTATAGCTAGGGTGCAGTAGGATAGTGATGGAGTTAGGCATCAAAAGTCGTCATGTATCAATTGGCCGTTGCGCGCCAAAAAGCCAAAGCCTATCATTTAAAATAGAAATAATAAAAAATATGCTGAAACTAAGAAGTTAAAACAAAATAGTCCCTTCAAAACAGCCCCATCAAATCATAAACAATCATCAAAACAATTCGATACAATTTATTGGTAAAAATTAATAAGCTAAATTAAATGTAAATTAGTTAAATTGTGAGATTATAAGTATGAAGACTTTTGTTTTCACTTACTAAATCCTCCTCCTGTTCATGATGACCCGTCAATATAGCCCGGTGACAAAATAACCCAGGACGAAATAGTTCAGGACAAGCTAGTCAATGTATTTTAAAAAATATTTTTGTTAGTTAAACACATTAACCGATAAATGATTTCAAATTTAATTCGAAGTTAGTGTTTTGAATGCTTATATGGCCAATTTGAGTTTAATTGGTATCAGGGAATTTCATTAAGTGGAAGATTTATCGTCAAAAATATTATTAGGATTCCGGCTACTTCCTCACATTACATGGACTTTTCAAGTTGGTATTTAATATAAATCATCGATTGACAAGCAACATGTGAATCTGCACAAAGAGAATTTACCAGACACTCATTAAGTCACTAAGGTTTCTTTGATCGTTTAATTTCTATTGATCCTTCCCCGAGTTCCCGTAGCAATTTGTACTATGAAGGGTTTGATTTGGAATTTAATCTATGTTATCGATTGACGTACAACATATTCGAGCCACACAAAGTGAATCGCCTTATCGGACTCACATTATCATCACGTCATGTGGACATGTAACAAATCTACAATGAACCAATTTTACCGCTATTTTGACCGGGTTGTTTTGACGGGGCTATTTCGTCCTGAGCTATTTTGTCATTGGGCTATTCTGACGGGATCGTTTTGACTGGGCTGTTTTGTCCTCAGCTATTTTGTAACCGGCTATATTGACGGGGTTATTTTGTCGCCGGGCTGTTATGGCGGGATGCTGAAAAGTTATGTTCCGTGTTCTTGGGGTTCAAATAGCATCGCTCTTCGTTATCATTTAATTAATTTAAGCTGTGTCTTACAGTATGATGCATCTGATTTACTTCATCATCTACTCCAAGAATTGATCTCCAATGTTCAAAAATATCTCTTAAGATTTTTACATTTAAAATATGTGATTTCGATATTTAGGGAGTTATGGGACTCAGAGACTTGTTAAGCGGACTCCTTGCAGCGTGGAATTGGTTAACGAGTTCGTTACCGTCCTTTGAAGTATTGCTTCCCTTTTGTCTTACAAATTATTATGCGTAAACAATATGCATTCCAAAGTAGGAAGTTGATGCAAATCTTAAGATAAAAATAGTTTCGAGAAAGAATTGAAGAGAGAACGCAATATCGAAGCGACTCGTGACCAATTTTGGTCAATTGCAGCGAGCTCGTGAATCGTTAACCAGTTCTTTGAAGTTTTTAAACAATTTATTAACAGACATTCAAGAAATCAATCATAAGACCAATAATTATTCCTCATCATCAGTTAAGCCTTCAAATCCGTCAAAAGTCGAACAGTCTTCATATTCATTTTCGGCTCTTGCCGGATCGCAGGCTAGTTCAAAGTCCGGGTGGTCACTTTACTCCTTTCCTGTAGACTTAATGTCAGCATTTCTAAAGCCAATCAGAATCAAATCAGGAGACACTTTGTCCCATGCTTGTGCAACCCATGTGCATACCTCGGAATACAAGGCCTTCCTGTCTCGTCCAGACAGTGTGTGAGTGTATGTGCCATTCTGCATCCATTCCTCCCTCTCAGATCTGTCAATTTCTCAACGATTTGTAGTTGCAGTTTGGATGATAGACCACCCGGGATGATTGCAATGTGACATCCTCTTAAGTTGAGCATCTTCTTAACTGACTCCTCTTTATGAGCAGTCATTGCATCCATGATCAACCGCGAGCTCTAAAAGAATCCCCTCTTTTGAGAACATTTCTGAATCCAGAGCTTCATGCCGAAAATTTTTCGCATTGTCTCTTGAAAATCAATATTGGTTTTGACTTGGTGCCAGCCGCAGAGCATCCAAGTATGACTGTGAAACATGTCCGTTCGTAGCCATTTGTTGTTATTGCCACAGTTCTGGCGCCAGATGCTTTCACTAGCGGGAATGTCAAAAGCTATCTCTTCCCTTTGTTCCAAGACCCACAGCTTTAGATCAGACTCTAACTTTGGCCATTTCGCATTTTGGCCAAGGCATGCACGTTTTCTCAGGTTCAGTTTCTCAAGCAATCATTCCTTCTTTCTCCATTCGCGAACCGACACTTCATTAACGTTGAACTCCCAAGCAGCTGCTCTGTTACCTTTGTCTTTTGTTCTAGAAATGACTTGAAGCTTGTAGGCAACAGTGTACGAGTTACGTTTATCAGCCACTTTCTTAACGACGTCGATATTTCAATCTATTTATTTATTTGATTATAGTCCGTTGCATGACTAAAATGATTTTGACTTATATTTCAATCAAGAGCACTTCTATCTATATATCACTGAATTTATCACTTCAAGCATCGACCGCTCATCCAACGGAAGATTTTTTTACAACGTTTATATTTGATTGTTTTATATATTAGAAACTGCTTCAATTTAACCTTTTAATATATATAATTTTAATTTAAATGTTAAATTATTTTAGCCAAAAGAAAAAAAAGCGTCTATTGGTGCGTGTTATAATCGTTTGCGTGTTTAAAAGTGATTTTTTACATAAATTGGAAAAATTGCGTGTTAAATTCGTCTGCGTGTTTATTTCGTAAAAATACGGTATATACCAATTTCAAAAGTTCGATGGAAACTGCGGAAACAGTCGGAATTTTATTATTATTATTTTAACCTTCCACTTCCGTTTTCAAAAACTGGTACAAATCCACTATTCCTTCTTTGAACATTCCTTTAAGGAGTTCATTTTCTTGCAACTTAATGATCTCCAACTGCCGTTAATCTAGGCAACTAGCCAAATTTGCTTGAAATATGTTTTGAAACAATTTCATTTCTTCTGCCTTTAATTGCAAGTCAGAAAACCCCTCCTGAAACTGCAGGTGGGGATTTTTGATGATCTTAAATGAAAATGACGTGAGTAACTTAGCTGTTGCTTTAGCCATAAAAACCTTGCACTGCTTAAAGTGTGGCAAATTGTTGGCTTGTACTTGTTCTAAAAACAAGACAAGTTTATATCTGAAGACTTTTAGGTGGTGCACAAATCAATAACAAAATTTCTCCTTGTAATTTTAAGTTCAGATAATTTAAATGACTAGTTATATGTATCAGAAGCCATCCACTTTTCATCAGAAAGTAATGGCTTGCTTAGTTTTACATTCCAGGAAGTCACCTATTTTCTTTCTTAATTTTAATACCACGCTCTGAACTTTCTCACAACTTAGCCATCTTACTGTTGTGCTATAATTTGATAAATCTTGCGATTCTGCATCTTTCAACATGTCTCTGAACAGTCTATGTGACCTTATTTAATTTGCACAGGATTCAGCACACCGCTAATATCCATAAAATTGCTGGTGAGTAAGTGAGACAGTGCACAGTCTAAATCATCTCGTTATAGAATTGACTTTAAATAAAATACCTACCGATACAGTGCAGGATAGTGCGCCAGCATGGCTTAATGGTTAAGGCCGCGCCTCTCACGATGGAAGCGCGGATTCGAACCCCGCTGCGGGAGCACCGTCATAATCATCTAGCTATGCAACGGACGTTAATAAAACATTATTTTAAAGTTTAGAAACATTGGTTGTAGAATGTTTTCCTCTACACACTTGTCCAAATAAGCCTTTCTTTATGCCATTCAAGTATTTTCCTTCGACAACAGTCAGGTAACTGAGGTTAGTCTAGTCCAAGCTATAATCAGCATTGTAAAAAAAAGTTCACCGCGGGCCGGATGAAAAAGCCATAGTTTGGGGACCCCTGGTCTACTGTATCTACCAACGAAATACATTGAAACCTCGAATGTGAATTTAAAACTCGTCGAAGGTGTTACGAACAAAGTACTTTAATTATGTACCTGTTCTATCTACAGCTTGCAAGAGAATAGAATCCAAATTAACTTGTGAAGACATTTTGCGATGTAACGGTGAATATGATATGTTTGGAGTTTGCATATCCGGTTGCAAGTCAGGATACGTTGGTAAACATTGTTTGCAAAAAGGTAATCGCCCGATGATTTCAGAATTCTGCATCATTAACTTATCATATTAACCTTGAAAACAAATGTTAAGATTATGTAATAGTGGTAATGCTCTGATTGACATAATCAGTGATTTTCAGAGTCCAGATAACTCGAATAACTCATCTGAGACCTATTAGTTTAAAACAAAAAACACAGTATGCCTTATGACCCATTGTTTTGAGGAAGCACCGGCATACAACATACGGTTGTTATGTAAATGGAAAATCGTATATAAAGTGCCGTCACATCCTATTTGCAATTGCAATTGAGCCTTGTATTTTATTACTTTTGCAAAAGCTACTCCAGATATTGTCAAGGTTCCAGATCTCCGATTGACTACAACAACGAATCTACCATTAGTAGCAACAGAAAGAGATGATGATACAAACGGAACTGATGATATAAGTAAAGTATTTTCAACTATAATAACTATTATAAATATGGAGTTATGTAATGATAGACTGAATTTTGCGGGTGTGCCAATAAACATAATTTTGGATTTCTGCGGATTCAGTTTAAGTTTAAGTTTTTTATCATCGGTTTAATAGCCGACTATGAAACAGAACGGCCAAATTCCCACTGTGTCCTAGAATTTTCTCTAGATGGAAGATTGATTAATTAGTGCAATTATTTTTAAGATTTGTGTGTAATTTTAATAAATAATGAACGCTTAAAATATCTTTACGTCCAAATTCATCTGGGTAATCACAATATTTATAAGAACGGGTATTGAAATACAACAAAGCTCCATCAAAATCTTACCGAGGCATGCGTTATTAGAAAGTAATGAAATTTTGTTGCTAACGTTCTTTATTATGGCATAAAATTAAAATTGTATCAATAATTTTCAAACTCGCATAGCACTTTGTAATGCAACAAATACTGGAAATTGGCTCGACCAATTTTTGAGGAATACAAGGTTAATAGACTCACACAAGAATAAAAGTCATAGTTTTAGCATATTTAATAATTTTTAGAGGTTCAGGGTTTTTTTTTATTTGATTGCACCTGCACCCAAAATGTCGATTTGGACCAAGGAAGTGGATCATTAAAAAGGTTCATAGGAGAGACAGATACTTGTTAATTGTCATATATCAAATAATCTTATATGTTATAAGCTAAATTTTTTATTACAATATAACTTATTAAAAATTTGACAATAGTATAATAAGAATTATTTATTTTCCAGACAAAAGTAAAGATTTTATGGAAACACTTAAATTGATTCTTCTTATAGTCATCGTAACATCGTCTGTAATTTGCTGCTATGGAATGACGTTTGTGCTATTAGTTTTTCACATTTGCTTTCTTATTATTTGTTATTGAAATGTCCTTCTTAGCCGCAAACATGCAAAGTCAGTCCATTCAGAGGGAAGTCAAGCGTCTGCTGGAGCAAGTCGAGTTCCTCCTGTTGAGACAAGTCAAGTTCCATCTGCAGAGCCTTGAAGACTTTTAAATCATGTTCTGTAGAAAAATAGTTCAACCAATGAAAGTCAATTTTTCTGACAGGAAATATTCAAGGTTGTTAGGTTGGTTCTTTAAAATTAGTTTGGAGCAAATGACATATATTTGAAATTCAAGTTTGTAAAAAGAAATCACAAATAATTTTTGTTTTTTTTTTTTTTTTAGAATTGAGTCTCAAGAACCAGCTTTTGCAAAATGATTGCCATGGAATAAAGAACTGATAAAAAATTTAAAAATACCAAAAATAGCAAAACTTTAGATTGTGAAATAGTCAGTAGACAATTTAAACTTATATTTAGAAATTGGTAGCTTACTTATAACAAGAAATAAAATCTGTAGCCCAATCTATGTATTTTTTGCGCAGTTTGAGGTTGCGGCAGTTAACAAGACTGTGCTGCCAGTGTGAGAAGCAGAAGTTATAACCGTTAGATAGCGTTGGATCATCCTTGAGAAGTTGCGCTATATGTATGGTCCTAACATTTGAATCGATTGTTCAAGGTATTCAAAATATTGACTAAAATATTTCTGAAAACGAACACTTACAAATTTGCTCTTAAACATACGATGAATGTAATGGTATCTGGCAAAGGATGATTTGATTTCGAAATGGATCAAACTGCATACGCATATGGTGGAGATGGCTTTGCAAAGAATTTATTAAAAAAAGAAATTTGAATTCTTCTTTGTAGCGGTCGCCGGAGATAGAATTTTACGGTACTCGACCGCGGGCTTTTTTGTCGCCGCGGTTTGGACCGCAGTTCGTGTTGCTTTTGCTAATCAACGGGGCAAAACCATTGGCCACATCGGTGGATCATTCATACCTGACATAGAAGATAACTAAGGTAATTTTTAAAATAAGATCGTAATAGCTGAAAAAATTGCTAAGGAGCGGATGAGGGTTAAAGGCCTGGAAGATGATTAGAGGATTTATAAAGTTAAGCAATATCATCTCGTAGATGTCCATCGACCTCTCGCCCTACTGGATATTTTATACAATTATCATAAATACAATATCTTCCAGAAATTCGCAAAGACCATAGACTGTTGCTTTCACCGCCGTTCGCACGCACATAATCTTTTGAACCAACTCGCATGCCCGCTGAGCTATCTCCTAGCTTGACAATTTGTTTCCTGTCGCTGAGGTACGACCTCAGCCACAAAAAAGCTGAGTACCTAAAGGCGAATTCGTCGTCGAGGCAATGGAGCAGGATGCCGACGGTGTCGAAGGCTGCTGATAAGTCGACCAGAATTGTGCATCTGTTCTTCCTAGCTGAAGTCTATGGTAGAGAAGTTCAGTCTCCATAGAATGGCCACAGCGATAAGCAGATTGGTGATTGGAATAGCTACTCTTTGATAAAAGATAGGGGCGAATGCGTTGCAAAGCAAGGCATCCGATTATTTTGGAAGAATTAGTGAGGTTAGAGAAAAATTTAATATAAAGATTTAAGTATAATCTTTTCAATAGAAATTAAAGGTATAACAGCAACAATGAATTGTATGAAAATTAGCCCAATCAAGTTTATTGTCGGTGGTCACCAAAATATGGAAAATGTTGCCGAGGAGTCGCAGCGCCAAAAAGGTTAAGAACCGGTCTTAAACGAAAATATCCATAAAATAGTCCATAGATGTCACTGTTTCTAATGTAAAGCTAGATAATGGCCCTAGGAAAACTTACGGAAATTTTTTAAATATTTCATTTTTAATTATCTCTTAATTATGAAATAATATCCTGTACTATTCATGCTGCTGAAATTGCGAACTTGTATTTGTGACTTTGTAAAGATATTGAGTATAGAGTGTTTGACGAGAGAATGTTTAAGATGCAGTGCTGTTGTTAAAAATGTCACAAATTAACGGATTATTTCCAAACGTGGCAATTACTAAGATTGCGCGTTTATAAACAACGAAAACCATCATCAACGACCAAAATTCTCCCATTTACCTCAGCCATTATCAGCAATTGCTGCTTAAAAACTCTCGTTCACAATTTAAATCATCGTGCTATAAAATTTATAGTATTTAAATAAAATACGTTTTTAACAAAACCCTCCTTATTTAAGAATAAATCGATTTATTTTTGTTATTTCACCATTTAAATTTTCCGTTTTTATTTATATATGTTGACGTTTCATTCTATAGTTCTTCAGTCCAAATCATCTCAGTTATGCAAAGGACTATAATCAAATAAATAAATAAATCTATAGTTCTTCTCCAAATCATCTCAGTTATGCAAAGGACTATAATCAAATAAATAAATAAATCTATAGTTCTTCTCCAAATCATCTCAGTTATGCAAAGGACTATAATCAAATAAATAAATAAATCTATAGTTCTTCTCCAAATCATCTTAGTTATGCAACGGAGAGCCCATGCCACATCAGTTCAGCGTCAAAAATGTTTAAATTCTATGAGAGCTATATCAGGAAACTCCTGGGGAGTCTGTAAAACCAGTCTTCTACAAGTCTATAGCGCCATTATAAGAACATCTGATACCGGTATCCACTATGGATATTAAAAGAATTGTAAATCACAATATCATCAAAGAATGGCAGCATAGATGGAATGAGAGCCTTGAAAATAGACACTACCATGAAATAGTGGATAAAGTAGAAAAACGATGCAGATTCCAATGTCTATCGAGAAAGAAAGAGATCTTGATCTCCCGACTCAGGCTTGGGAAATACGCCCTAAACAATTATCTACGTAAACAAAGAAGACACGATAGCGGAAAATGCAACGCATGCCCTCAAAAGGCTGAGACTATAACACATTTTCTTTTGGAATGTCCGGATCAAGCAAAACTAAGGAGAACTCTAACAACAGAAAGAGGGGCGATAACAATAAACCAGATGCTCAACGACCCCGGAAGTTTGGACAATATATTTAAATGGACAATCAAAAATAGCAGAAACCTAATATAGCTCAAACATTATTATTATACATAATTATTTCTCTCATATTATTTTCATTCACCAGTCTACATCATCTCCTTATGGAATTGACTTTAAATAAAATACCTACGTATGGCAATGTTTTCTAAGGACCACGTGATATTAAGTAGCTAATAATAAAGGTCATGATTGTAGTTCACTTCTCACGGCACCAATGAGCCATTGAAAGATTTTGAAAAAACATTCGATTTCTCTTCGATTAAAATATTATTATTAATGTTATTATTATTAGTAGTAGTAGCAGTAGTAGTAGTGGTAGTAATTATTATAACTAGTAATTAGGTTTAACTTTATTTTCTTGCAGAACAATCAATAAAAATAAAAACAATAATAAAATATTAAAACTAAATTGCAAAATAAACGGGGCGTGCAGGTTAGCCGAATGGGTTACGTGCCTGCATACGGCGGTAATGACAACAGTCGTAATGTGTCGTGTTCGAAACCCAGCCTTCACTGCCGCCAGCGCCCTTGGGAAGGAGCGCTATATAAATGGTTACAAGAAGCGCCTCTGACGCTATGCATATGGCGCTATATAAATGAAGTTACAAAATAATATTAATATTAAATACTATTATTCACTAAACGATTAACAGCAACATTAACATAACTTTAAACTAGTTTGAGCATAAACAACAGCACATCTCAAAAACCTCATTACGTTGGCCTACTGAGACTCATTTATTTATTTGATTAGTGTACGTTGCATAACTAAGATCCTATCGAAGCTCAAAGCATGAGAAAGTTTTCAACATCACGACTTAAAACTCTTTCATAGATCACAAGGTGTTTTATAGCTCATTTGTCTTCTGCTTAAAAGGTGAACGCTACGTAATGGCTTAAAATCAACCTTAGACTTAGTAATAATACTTATTAATATATTAATATTAATACTTGTTATTATTAACATATATTAAAATATAAGTAATTAAAATATTATTATAATTAACTATTATTTGACTATCATTTAATTATAATATATATTATTATTAACAACGATTTATTAGGCAAATTATTATGTACCCAACAGATTAGGTCGGTCTAGCTGGGGTTAGTTTTAGTGTCAAATGGTCACGACCCGATTGAAAAAAAGTTAAAATTTGGGTGATTGAGTACAATTTAATTTGCGATCACTTTGTTATTTAAATTAATGACTTAACATAAATTAGGAAAATATAAATAGATTATATAATTAATGACTTAACATAAATTAGGAAAATATAAATAGATTATATAATTAATGACTTAACATAAATTAGGAAAATATAAATAGATTATAAACTTTGAGTAAACACCTCAAAAAGACTTCTTCCAACTGTGGTAATAGTAGAAGTATGAGTTAAAACAAAACTAAATTGGAAGCACTGATGTTTCCGCTTCCTGGAGGTTTGGGATGAAAGAACTTGTTTTTTTTAAATTCTTTCTCACTTCTTGATTTCACCCGAAACCTCAAATCGTCATTTTAAAATGTTTTTTTTTATGAGAAAGTTTTCGTTCACACACGGCGGGAGAGAGCGTTTGCGCTGTCGTTTATTCATTTATTCATTCATTCTCTCACTCATTCACCCACTCACTCACCTACTTAATTACTCACCGACTCTCTCACTCATTCATTCATTCACTCTCTCAATCCTTAACTCATTCATTTGAATATCTTTATTTCGTGATGTTCTGTTCAAATGAAGGTGGCTTTCTCAAAATAAAAAGAAGTAGGGATAATCTTTTAAAGGACTGACCAACAGTACAAATAACATTGATAATAGGGCTGCGAAAGATTAAAAATTTTTTTATCTATTAATCGAAATTTATATTAATCGGTTAAATTCGATTAATTACAACATATATTCCGGCTACTTTTAGCCGATCTCGTTGTGTCGCAACTCCGCATTTAGTCAGTATGCACTTCATATAATCATCCGACCTTAGCCAAAACAATTAATCGTGTCATACAAACACGTTGTAAACTTTTTAAAAAACTTTGTCAAAAATTGAGAATTAATTTAGTTATAAACAGTAATAATACCTCTAATAACCATAGAAAGAATTCTACATTTAGAGAAGGCAAGTAGTGAGCATGCTGTGAACACTCTCCACAACTTTCTTCTGCTCTGCTAAATTTATTTTGTATGAATTATAAATTCTTATTATTCTAAAATATATTGTGATGTAATTGTGATGATGAAGACGAGGTTGATGATTATGATTGTTATTATTATTATTATTATTATATTATTATTATTATTATTATTATTATTATTATTATTATTATTATTATATTATTATTATTATTATTATTATTATTATTATTATTATTATTATTATTATTATTATTATTATTATTATTATTATTATTATTATATTATTATTATTATTATTATTATTATTATTATTATTATTATTATTATTATTACTATTATTATTTATCGGTCTGATGAATAACCCGACAACTATATAAAAGCTAATTTTCACCGTTGCCTATCATCACGAGAACTTTGTAATAGCTTCGACGATTTGATCAAAGAATTACTTAAAAAATAGGAATTTACGAATCAACATTTACTTGCTTGTTTAACATTTGTTGTGTAAAGCAGACGAGTCGCAAATTTGTTCAAGAAGTAAGCGCTTAGGTAAGCTGAAACTTACTAATAATAAGCTCAATTCGTGGGAGCATCGTCCTCGAAAATATTGTAAATGTGATTGAAATTATTGCACGAAGAGGTAGATAAATTGTGTGATATAACTACAAGAAAAGGCATTGGTAATTGTAATTGTAATTGTAACCACACTTTTTTTTTAAACCTCAAACCTTCACAACTTCAGTTAACCGAATCTCTAAACTTATGAATTACGCAGCGATTGTGGATGTTGTGTATACAAGAATATTAATTATAAAATTGCATTAAACGTTCCGAAAACATATTAATCGTATTTGAATAAATATATAATAATAATATTGTATAACAACATATTGAACCTCATATTGGGGATGATGAAAAAAGGTGTTTTTACAGCACATATAGCAGACTTGCCAAAAATCAGGAAAATGAAAATAACTGGAATCTGGAAAATAGGCAGCCTTACTACTTGGATCATCGTGTTCATGTTTTTTGTAATCTCTGATGCCGGTTGGTGTAATTATTTAAATATATTCTAAGTTGTTAATATTTACTGTTGTGATCATGTTTAAGAATTTTCGAATTCCAACGAATTCTTGTGTGTCTTTTTTTTAAAGATTTTTACTCAGCAGCTAAGCAATCACAAGCTTACAAAATATGTATCGATATATAGGTACTAGAAGCTATTAGTAAAAAGAGTGGCACAGACATTCTTAACCACTAAATATTATTGCTGTTATACTATATTATGACCTTAAAACTCAATCTTTGAATTCAAAATCTTTAACAAACTAAGTAATCAAATGCCAAATCTAAAATCTAAAGTAGTGCAACTTTAATGTGAATACTAAGCCAAACTGATATTAATTCTTCATCCACTTCAGCCGATGCAACAGTATGCCCCATCGCACGGTTGCCCCAACTTCTGAATGGTCAGTACATTCTTTCTAAGGACAACATGTCTGCCTTGTACTTCTGCAATGAAGATTACCACTTCAGTACTTTACCGAGCAGTTCCTCTTCAAAGACGATCGTCTACTGCGACAGTCAAGGGAATTGGCAGGGAAAACCTGCCGAATGCGTCAAGAGTAAGTGGAAGAATGTTTGTTGAAGTTCAGACGATAATTCTTTTCTTAAATTATAAAAATAAAATTATTTTTAAGACTTATTTCTTGATTATACTAATATGGATTATACTATAATGGCTTTCTATTGGACTCGATGAAATTGTCATTCATCTCTCACTTGCAGCATCCTGCAAACCAAATCCCTGCCAGAACGGAGGAAAGTGCAGCACGGCAGAAGATCCATTCAAAACCGGATACACGTGCATATGCCCTCAAAACTGCGGCGGCAGGAGGTGCCAAGTTGGTGAGTAGGTTTGAGGGGAATTGGGTAACAATTGGGGACTGAGCATTTTATAACTGTTGCTGCGCTTGACTTTAACTTCGATTTTGTTTTGTTATGAAATCAAGAGGCGTCCACATCCGAAGTTTTGGAAATTCAAATCTAATTGGACTTAAACGCGTTAGTTGATGATTGTATCAAATGCAATGTATTTAAGCAAATGAAGACTTGTTGAAGATTTTCATATGGAAGATTTAGGAGAATATTTCGTAATTGCCTTCGAAGACTGAGAATGACAATGACTTGATGAATCATTGTTTAAAAGACATAAAAAAGACTCGTCGACAGTCTAATTTTAAACTCGTTCGGCAAGGAACCATCTCTCTATCTTTTTGTTTGCCTTCCCGTCGTTGGTCTGCAACTGGGCCAACCTAGTTGCATGATTATTTCTAGAAGTTGATTTTGGATATTTAAAGCTTTTATATTGATAATCGTCTCGTTTCTATAAATGGTAATTAGCTAGTAATTGTATTAATAAATTTATTTCATTTCAATAACTCAATTTAGAAAGTATGCGCTACAAGATCTATGTCCTTTAGCTGATTTCAAGGATATATTTTCTTTTAAAACAGCCAACCCGTGCAGTACTTGTCCTAGTGGTACTCGGTGCATGATCACTTTCGCGGTCGACATTGGACGGTTCTGCTACGACAACAACATGAGGCTGGTCGCCTAACTACGTCGTAACACAGCGGCAGTTGAACTATTTTTCTTTTGGCGCTAGTATCATCATTATGTTCATCACCATCAATAACACTATTTCCATCGTCGTCATCACGTGACAGAATAGAAAGTCTTACGCTCGTTAATCATTGTTATTAACTAAATTTTTATGATCAACGTTTACATTTGTTCATCAAAGGCTTGATTACTGAAATCTGAAATTCGTATCGTGCTTCAAATGGAAGTTCGTCTCAGTGCTTTTACTAATGTTAGCGAAGTACATGCTGCCCTCATTAAAAGCCTCCCACAAATTCAAGCTTCGATTTTCTCACGCTATGAACGTGCTCGCCATTTTTCACTTATTGAGCTGAACTGTTGTCGTGTTTAATTAATGTTAGTAAAAATGCATCGGTCGGGCATAAAATAACCTCGGCATACGATGAATGGTTCTTCAGTACCGATAAGTGAGTCATGCTCGTATGTGGATGGTTGTACTTCCCCAAATGTCCTCAGGAGTTTATTAGCATTCAAAAGGGTGTGGACTGTTTAGATTTAATGTTTAAATTAAATAATTTTATTAGATAAGAATATCTGACATGCCTAACTTGGTAGTAAGTTGTCATCCATAACCACCCAAAATTGTTTCATTATGCGATTGTTTTTGATTGATTACCAGCTGATTGATGGACAAAGGATATTTATATCAGTCAATCAATCCAACAATCAATCAAATAAGACAATCTTTATGATTGTAAGTAAGTCCGAATCACAGGACCTCAAGGCCACCGACAACTGAACTGCCACGTTGTCTAATCTTTAAGTGCGTCTTCTGAGGTGTCCCTCACCATAAATGTTTTTCTGCTTCAAACAGACTATCAAGAATCATTTTTATACGGTAACGTTTGCTCATTGGACAAGCGACTTGCATTAATTAATCCGGTGTAGAGCATTTTAATTGTATTTGAAAACAACACCGCAAATACAATCCCAGTTTGAGATGATGAAAGAAAAGGAAACACAACAATCCGTAGAAATAGATGCTGCAGAAAGATAAATTGGTCATCCCTTATTAAGCATTTGAAATATTGCATTGTTTAGGTTGATATGATGAAGACAGTCGGTAATAAATGTAAAGATGATATGGAAGATCGTAACAGAAGTAGACATAGTTGATGTGAATCCGTTGCTCATTTGTTTCAACAATAAAACCAAATAAATGTACGCAATTAGCTGATAGCCATAAATAATAATATATTAACACAATTATATTATTATATTAACACTAATAATTCTAACAAGCATAATGAAATAATTATTGTCATTATTATTGTTTTTACTTATCATTATTATTGCTGGAAAAAAAACATCGATAACGACATCGCCCTACTTGTTCGACAGCGCTGGACAACAAAAAGTCGATTTAAAAAACAATTAAAAAGAAATAAAACATTTAAATTACAATATGATTGTTAATTTAAAACAGGACACCATCGAACAAAAAAACAAATTTTTGAATATTAAAAGTTTGTAATATTTTTCATAGCTTTTATATTTCCTGTTCTTCATTCTACAATTACTTGAAAATAATTAACCATTAAAAAATAAATTCAGCAACTCAACGGTTGAAAAAATAATCCGACTAACCGCTGTAATTACAAGAATTATCAAGGTCTAAAATACTTTTTATAAAAATTATCATTCAACCCTCTATTTAGGACAAAAAGCATTTCAATCAGGAACCGACAAATCATCGGTTGAACACTAGCGGCAGCGATCAGTGGTTGATCGAAGATTACGACACAAGCGACGGTTGAGAAAAACACGACATCGAGGCTTTTTGAAGAAAATAAACCCGCACAACTCGGAATCTTTTCATTCGAGGAACAAGTTCTAAACCTCGAGAGAAAAATAATTCCGTCACAAAAATACCAGGAAGACATAACGAATTGCTAGAACCGATCAATGCAATATCAATAAATTAATTATTTAAAATCCATTTAATTATATTTCATTTAGTTATAATCAGCAATCAAATTAGTGATTTCTATTAATGATAATAGTAATAATAATAAAAATAAAAAAAAAATAATAATAATAATAATAATAATAATAATAATAATAACAATAATAATAATAACAAACATTATTATTATCTGATTGTAAAAGAAAGCTGAAGTCTGACCGAAAGATTAGCATCGAATAATCGCATAAAACCGAAAAGAACATTTCCCCGGTCCGGGTTTGGTGAAATTTGTGGTAAAATAAATTTACAAATCCTGAAAGTTTCCGTGGCTTAAGATGGCAGAGTTGTTTATTGCTTAAGGGAGAAAAGGAGATAAGATTGCATCTTAAAAGACCTTGAACAGTTCTGCATTTAGACAGAAATACAAGTCATCCCGTGCAAAAAATTCAATGTTTTTTTAATAATAATAATAATAATAATAATTATATGATTTGAAGTAAACTTTTGATCTGAATTGAATTGAGTCAGGATGGCATTCAATGCAAACACTGAAACCATTTTCAATTTCTCGCTTCAACCTAATCGTTAAGACATCCTAAAAACTCATTTAGAAGGAAAACACTTTAGAAACTGGAAATGTCTAAAAGGGCTCAAAAAAGCCATTTATTTGCGATGCGCTAAAATATTTTTCGAGATGACATTTCATTTCATTGTATTTCATTTCAGTTAAACCTGACACGAAAGAGGTAGCATCCACGGATAGATTTGGAATGAATGTTTTTCCTACAACAGTTAAAGTTGATCGTTTCAAGACCAAGAAAAACATTTTTTTAAAAAATTCACAAAGTCTGAAACGAAGTTTAAGTTTAAGAAAATTTAAGCCGATGATAATAAGGAAGAGGGTACTTACTTCAGTCGAAAGAGTCAAAGACTATGTCCTAAAGACTAGGTTAGTTAAAACCTATGTCAAAAAGAATTCAAATAAATCTACGAAGCATCCCTACACATGGTAATATGATGTTGTAATATAAATTTCCTTTATTGGTTATTGAAGCGCTACATACCATGGTCTGAATGAAACAGCATTTTCCAAATTTGTTTCCCAAAGGATTTCAAGTGATGCAATCAAAAACAGGCAATTTTTCTATAGACTTTCATGATGAAAGACTTTCTATAAACAATATACCGATAGAATATCAGATATCAGACTATATGTAGAACATGAATATCAGATTTCATGATATAAGCCTGGAAAATTAGAAATAAAACAGCTTAAATGCACAACACAGAAATATCGAGAGCAATAAATAATATAATAATATAAAAAGCATAATTATTAACAATAATTTGCAATAAAACCAATTTAAAACACAACATGATCCAATTCTAGAAACAAATTTCATAAAAATTTCCGACAGACCTGTCTGTGTTTATGTTAGAAGAATAAAAAAATAGATGCGATTAAATTATTATTATTATTATTATTATTATTTTATTATTATTATTATTATTATTATTATTTATTATTATTATTATTATTATTATTATTATTATTATTATTATTATTATTATTATTATTATTATTATTATTATTATTATTATTATTATTATTATTATTATTATTATTATTATTATATTATTATTATTATTATTATTATTATTATTATTATTATTATTATTTATTATTATTATTATTATTATTATTATTATTATTATTATTATTATTATTATATTATTATTATTATTATTATTATTATTATTATTATATTATTATTATTATTATTATTATTCATTTTTAAGAAGTGCTAAAAACACTTAGACGCATAAAATAAAAAATTTGTATTATTTTTCATGCCGAACAACGATAATAAATACATATAAGAATTTTCAGAAAGAAAATAATTTCCTTGTAGAAGTCCGTCTCTTTCTACAAAACGGTGTCGAAGACTCCCAATGATTTGCATATTATGTCGTCCTGTTTGATATTAAACAGAACATTTAATCATAATAAATATTATAATTTGTGCCCAACACAGTTTCACATAAAAATTGTTTAATTAGAAAATATTATTTATTTTTGCAAAAATCTGGATCGCTGCGATCTTTCACGTTCAGTTTCTCCAGAAATAACAAAGCGCATTAACAACGTTTTATTGGTCGGCATTAATAATGAGTGGACGAAATTTATAAAATCTTATCAGTGACGTAATATATTCCAGTAAACGCTTTCACATTATTTACTGGAAGCTAACATTTGAATGACTTTAATTGATCAATTTAATTGGCTTACCATTTCGCAGACTTGCATGAACTCGTCTGCTGTTATTACTCCGTTGTTGCCCACATCCATCTTCTGAGAACATTGTATTAAATGAATGAATTCACGAATGAACATGCGAATGTGCTGGAACATTTGTTTATCATCCTACTAATTGAATGAATTTTTGAGGTGGAACATTCAGACATCGATCGTCACTTAGCGGAGAGTTTTAAGCTTGCTCATTCTTAATTCTACTAAGATAAAGCCGTCATCATCATCATCATCATCATCATCCTCGTCGTCGTCGTCATCATCATCATCATCATCATCATCCTCGTCGTCGTCGTCATCATCATCCTCCTCGTCGCCACTTTCAACATCATTAAATCACCTTGAAGACCCTGTCAACGTGCTCTCTGGCAGTGACGTCATCCATGGGGGGCTCGGCGCACGTCCCTATGAGGTCGTACACGGAAGAAACGATTTCGGTCATCTCGTCTTTGGATATGACACCGTCGCCATTAAGGTCGTACAAATTGAAAGCCCACAGAAGCTTCTCCTGGACCGAGCCTCGGGCCAGCACCGATAGACCAGTCACGAATTCCTGGTAGGGGTAGGCAAGGTATGAACAAATGGGCATGGAAATGATACAAAACCTTTTTAGAGTGAATAGGTGAATGGATGGATGGCATTTTTGCGATTTTGGATCCTGTGCGAATGTTTGAAGAATAGACCGAAGCTTCTGGCAGATGTATGATGAATATGTCTAGCCTACATCGCTTTGGACAAGATCATTAACAACGAAAACGATGCACGATCGAACGGGTTTAATGACGGCGTGGAATGATGGAAGTAGCCGAATATTACAATAATCAGGCATCTGCGAGTGCAGGTGTTGAGTTAAAATTAGCATTCAATGATTGACGAGCATATGAGTCAAAGCGAATGATGAAACTTGCAGAGCTACATCAAGTCACAAGAGCGAGATTAGATTGAAACATCATGTGCTGAAAGTTGAAAAAGATTAAAGTGAACAGGGACGTAATTTGGAAGGTCATTGAGTGGGAAACCGCCCAGAAATGGCAGTCCAAGTTGGCACATAAGATCTGAACGTTGCCCTTATCGAGCGTAAACTGTAAACAAATGCAACGCTGGCCAAAGTCAAGAGTATGTACATATGCATTATCTTACAAGACTATGGTGAAGATAATGTCGATAATGGTGTCTCATGTTTTTATTTATTTTTTTCTTATTTGTACCATTTTCTATAGCGCAAAACTATGGAAAACATATTGCCATACTCGCCGATCGATAAATCTCACTATTGTCGACACAAATCCCAAAAGAAAACAAATATCTCGCAATGGTTTGCAGACGAGAAAGAGGAATACTTTTTTAAGGGAAGAAATCTTTCAACTTTGAACAGTTGTACTTTGCAAGAGATATTTGTTTAAATTTTTGAACTTATTCCGAGAGATGTTTGTGTTTTCAAAGCTAAATGCTTAACATAATATTATTGTAATTACGGTGACGGCACATCCCGCAATTGCGCACACACAATTCAAACAATTTGAATCTTGGATGCTAATGGCGTCGCCTGTTGAGCTTTCGGGTAGTTAAGTGTTCGTTATCATTCACATTCAAGATGAAGATCGAAAAGTAAAGATCAGTAAATAATTCATCTCTCAGTGAAGTATATCGATTCGAATGTAACTAAGATTCACAATTTTATAGCGGTACTTAAAAAGGTTCGAAATCTAAATGTTTTTACTCAAATCTACTTTGACGGGAATCGTTATTAAAAATGTTTGAATACAATTTTTTTGTAACAACTACGAACGTAGTGTAGATAGTCGAATCTGACTTTGACATGTATTTTTTGTTTGTATATTTCCTAATCTAGACTTGTAGAGGTCAGCTTATTTCATGGATAATTTATGTTGTTAAGACCCTTGTGACATTTTACTTTAAGTCATACAAACAATTTCATCACTACATTATCATTATATCGGGCTATTCACGTAGTCCTGATTGTGATGCCAGTAGCTATTATCATCATCATCATCGCAGCCACCACCTTGAATGACTAACCTCGAAACTGACAGTTCCATCCCTGTCCTGGTCGAAGACGTTGAACACATAATGAGCATATAGGTTGGAGTCTGCAGTGATGACGGTGATGATGGTGATGATGATGATGATGACGATGATGACGGTGATGATAGTGATAATTGCAGCGATGAAGACGTATGCGGTATTAGTGACAGTGACAAATGTATCACATACAGCAACGTATTGTGTAATCTAACAACAATCTTAATGCAATACTTGCAACATTGTGAATAAAAATATGAAGCAGTTTATCTTTATCAGTTTATCATCATTTTTTGATCATGATCGTCATCATCATGCGGAATGTACACATCTTCCGTCGAGAGATGCACAGCTCGCAATGGTTCCAACTCGATCGATTCTCTCCTCTCGTCGAAACTCACTCTCACCAAGTCCGGCGCCAATATCACTATCACTATCACCATCACAATCATTGTCGTCGTCATCGTCATCGTCGTCATCAGCGTCGTCATCATCGTCACCTTCCTCACTGTCGCCGATGATGGTGTCATCAGCATCGGAACCATTGTAATTATGATTATCGTCATCCTCCTTGTCGTCATGACAACGACCACCATTGACCCACGACATTGTCACAGTGCAATAACTCTGAATGTAACTTTAATGAGATCTCTTCCTCCCCCCAATAACAATGGAAATGAAAGAACGACGTTTGTGGTGAAGTATATGCAGAGGCGATGATGATAATTATGACGATGATGACGATGCGATTACGACGACAATGATGAGGATGACATGGTAGTGATGATGACAACGACGGCTGAAAGCTGCTGTCAACCTTCAGAGCCGAAAACCTACTAGCGATTGGACACTAATGATTACATCATTGAAAATGACTGCTATGATGATGATGATGATGATGATGATGATGAAGATGATGATGATGGTGGTGGTAGCAGCGATCATACCGATGTGGAAGATGATGATGATGATGAGGATGATGATGATGATGATGGTGATGGTGATGGTGATGGTGATGGTGATGGTGATGATGATGATGATGATAACACTATACCTCCCTGGGGAAAAAACTGAGCGTATATCTCTTTGAATGTTTCCTCCTTCACCACGCCTGATGGACATTCCTGGGATGAACAATAGATGATGATGATGTTGATGATGATGACGATGATGACGATGATGACGATGACGACGATGACGACGACGATGACAATGACGACTACGACGACGGTGATGGTGGCGTTGACGAAAATGATAATGACGACAACAGTAATGATGAGGGTAATATTAAAGGAGACCTGTTTGAAGCCCCTGTAAATGATCTGCAATTCCTTCTTGGTGAACTTTGTGGTCCTGCACAGGTGCTCCAAACATTCCGGTTTATATCGCACCGTGGACAGTGTAGGATCCGAGCTTAGGGGATCGTCATCTGCGGGTGATGATATTTGTGTCGATTTGTTTATGATGGTAACGATGATTTTGATGAATTGATGGAATCATGCACAGTAAAAACTAATCGCTTCACTCCATTCAGGTGGTTTTCAAGAGAAAGTGATTGTCACTGGTCGTCATGGCAACCTGGCTCATTAGTAGCGATGATAGCGGCGTTGAATAATAATAGAATTAACAAAGTATTATTGATGGGACAAATGTGGCAGTTTTCGCAATGAGATTAAATAGTCATTAAAAGCTTATAATATCACTTCTAGCTTAATATTTTAACATACGTTAAGACACATTTTTTCATTATCCTTATTATTGGCCGTTATTATTGTTAGTGATAATGTTATCCTAACTGTAATGGCTATAAAAAAAAACAAAAGTAAAGATTGTAATTCGACAATGAATGACTTTTCAATATCTTAATCTTTAAAAATATCTCTCGTAACTCGCATCGTCCCATGTAAATTGCAAACATTGCAATAAAAAAACCGTCAGAGTTCCTCTTTTCCTTGAGGGATCTCTTGCTTAAATGGGGCAGTATTTTCCTCAGCTTGGATCTGATCATGTCGCTGTAGTTGGTTTAAGAAAGAGCTCTCAAATGCCAGCAATGCTGTGGTTAAGTATCAGTTACCTGTTAAATCAACAAGAGCAACCTGATTAAAGATGCAGTGGTGATGTTCGTGATTGTGAAAGTGCAACCGAAACTTTATCGGAAGTTAAACAAACATTTCGTCGCTAGGAAGTTCATGTAGTATGTTAATGCAACTTCCAAATGTGTTTAAAATTTGTGTCCGCGAACTTAAATATTGAGGAAGGAAGAATAATCCAAATAAAATAGATTCTTATCTACCAAATTATCTGCGATGGATTACTGACTTACTCTTAATCGCATTGTTTTCGCTAGACATTTTCCTTTTATTCCACTACTTCA
This sequence comes from Whitmania pigra, assembly GCA_021613335.1. NCBI lineage: Eukaryota > Metazoa > Annelida > Clitellata > Hirudinida > Haemopidae > Whitmania > Whitmania pigra. The sequence continues at coordinate 94,939 of JAJTWR010000065.1, forward strand.
AGATAAATAAAAGTTCAAACTAGATGCAGAGGCGTAGCCTGGGTATTTTGCGCCCGGGGACAAACTATAGAATTGGCGCCCTTTTTCATGTCTATATATTTAATCTTACTGTATTACACTAAATTTGAAATTGAAATAAAAATCAAATTTTAATGGCACAAGGCATCCATTTAAAAGTGAAAAACCATTCTACAAATAGTAGCGCATCAGTCACCCAATCAGTCAGTCTAAGATGATTTACATGGATAGTAGTCTAATAGTGTTTAAAATAGATTTATTTTTCTTGATTTAACAGTTGCAAACTGATCAATAACGTCATCAAAGTCTGTTTTCTCAAGCGTTTCTCTTTCTATACTAAGAAGAGCAAGATCACTGCGACGATCCTAACCCATTGATGCACGCAGATACGACAAAATAAGTTTCAATTTGCTGAATGATCGTTCACAGCTTGCAATTGAAACCGCTATTGCTAACAAAATTTGTAGTGAAATTCGAAAATTCGGAAATACGTCGCTTCCATAAAGCACAATAAAACCAAGGAGATCCAAAGGAGTTTCTGGTAGAGTTTCAGTTCGCTTTCTCAGCAGCATTCTGCAGTCCCCAATTTCGGTGAAGAGTTCGTAGCCATTAATGTCCATGTCGTAGAAAGTTGCAAAATCTGCACAACTTCGACGAATTTCATCTTCATCTGTGTCAGATGTCAGAAGAGTCTTAACGTCCAGCAGAAATCCAAATTTTGTGTTCAGGTCTTTGAGTCGTAAAAAACGTGTTGACATCTCCTGTTGAAGACGATCGAACACATTCTTCATAACACGCATTACTTCCTCTTCTGATGAGAGTCCTGCATCTCTTGCCAGTTCTCCAGGCATTCTCCTACGTCGCCTAATTCTTCTTTCTACCGGAATATCCCATGCTGTGCATTTTGTTCTGGCGTTTTCGACCGCAGCCAGGCTCAAATCATCATGAAGCTTGATAAATTCTTGCTCCCAAGATTCAATATCAGTCGCAGCTTCCCTGAAATTTATGGTAGGATCTTGTAGGCGCTTCTGTGCACGATCAATTTTTCCAAGAATGACATTCCAGAAGTGTAATAAAACTAAGAAATTAAAATTCAATATACAGTCCAGTAACTGCTGTGCACCACTTCTAGTTTCAGGTGTCATAGTGGAGTCTTCCGATAATTTCTCTAGCAATCCAACTAGTTCATCCAGTCCTTCATGGATAGCTTTAAAAGCTTCAGATCGTGCACTCCAGCGTGTTTCAGACTCTCTTTTACTGTTATGGGAAGAGCTCTTTTTAATTCTTCCCAACGAATTGTTGAATGAGAGAAAAACGAATATATGCTTTCAAGTGTTCCAAAAAAAGTTACGACAACAGGATCTTGCTTAGCTGAATACACACCTGCTAAATTTAAGCTGTGGCTGTCACAGTTGACGAACAGTGCTCTAGGATTTCTGTCACATATTCGTTGTTGAAGGCCAGATATATGCCCAGTCATCACCGAAGCATTGTCATAACATTGAGCTCGACAGTCGGCTAGAGGTATCTCATCAGAATTCAGTCTCTCGACGATGACTTTCTCTAGGCTTGCAGCATCTTTTCAATATATCTCGATATAACCTAAAAATGATTCTTTGATTTTTAACACAAACTATTATTTGAAGCTATCATATAATCAACGGTAATTTCAGTTAAAACTAAAAATATAATAACTTTTTTTGGCAGTTGGCGGCCACCGGCCCAGTCCAAGCCTGGTGGGGGCGCTCGCTCCAGTGCAACTTTGCGTTAGCCTGATGCCAATGGGAGTTTCAGAAATTGTTTTGACGTTTTCACGCTTTCACGAATGTATCTTTGTCTATATTAGAACAATCACAACCAGTCTCTGATAAAAAGTTTTAATATACCTTAATAGAGTGTAATCCGTTTTAAACCACAATAAGTTCGTCAACAACACTCTAGTATTACAGTAGTAGCCACTGCAGAGTGCATGCAGAATCCGTATCCTGACTGGCAGCAGTGGTGGTGGGCTCACTGAGTTCACTGAGCTGGCAGCAGCATCAACCAGGTCTGGATGGCAGACGTATCAGACGATGGCTCATATCTGCCCTGCTCCAGCCGCCGCTGTTGGCTAGCTTGTGAGTGTGACCTGTTTTACCAATGTCGCCAAAATTAGGTAACCCTCATTTTGGCGCCCCTGTATCTTGGCGCCCGGGGACATATGTACCCCCTTGCCCCCCCCTAGCTACGCCTCTGACTAGATGTAGCAGTAGTGTTTTATTAATGTCCTCACCACAACTTGATGATTAGGACAAAGAACTAGATATTTTTAGATATACGCGTAGTGTTTGCTCGAAACAATAAAGTGTTATGCTTTTGGTGGCTTTGCGACCGACGTATACGACATATGTCCTCTTTCTTATCCTTGGTCGGAAGCGCCGTTAAGTGGTTCCTCGCTAAGTTGATTAAGGATACATTTATTTATAGAAGCAACCTTAGTCAAAACAATGAGATTACAATATTGTTGGATAAAATTACCTCTAGTTAGTTATCCTAAACAAACTGATGTAACGCAGGCATGGTATAATTATATTTGATAAGTAATATTGATTCCTGATTATTAAATTTTCCAAAACGTTGATTTGCCATATTGAAATATAATGTGATGAAATTAAGCATCATACGAAAGTAAAAAGCAGTAAAGTTTCCGACATAGGAATTATTATAAGTAATAATAATAGTAATAGTCAAGAAAATAGTAAAAAATACTTCGAAGTTGTATTCGGGAAGAATTTGTTGTTAACTTTCTTTTTGTGACTTGTAACGATGAATATCCCAAATTCAGTTGTTTTCCAGATTAGGAGAAGATTACGGTGGCTGAATGTCTTAACCTTACGTAATGTTAAACTTAATGAATTTCCGTTACTGTGACTTTAGTTTCCAGATCAGATGATAATCATAAACGGGTACAAACTTAACTAATGGACCATAAAGTGATTTCAATTTTTATACACTCTTTCTAAGCACTTATTTATTACATAACAACTTCTGTTTCAAATTCGCTAACTTGTAAATATTTAGTGCAAGCAAAACAACGAAATCAGTAGACGGATCTCCAGCAACAACGATTTGGAGATGGGATGGAGATGCTCGCACTTAAATCTCTCCGACAGCTGTGCGCAATGGAGCCGGTCGTACACGTGGGCTGTCATCTCCACCACCGCGATCATCGACATCATCATCACCATCCCAATCATATTAAGTCATGACTAAAAGGTTGGCTGAATGGGTAGCGTTCCTGTTTGCGGCAATAATAGCAACAAACGTAATGTGTCTTGTTCGAAAACTAGTATGAGACACTCAAAATATCGACTAACTGCATTTGCATACCAACTAGATGATAAGCTCGATGATTCCATGGGAAGCATACGTGAGGGACGACTATCTAACCATTAGCTAAACAGAGAAAATGGAATGCCTCAGTGGTCTTGTTGTTTCGGCAAGCTCAACGATCCAGATATGAATTTTGAAGGTGAATTATTTGAATGCATTACTGAATTAATCAAGCCATAGAAAATATTAAATATTCCGATAGTTGGAGTTTCTAAATATGTAGTATGTTTATTTTTCTGTTTTTGTTCAAAATTGTTTACTATTCGCTTGTAAGTTTTTTTCTAGAAAGTGTTTTGTAAAGTATGTTTTCCATATTCATTAACTTCATATTGTACATCTTTTACATTAAACGAGCTTGGAATAAGATGATCAGTAAGAATAAGAGAAAGTAGAATTGCTGCCAAAATTGTTTGTGTGTTATAAATATTGATTACAAATGATGTTGCGCTTGATAATTTGATGGAATCAGGCATTAGAACCTTTGCTCATCTATTTCTTCTGATTGAATCTCTAATCCAGGTATCAATCATTGTTTGAAGCAGAGGTACGGCCGGGTATTTAAAAAGATCAGGCACTCGAACTCTGCTGGTCTTATCTTCTCCGGCGCGTTGACTCGACATTGCAGCACAACCGAGGACGGCTTTTGAAATCGAGACAGGCAGTCCTGTTCCGTCCAAATAATTTCGTTATTCAACGGACGTTAAGATACTATCAGGAAATTTCCTTAGTCAAAGCTACCTGTTGTAGCTCTAGCCACTTTGCCAGCTAGTCACCATTTTCTACTTGTTTTATGTCCTCCAGTAGTTTTATTTAGTAATAATCCCGTTCACAAATAGAACTTCTTTATGGCACATCCAGTTCTTTAATTCATTCCTTGCAACGCGTTCTCAACCCTTCACTCAATAGCAAGGAGGCGCTTTATAAATTATTTATTATTATTATTATAATATTACCTGTAAGTACCAGACGTAATATTCCTGTTTTCAGTTATTAGGTAAAATCCATCGGGTTGATTATTTACTGAATAGGAACTGAATAGTTCTAGAATTTGTTCGACATCTAGCGAGCACTTTCGTTTATTGTATTGTTTATTGTATTGTCAGGGCTGCAGTATTAATAAAATAAGAGCATAGCTGCATTGGAGTAACTTGAAATGACATGCTCCCCGCAAAAAAATCCAATGAATTTACATTTACAAGTTACAACACATTCGCAATTTTAATAATATTATTTATTAAAACTTAGGTTGTAACATTTAAAAACATTGAAGACATCCTTACTTATTTCCAATAAAACTGATTTTTTCATAGTTATGCAACCAAATGCACTTTATGCAAATATTATCAATATATAAAACTAAAAAGTGTTTACAATTATTTTATTAAGTTTATAAAATTACTATTTTATAAATGGCTGGAGGACAAATGTTGTTCAAGAAGGGGCAGATTGAAGACTTCTGACAAGCAAAGTATGCGATCAAGGAAATTACCAAAAAGCTCAATCGATTCAAGAGAGTCGTCTGAAACTACTCAAGAGCTCCTGAGGAATATGGAGCAAAAACTGACAATTCATCAGCCGAGACCCCTGGTAAGAAAGGCTTCCTTGGTTAAATTTTCAGCAAATCAAATTAGAAATGAACTTGATTTAGAAATTTATAAAAGTACACTGTTATTTGAGATCTACTAGTATTTTATCATTTATCAAAAGATTAAAGATTCCAGCTCTTAAAAAGCAGATTATTATGGAGGAAATTTTATTTTCCAGCAAGGTAATGCCCCAATCCTCACCACCAAGTTGACAAAGACATTTTTCCAGAAGAGAAATTTGAAAGTTATGAGTTGGCCAGCTTGTTCCCCGAACTGAAATCCTATAGAACATATCTGGGAAATGTTATCAAGACTTGTTTACAACAATGGGTGGCAGTTTCACTCAAAATCTGACCTGGAAAAGATCATTAAAATTGCCTGGAAAGAGCTGGACAGACAATTCGTAAAAACCCAAATAAAATCAATGTATAGTAGATGTTTTAAAATTATTGAAAATAGAAAAAAACATTATTTTTATTAATAAACTTTTTCCTTGTTTTTTCACGAGGTTTTTAATCATTTTTCGATGATTTTTGAATGTGTCTTTCATGATTATTGAACGCCACGAATCAGTTTGGATATTGATGATGCTTTTTTGATGATATTATCAATGTTTTTGTCAAAATATCTAATGTTCTTTGACGTAGCAGTCTGAAAATTGTAGCTTAGTCAAAGAATTTTAGAACCTTTTTAAGTAACATAGCCCAGCAGAGTTTTGATAAGTTTGAGCGAAAGATGTTGAGTTTATATGACTTTTAGTTTCTTCAAACTTTAATCGAACTATTTTTATACTTGTATATCGCGGTTTATCGTTAGTGTTTTAAATAAAAAGTTTTCGAAATAATTATTCGCCTCAACAGGTTTTTAAATCACAAAAAATTACAAAGTTGAGTGTTCACTGCAACAGTTAATGCATTCTCATGTATTGTTACAATCTAGCTTTATTTTATACAACCCGGTTTATTTCAATAGATCATGTTCATAGTTTGTTCATTAGATTGATCAGCATTTTAGTTCATTTTAATGGTTACCAATACAATCGCTGTTCAAATTCCCATATCCGACTTTCCAAGTTGACGTCAAATGATAAAATTTCAATCTGATCAAAACACAAAGTCAATAACATCATTCCAACTGTTTCGTGGCCTCTCAAAATCTCATACTCAAGTTTAAAAATATTAATTCTATGTTGACATTAGTTTTTGAAACTTTGCAGAATCTGTTTCGCTTTTTTTTTTTTTTGTTTTAACATTTAGAAATATTGCATGGATTAAAGGAATACCGAATATATTGCTGTTCTGTGACGTCATAGTATATAATCGGCAGATATTCGAAATAGGTTAAGCAATCGCATTACTGTTGATATTGTTTTTATTGTTAAAAATAGCAAATATATAATTACTGACAGCACGATGTCGGAAGCAAGCAAATTTTTCGAGATAATGTTACTTCTGCAAATGGCCGAAGGTTGGTGTAAGAGATTATGAAGTATAAAATATTTTTCGTCTTACCAAATAGACCAAAGAAAATGTCAAAAATAATTCTATGCAAACAAAGCTTGGATGCATTAAACAAAAACACAATTTATCGAATTAATGAATTTTATGTTCAACACTCAGCTTATTTTTCCGGTGTCAACGTAGCATTACATAAAAGAGCTTTCTACTGCAGTAGGAGAGAGCCATGTGAATCGGTGACCAATGGTATAACGGACGATGACGATGGCTCACCCATTAAAATGAAATGCAACTTCATCGCCTTTATCGTAATTAATTTACTGGAAAAGTACAGCATACAATATGTAGCTATAACTATGGCCTGGGGTTTGTAAATATTACATATCTCTTGTGCTTATCATTTCGTTTACATATCTATGTATATACATATATGTATATATGTAGATGACGAGATGCCAGTTATTATATATATATATATACTGTATATTCTTACGAAAAAAAAAAATAATAATAATATTAATAATAGACCCTATTGGTTCCTCCTGTAATCTGATGTAAGAAGAAAAGTAGTTACTTTATCTTATTATAGATCACCCAAAAGATTTGATAGAACGCTTGGGAATCTACTTGCACGAAGGTTCATTTAGTGCTTATTGTGCCGAATTCCCAGTTGATCCGAACCGTTTTCTAAGAGACCATATAAATTGTGCCCAGTGGCCCAAGCTGTTTTCTGAAGTTCAAGTAAATTCCCGATTAAATAAAGGAATGCATATTTCGGAGATCGAAGTTGGCACTTTAGGTATGTTTTTTATTGTTTACTATTATTTGTTTAATTTTTTATTATTGCTAATTTTTAAATGAATTTTCTGACTTGTAGTAGGTGGTTAATAATATTTAATTTATATGGCGCATTAAGAGATAGGTCTTCAGCCGACGCTTGAAGAGCTCGAGCGTCGGCTGAGACCGGATGATATGAGACAGGCTGTTGCAGACGGCGGCGAGGCATGGGAAAAAGCCTCGATTGCCTGTGGATGATTTATGAACTGGTTGCTGAAGGTGAATTGTACAAGATGAGCGAAGGTGAATTGTACAAGATGAGCGAAGGTGAATTGTACAAGATGAGCGAAGGTGAATTGTACAAGATGAGCGAAGGTGAATTGTACAAGATGAGCGAAGGTGAATTGTACAAGATGAGCGAAGGTGAATTGTACAAGATGAGCGAAGGTGAATTGTACAAGATGAGCGAAGGTGAATTGTACAAGATGAGCGAAGGTGAATTGTACAAGATGAGCGAAGGTGATCTGGTATTGGGGTGGAGAGTGAGATGATAAAGATAGGGGGGTGGACATATTAAGGTACGATAAGTGAGTGAAGACATTTTGTAAATGATACGGTAATATACATTACTGGCATCGAATGGGTAGCCAGTACAGTTGCGTCACGGCCTCGGAGCTGTTAAGATTAGGGTCAAGGAGGATTAGTTTATATAACTTGTTTTGGATGCACTGAAGGAGAGGATAAGGGAGGCAAAAGTGCCATACAACAAAGAGTTGCAGTAATCCAGGAGAGAGAGAGGAAATAGGCTAGACTGCGTGCAAGAACAGAAATCATATCTTCCAAATGGAACGGCTGGATATGTAGGATTGCCAAGATGAGATAGCTTCAGGATTTTCTTATAGAGGAGGCGTCTTGCTTGAAGATGAGGTGGGAATCAAATGTAACACCGAGGAGTTTTAGAGTAGTAGAAGAAGGAAGAAGGGTGCCAGCGATATTTATTGAGGATGGGGGGAATAGGTTCTTGAAGATTTGATAATGTGGAGACAAATTCTAGAAAGGGTGAGCTTCTCTAGTAATTTCGATATAGTGGAAAGGTTAGAGATGGGTCTGTAATTACAAGAGGAGTTAGGATAGAGGCTTGGCTTTTTTTTTAGTAAGGAGAATACTTGCGCGCACTTGAAGATGGAGTGGAAGGCACCAGAGCTAAAGAAAATGTTACCAAGTTTGGAGATTATTGGAGCTAGAATAGAAAAGTATTTTTGAAAAGAGAGGTTGGGAAAGGATCTAGAAGAGATGTTTTGTTTGGCAATGCTCAAATGGCTTTCAGGACTTCTATAGACGAGACTGGAGGAAGTGTTGAGAGGGGCGTGCCAGCGAACTACCTGGTTGGAAGGGATGAGATTGGTAATGAAGAAAGTGTATTGGCAATTGACTGATGAATGTTGGTGATTTTTGAGGTAGCGAGAGACTGGCACTCGGCATCAGAATAGTGTTGCTGAGGGTTACTGTGCAAGAGTCTATGAAGTGAGCGCCACATGATACGTGGATTGGCGTTGAAGCTGAGTTCTTCCTTGATAGAAAATGCCCTGAAGTTGAGAATGGCCAGATTGGCAGCATCCTTTGTAGATTTGTGCGCTTGTTTGGCAGCTTCTGTGCGTTTACGACGATACAGACATTCCAAAATGCCGGCAACATTTCGTGGCCTCTATAGCTTCATTAGAAAGCTGGTTGTTAGTCTACACTGACTCACACCTTAAAGTCTGCTTCTTGATGGGGCATGTTTGTCGAGGATGAGCTCTAACTTTCTATTGAGTAGCATACCCATCGGCATCTAGATCGCATGAGTGGAGCTCTTCGGAAACTAAGAAAAAATCCGGTTGAAAGGTGTCCCAGTCAATGCTGTTGAGTCGGCGACGATGAATGATATGAACCGAGGGTCAAGGTCTACACGGCGACATGCTGTGTGAATCCATGAGACTCAATGGATTTCTACAGGAGATGATGGATTCTTGTCCCAGTGCCAGGTGCGTCGAAACCGCCGCAGATGGCAAACGGGATGTCATGCGATGATATCAAGTCGACGAGTTCTTCAAATGCAGTTATGACTGAAAACGTGATAGGTCCGGGCGGGCGATAGATGGATGAGGTGATGAATGACGACTTGCGGGTGTTGAATTTGAGATTAAGAACTTCAAACTCTGCAAAACCGCGCTCCATCTTATTAGGTTCAATGTTGCCCCTCTTTTGCCGGAGAAGGGGCCACGATGTTGATTTGTGGTTGTGAAGCCGTCTGGAGCAAGGCTGTTTGTAATTTAATTACGAGCGTCTGAAGCTATCCAAGTTTCCGTCAAGACAATGATTTCCAGGGCTCCATCGCATAGACTATCTTGGATGAGAGCGGCATTGTTAACAGCTGAATGACCATTTAATAGGCTAAGTCTCAACGATGCCCGGCAATCCAAATCATCCTATTTATGCAACGGACTTTCAAATAAATAAAATAAATAACGATGATCGGCACCTAGTGGTCTTCTTGCTATTGAGCTCGTTGTAAACCTTTTAACGAGTCTAGCGTGGATCCCAGATATTGTGAGAGAATAAAATTTTTCTCATCTCAGCAATTTTAAGATCGTCTTTTGGAAGAAGGAGTAAAAGCAAGTCTCTTCTGGTGTACCTTCATTTATTTTATTTTTTATTTATTTGATTATAGTCCGTGTCAACAATAACAAGGCACGAGCGATAATCCCAGGAACGCAAAACATGCGACGTACCACCCCACCGCCATTTCATTTTACCTTTTTTTTAAAATTATGATATGCGATCTATTATGAATAAAAAAATGAAATGTAATTGATGTGAAATAAACTTAAGTTTTATTGTCGCTTGCTTCGCCATTCATTGATTGTCATGCCTTAATCGAAGGCAAAGGACTGTTTTTAATTGAAGTCAGGATTAATAATAACAATAATAGTATGAATTATAATATTTTGTTAGATTTTATAGTTATAATTGCTATAATTATTGTGATTATTTTATATGATGACGACGATTAATGATGATGATGTTATTCCAGCAACAGGATTGCCACAGGTGAAACATGTTCTACTTTATCGGGGATGTTTTAAAAACTTCGGTGATAAAGCCATGGATTATGAGTGGAATATGTGCTATCAGAAATGCTTCAGATATGGTTTTATATTTTCAGGAATTAAGGTTTAAATACAATATATTATAAATGTTTGATTAATCATGTTTTATTAGCCGGTTATTGATTTGATCTCAAACGACTATTTATTTAGTAAGAAAAACTATAAGTTTAAAATATTTAATTAAAGTAAAAAGTAAAATCTTTATAATCAAAAACTTGAGTGCTGTAAACTTATACATAAGGCAACGAAACGAACTTAGGTGGTTGCGACTGAAATATTTAAATCAATTGCTACTCAAACATTTCCTTATGATTTTTTCCATTTAATTATGTCTCTAACTGCGTAAACATTATTTTCTAAAGTTAAGCAGTTTTTTAAAATTGTATTTAAAATTACTAAACATAATCCAGCCTAGTCCATTATCAATCATTCTGCGCGTAGTACCAGGAATATTAAGTAAGCAGTGCTAGCTGGTTAATAACATAAACTTATGAAATAAATGAATATTACATAAAATCAATTTTAAACTCGGAATTTAATAAGGCTTCTTTGTTTAATGACACTGAATCTAATAAAACACAAAGTGTTAAATTTTAATAAATTAATCTTTAAACACTCAAATATTTTCATAACATAAACATTTCAAGATAACACGACTAAAAATCGAAATGCTTGCAAAAATCTTAATGTTTTAATAGTAATTGTAAAAAAAAACTTTAAAAAGGAAAACAAGTATTGTGCTTGTAGCAGCAACTTGAACATGAAAGAAGAATTGTCTTCATACAAATGTAATTTAAAATGCAACGAGAGTACAAGGCACTGTGGAGGGAGAGATGCCTACTCTGTGTACATAGGTGAATACAAAAAGTGCTTTCATTGTTATTAAACAGTTATTTTTTAACCCTAAATGTTTCGAAAGCTTTTGTAAATTATCAATTATTATTATTATATATTATTATTATTATTAGTATTATTATTATTATTATTTATTATTATTATTATTATATTATTATTATTATTATTATTATTATTATTATTATTATTATTATTATTATTATTATTATTATATTATTATTATTATTCTTATTATTATTATTATTATTATTATTATTATTATTATTATTATTATTATTATTTATTATTATTATTATTATATTATTATTATTATTATTATTATTATTATTATTATTATTATTATTATTATTATTATTATTATTATTATTATTATTATTATCGTTTATTTACAATCACGGCCTTCTGCCGGAAAACAATGACTCCAGATCCCAACAAGGGATCATAGGCAGTCATAACAATATACATGGTAAATCAGAATTCAAACAAAAGTTAACTCAAACAAGCCAACAATTCTAGTGTCATGGTCCAATATAAACGAACATAAGACAAATAAAACAACCGAAGCAAATGTACAAGCAATCATACACAAAAAGGTTATTCAACGAAATTAGATTAGTCTTAGTCAAGTACTTTCTTAAGATGTGTGCTGTCCCGCACAGAGCAATTTTCTGAGTTTCAATAGGCGATGGGTTACCAGAGATGCAATTCAGGTAATCTTTAAATTTCTTTGATATTGTTCCAAGTGCACCTATGATCACTGGTATCACCTGAGCCCTCACCCCCACAATCTCTGAATTTCTGTCTGTAAGTTCTTGTATTTAGTCAATTTTTCCACTTCCTTTTGGGCCACATTGGAATCATCTGGTACAGCAACATCAATTATCAAGCATGTTCTTTTGTTTTTGTTATGATAGATGAGATCTGGCCTGTTTGTAATTAATTAGTGATTCCATATCCACACTCCTTGATCTAACTTTGTGACTCCACCTGGTGTATGGTCAGTGGACTTCCACATTCTTTGCTGATCTTCCAGTGAATGTACCTGCTGTGTCTGTCTAAGTATTCCGTGGCAGCCAACGTGCTGCATCCTGATATTAAATGGCTGATGCTTTCAACATGTCGGTGGCACATTCTACATAAACTGTCCTTGTCTTGTGACCATCTTCTAATATTTTGTCTGCAAGGCCTTATCTTGAGCTGCAATTATTAAACTTTCTGTCTCAGCTTTTAGATCACACTTTCTAAACCATTGTACACATGATTCATTATCTGTGATTGCATTATCGAAATTTTTAATGAATTGTCTGTGCAGAGGCTTCACCATAATTCTTTCTAATTTTTGTGTTTCCATGGTTTTTTTCAAATCCTGTCCCATTTGTATTCATCTTGCATCATTTAGTTTATATTTCAATTTTATTTTACATGCTTCCTTCTGCAGGGAAAATTTTCTTCTGGATTCATCCCATGTTCTCACCAATTGCATCAATCTTCCATCTGCTTTTGCAGTATATTCTCCCAGATTGAAGATACTTTGTTGATATGCTGATAACAGTTCAGTTATGCCTCTACCCATTACTCCTTTTCACATACATTCTGTCAACATCTGCTCTTGGATGATGCATTTCATTCATAGTTAGCATTTTTATGGTGACCCGTCATAACAGCCCGGCGACAGAATAGCCCCGACAAAACAGCCCCGTCAAAATAGCCCGGCGTCAAAATAGCTCAAGACAAAACAGCCCCGACAAAACCGCCCCGACAAAACAGCCCCGTCGAAACAGCCCGGCGTCAAAATAGCCCAAGACAAAATAGCCCCGTCAAAATGGCCCTGTCAAAATAGCCCCGACAAAATAGCCCGGCGACAAAATAGCCCAGGACAAAACAACCCGGCGACAAAATAGCCCCGCGACAAAATAGCCCCGTCAAAATAGCCCCATGATAGCTCCATGTCAAAGTATTTTTAAAAAATGTTGTGAAACTGAATCAAAATTTAATTCGAAATTAGTGGATTGAATGCTTTGACCGTTTTGAGTATTGTTTGTTGTTATTATTGTTCTCCAGAAGTTTAATTTGCATAGTCTTGCTTATTCAAATTTGTATCTGGCTTACAAATTTGTGTTGACATTATCCTCATCACTAGTTGCTTTTTGAGAGGTCGTTTTCAAAATTGAAATAGGTTTTGAGCAGATTAAGAAATTTTCTGAACCAGTCAATTCTACGATCATTCATGCTGATGTCTTGTGAGAAAGACTCTTTTCCAAGAATCAATAACAACGAAATCATTGATGTTTTAGCATCGACTAGTGAAACGATGAAAAAGCTGTTATAATAGTTAATAGTGAATAGAAATTTTAGACTCTAGTGTTTCTCAAGTTTAAGTTGATCAAACTAGGAGTTAAATAAAATTTCCCGGGCCGGTTTTTTAAGCCAGTCCGACCCTGGTGACAGGGCTGTTTTGACGGGGCTGTTTTGTCGGGGCTATTTTGTCGCGGGGCTATTTTGTCGCCGGGTTGTTTTGTCCTGGGCTATTTTGTCGCCGGGCTATTTTGTCGGGGCTATTTTGACGGGGCCATTTAGATGGGATTTTTCCGTCCTGGGCTATTTTGACGCCGGGCTGTTTCGACGGGGCTGTTTTGTCGGGGCGGTTTTGTCGGGGCTGTTTTGTCTTGAGCTATTTTGACGCCGGGCTATTTTGACGGGGCTGTTTTGTCGGGGCTATTCTGTCGCCGGGCTGTTATGACGGGGTGCCCATTTTTATAGTTTTTCTATCACATTTTTCTATTTCTAATTTTAGCCAAGGAATTATTCTAAACCCATATATGAAAACCGGTACTGCCAAACTATTGATTGCTGTTATCTTATTTGTAGCACTAAGTCGAGTTTTAAAGATTTTTCTTATTTGACTAAAATATTCCTTTTTCATCTTTTCTTTCATCAATTTATTATTTAATCCATCCCTTTCCTCCATCCCAAGATATTTATACATCTCCTGTGTCTCGAGGAATTTAATTTCTTCTTTCCCCCTTCCATAAGTTTAATGCCTTTTGTGCCAATGGGTTGTCCATGTTTTATTTCAATAGGTGCACTTTTTTTCTATTCCGAATTCCATACAGATATCTTTGCTGAATATTTCCACAGCTCTTATAACTTTTTGCATATTCTCATGCACATATGTAAATAATTTCAGATCATCCATGTAGAATAAGTGACTAATTTGTTGTTTTCAAATTTTATAGCTCAATCCAGTCCTTAATTAATTAAATTAGATAGTGGAATCAATGATATGCAGAACAATAAAGGTGATAATGAATATCCCTGAAATATTCCTCGTTTTATCCCTATTGTTGCTGTTTCAATGTCAACATCGTCATATCTTAGAAATCATTGTTCTCCATTTCAACATTGACAGTGCAATAAACTGAACTATGACATCATTAACATGATAAATCCGCAAGGCTCGAACAATCCATGAATGAGGTATGCTATCAAATGCTTTTTTTTTATAGTCGATCCATGCAATATTCAGATTCTTTTTACATTTCTGAGAGTTTTGAGTTATCATCTGACTAATAAGGAACTGATCTTTGCATCCACGAGATCCTTTTGTACATCCTTTTTGTTCTTCTGGCAAGATGTTATTACTTTGGAGGTGGTCATATATTCTTTTGGATATGGCTGCTGTTAATATTTTATATGTTGATGTGATGGGTCTGTAATTCTTTGCTTTAGACGTCTCCTGTGATTTTGACAGGTATGCTATTCTTTCAGTTGGTATTTTTAATGGTTCTTTCATTATTTTATTGTATGCATCTGTTAAAGGTTTGTGTAAAGCAGTTAGTTTTTTAAGCCAGAAATTATGTATTTTATCTGTACCTGGACTTTTCCAATTATGTGCTTGATTAATTATGCCACTGATCTCCTCAACTTCAAAATCCCGCCATTCATTTATATTTAAATTTGTATATCTTTCTTCATGTTTAATCCACTCTGCATTAAAATTATAATGTATTACTTTTCTAAAATATTCCTCCAAAATGTGTCAACTGTAGTTGATGTGGGTGCTTCTGTTATTTCAATTTGCTTCGAACCAATGATTAGTAGAATTTCTTGGTGTCATTGAGGGACATTCTGTTTTCGTGGTATTGTTCACTTCTTTTGCTGTACCTTCCTAGTCTCTGAGCTTTTGCTTGAAGTTTCAATGCTATATCTTCAGGTTCATTAATTTGGTTTGAAGACATTGTGTTTGTCCCCCTCTGTTTCTTGTGGTTCAGATTTCCACTTTTTATTTCCTTTATGGTAGATGCATATTCTGTATTTATGAATTGTTTTTTGGATTCTCATCTTCCAATTAACGACTTTAAATCGTTTTACATCATGTTTTCTTTCCAATGTTTCACATGCAATTAGTGCTGCCATTGTATATATTAATTCGTTTATCTTTGTCACATCCAAAGCCATTTCTGTTGAAACTTTACTGAGTACATGATTTACTAATTTTATTGTCTCATGTTTGTAATTTTATTCAAGTTTTTCCTCTCATGAATTTTAAACTTCTTGACATGGTTGAGTTTTGAGATTAATTTAATTTCAATTTCTATAATCTCTTCTGATTTCATCTCTTCATTAATTTCTGCTAATTCAAGTTCTGAAAGTTTTTTTCCTTTTAGGATATATCTTCTATGGTTGCTTAAATTGTTTGAATTTATGCCTGGGAATATTTCAGGATTTCTACCCCTCCAAATATTATAAGTAGCTACTGTTACTTGATCGTTGTTTACTTCCTTTGCATAATAATATGACCAGATTAAATCTTTATATTGCTCTTTTGTCCATTTCTGTCTTCTTTTATTTGCACATTTAACAGTATCATTAGTTTTACTTTCATTATCATGTTTTTCCTCAGAGAGAATGCAAAAATATTATCTTTAATTTCCTTTTTAACATCATCTTTTTTATTTGATTCATTTGTCTTGATCAATTTTGATATCTGCGGCTTCTCATGTCTATCAACTTAATTAATGCTTAACCCTTGCAAGTTTATAAATTTTGTTTCTTGACCAGGACCACATGGAATGAACCTGGTGCTCCTGTTATTTTATATACAAATTTATCAGCCTCTCCAGTTTTGGCTTTTTCAATCAACTTTTTACGATTTTCTCTATCTTTGACTGATAAATCATGACTAAAAATTAATTTCTTGAACTTCATTAGATCATTCAATTTGTAACAGCTTTCAAGTATCAAGTTTAGTATAAAGACTAAAATTATAAAACTTTACAATCATGGGTCTTTCTTTACCTTCAATTTTCTTCCCAATTCTGTTCATTTGTAGTACATCCTTTTGATGATCAAATTAAATGTCAAATTCTTTTAACAACTCTGTAAGAAAGTCCTTGTCATTGCTTTTTTGATCTGTCACATTTTCTGTCAAGTTGTAAAACAAAAGATTGTTTTTTCTTAATGCCCTGTCTTCTTTTATTTCAGTTGCCGTCTTGGTTTTGAATACTGATTCTTGAACTGATTTCACACTTCTGTTTATTTCTTGAACATTGTTTTTAAATAAATTAGACCATTTTTCTGTTTCTGTCACCTTGTCCATGTTTATTTCATTCAACTTGTCACTAAATTGTTTGAATTCCCCGCTCAATTTGTCCAATTGAAGTTTCAAATCTTTCACCTCATTTATTTGTTTTTGTATCATGCTTTCATGTCTCGTTCTTTCCGCAGGTAAAACCGTCCGAGCTGCACACAGCCTTAATGAGATGAAAAATAAGAGACATAGCTCCACCCCATAAACAAAATTAGCTCCACCTATAATGATTAAAAGTAAATATATATTTAATTAAAGGTTTACCGATATGTCGCGAGGTGTCTCTACTAAAACTTTAAAAATTTGACATGACTAGATGTCTTTGACAAATGTACATTATTTTGAATAATATAAAAATATAGCACGATTACTATTATAAAGTGATTGGGAAAAACATTTTCATCAGTACTTAGTAGTAGGAGCTTGCAATTCTAATAGTTTATGATGAAATGATATGCGACCAATGTTCTCTAATTTCTTATCAGTGTGCGCGATAAAACTACAGTTTTGAGTGGCACATTTTCATGCTTGAGCTTATTGGGTAGCCCTGAAAACGGTTATTTTGGAACCCACAAGACAATATTTTCTCAGACGGGATAGTATTCCCGGATAAGTTACGCTGGAAACAGGAGTACCTGTTCCCAAGGCTATGCCAAAGGAACTGATCCAGTTATGATTCTATATGAATGTCTGAGATGCCACGCATCCTCTTAAAATTGTCTTTAGCTCACCTCCACAAGTTCTCAACCACGTTTGGAGCGACAAACCGAGTGGTTCACTGTGGCATGTGCTAAACCTATGACAGCCGACATAACAAGAACATACAGAAGCTTGCGTCAAAGAACAAATTCCAATGTGCCTCAAGAAGGAAGGAGGTTCTAATTTCCAGACTCTGAGTTGAAAAATATGCTCTGAATCAACATCTGTTTCTCTTTAAAAAAAAAAACATCAGGTGTGCCCTCAGGAAGATGAAATGTCCGGCACAGTCTGTCCTGAGGAAAGAAATTAGATTCAAAACAACTCTAAGATGAATCCATGCTTAGCAATCCGGCGATTATGGACATTATTTACATATGGATCTGCAAAAATCCTAGTCACTTAACAGAATCTTTAATCAAATTTTATTTATTTCATTATTAATATAATCCTATTATTATAATAATAAATATCGTTTCTTTTACATAACTAAAGCTAATTAACAAGTACAAGTCATCTTAGTTATGCAACGAACCTTAACCAAATAAATAAATAAATAAATGGCGATAGCCCCTCATCGGTTATCTCGATCCTCAGAACTAGTCGCCGACTTTGAAGTGAAAACGCCGACTTCCCACTTTGAAGTGAAATAGCCAAATTCCCACGGGTTGGGATTTTGAGTATTTATCTAAAAATGAAAAAATGAAACAATTGTAGAAATAATTTTGTTAATTGTTCTCAAGTATAATAATAAGTTAAGTGATGATGATTATTATTATAAAATAAAACTTATTTTTTTATTTTTATCATGCTTAATTTTTTTAAATAGTCTAATAATGACCATCATAAGCAGTATGGTCTCTAGTCGGGTATTCAGCAAATTCAATAGTTTAGTATTTTGCGGAATTGCACGGGTATCATCAATGGTTGGCATATCGTTAACTTTCTTAAACTGAATCCGCAGATATCCGAAATTCATTGACAAATCCGCTCTCCTCAAAACTCTATCGCGTCCTCTTTCCATAAACATCGCTCGAACCCTTTTTTTCTTCTACAACCCTAGGTGTTATTTTTGATTCGCACCTCACCTTCCTGCAATCACCTCACCTGGGCACATCCGTTCGCTACTATCCATCGTCACTTCTGCCCTTGAACATAGCCTCGTTCTCTCTCGTCTAGACCATTGTAATTCTCTTCTTTATGATACATCTGCCTTTAAAATACATTTCTTACAACGTGTCCAAAATAAGTTTAACAAGCTTGTTTTTCTCAACCCCACCCTCAATAGTACGGACTGCCTGAA
The DNA here is from genome assembly GCA_021613335.1 of Whitmania pigra. NCBI lineage: Eukaryota > Metazoa > Annelida > Clitellata > Hirudinida > Haemopidae > Whitmania > Whitmania pigra. Next base: position 113,742 of record JAJTWR010000065.1, read on the forward strand.
ACAATTGCACTGGTTGCCGATTCATATCGTATCACCTTCAAAATCGCCCTCATGACACTCTAGTGACATCCAGTCCACTTTATATGTCGCCGCCAAACATATGATCACCCACCATTCATCTTCAACCAATCAATAGGTCATCAATAGTCAACAGAGGCTTCTCTTATGCCTCCCCTCGTAAGAGCGTACCCATCTCTGGAGCTCTTCAAGCGTCACCTGAAGACTTCAAGGGACCACGAAAACACAGTCTTTCTGACGATATGCACATGGCAATATTATTGTTATTACGAATTTCATCCTAATATTAAGACTCTTCTCACAGGGTGTTGAGCTTTTATTTATCAAATAAAATAATTTCGTTAATTGTTCTCTAATTGTGTTGTGGGGGACTCAAAAGTTCTTTCGACGGGTGAAGTGGCTTCCAGATGAAATTTTTGGATCGTCAATAATTGTGTAAATTACTGACACACAACAGAAAGTATTTTAATTGAAAATTTACTGAGCAATCGAGGGGCCGAAGCGAGTTGAGAAAGCTGACCACTGGAGTGATGAGAGAATCCAATAATTGCTGGGCTGTAGCAATATTTTGTGTGCAATTGTGTGTGCTATGCGATGACCGAATGAACTACTGAACGATTCATTTCGATTACCGAGAGATTTCACTTATATGAAATAAAGCTAAATGTTATTTTTGGAGCATCCTTTCCAAAGATGCGTAATGAATAATAACGCGGATTTGTAGTGAGGCTGTAGTTAGGTTTCTTGTTTACATTGAATAATTTCGAGCAACAGTATTCCCAACATTCATAGAGACATCTTGAGACATCTCGATAAACCTCAAAACATTTTGACATAAATTTGCAAACATTTGTGACATTTAAAATTTATTTATTTATTTGCGTTATTAATGCTATTTTTTAAATAACTTAATATTATTTTTAAAGTACTATATTACCAATATGTATTGGGAAACACTTACTTGTAATCAATTTTAATCACTTTAGATGGAGCTAATTTTGTTTATGGGGTGGAGCTATCTCCCTTATTTTTCATCTCATTAAGGCTGTGTGCAGCTCGGACGGTTTTACCTCTTTTTCAATACATCTACATTTTCTTTTACACATTTATCACAGATATGTAATCTGATCAGAGATGCCGAAGCCGATATTTTCTTTCTAATTCGAACCGAGTCCGCCATTCCAACTTTTTTCGAATGCAGCGTATAAAAATAAATTTATTAAATTTATTAAATGTAGATAAATTTATTAAATTTATTATTATTATTATTATTATTATCATTATTATTAATGTTGTTGTTGTTAGCATCACCTTTTCTCATGTCGGAATATGATCAAATGTGCCAAAATAAACCTTTACTTTCATCAGTGATGGGCAAATCGAATCTCGATTTAAATGATTTGCTTTTCAAATCGAATCATTGAAATAAAGATGGTTATATATTTTTAATTTTTTTAAACTGGTTATAAATTTAAGAATTCTATATCTTTGGCGTTTAAATAAACATTGTTGTAGGTTACATGCTTGTTGTTCTACTTGTAGCATTACCGCCTTTTAAATATATCAGAGTTAGATAGCAGGAAATATGGGATTTTAGCGAAATTTTTTAAAGACAGCCAAAGGACGGAAAGCCGTTCATTTTAACCAATTATAGGAGTAAAATTCCACTAGTTTGACGAAGGCTTTCAGCTGAAAACAAAGACGGTTGCTTACAGACACTTCGGGTCAAAACATACAGGAAAAAATATTTGTGCAGCTTTTGAGGAAATATTGTCAGAATATGGGATACAGAGCATTGACATTGGATATGTTGTTACTGACAATGCCAGAAACATGCTTAAAGCCTTCACAATATTTTCAGAGAAAGCTGCCAGGTTTGCGTTTGATCATAAGGAAGATAAAAGTGAAATGAGAGAACATGATGAGGCTTAAGAGCCATTGAATGACATTGATGAAATTTCAGAATTTTTGTCAGATGAAAATTTTGATGACAATGAGGATATTCTTCAGGACAATCATGTTTTAGGAACAACGCAAACTGGGTTTAATGATTTTTTTAAATGGTAATAAAACTGTAAAAATGTCATAAATGAATATTGGCTGTTAATTTCATTGTTTTTTGCTCGAAAAAATTTGCGAAGCTACGGCAGCAGTAAATTTTGGAAGATTTGATTCGATTTGGGATTTGGGCATTTGAGATTTGATTTGATTTGATTTGGAATTTTGAGATTCTATTTGAGATCTGGTTGTTGAGATTTGAATCATTTTACAAGTGATTTGAGATTTGGCCATTGAGATTCGATTTGAGATTTGCCCATCACTGACTTTCATACATATATTTATAAACGTTTTTGCAATTGTCGCTTTCTGATGAAATCAATGCAGATGTTGTGGGCGAAAGCGACATTATAACTACATATTAGCACGAAATTTTCAGTTGTCCTCAACGAGAGATATGGCAATTCTTTAACATGTGTTTTTAGTCAGAGTTCCACTGCCATATCATGTGGGATGTTATGAGTCCTACGCTTCTTACATAGAAAGAGCAGCGTTTATTGGTGACTTATCGATTTACAGATGTCTCGTTACTTGCATGGATAATCGCTATGCAATACTTCAGGTAATATTATGTAACACTTAGTAATACAATAGGTGGTACTATGTAATGCGACGGTTAATGCGTTAATGCTGTTAATTGCTCCACCACTCACGGGCTCCATTTCTTCACCAGCTCCACATAATCTATTTAAGGCCATTATTTTATTGCATTTCCAACGCCTATTTGAAAAAGTTTCTAAATTTAATTTTGTCTACGAACTCTCTACGTACAGATTAACTGACTCCAATTTGCGTTAGTGATAACTTATGACCTTCTTTTTGGTTGAAATAAATAAAGTACAAATAAAAATGTTTTGTGATATCTATAATAAATATGACAGGCTCAGTTGGTATACAAAATATTTAAACTGCATCGATGACAAACATATGTCTTTATGTCATTGTATTTTAGCAGTATTTATTTATTAATGTATCAATGCTGTAAAACTTTGCATTGAAAGTTTTGATTTGTTTATTACTAAAGAATAGGTCGTATTGCATTTGTGAAGACGAAAACATAAACATCGACGAACGAGAGCAGCCCACAAAGTGTAACATGAGATGTACTGCTTCGCCGTACCCGTGTGGCGGGGAATATTACAAGTCTGTTTATTCAAGTAAAAATGATTAATTTACGAATCGGAAATTTGAAAATTTTTCACTTAATCTTGAATATCATGTATCATGAAGCTTGCAAACATGGCGTCGATAATTCCATAAAATGTACGGATTTTATGCAATGTAGAGGAAAGCTATGGACAAACATGTTTGGTATGTGCTCACACTGTAAACCCGGATTTATCGGTAACTTCTGCATTTCACGAGGTATTTGGCCTGTTCAATACTTGTACTTGTAATCTTTCTTATATATAAAAACTAGCTGTTCTATTTACACCGGCGTTGCTCGTAGAATTTTTTATGTAAGAATTTGTCAAATTAATTAATTTTTGTGTTAAGCTATTTTGGGGTTTGGAAACATTTCATTTAAAAGAGAAAGTTCAAATGATGCTTAAATTATTTACACTTGCACAATAATCAGAGTTATCAGGATCCTAAGATTATACAATATTCTTTTTCACTTCTTCTGGAGCAAACACAGAAATTGTTTCCAGATCCCAATCGAGAACATTCATACTTATTAACGCACATTACGTACGTTAAGCACATGTTAATGTGCAGTCGCCATCTTGATTTTCGGTTATCTAGACGCTTTTTGGCCCTAGGCCGGCGACATAACTGGGATCGACCGTATAAAGACGAATGTTTGTGTGTGTGTCCGCGAAATATCAGGCGAAGCAAAATATATAAGTCTATCGCCACTGTAATGAGTCAAGACGAAGTTGTCGATTATCCAACTGAATTTTTGAATTTACTTGATTTTCCATGCCTGCCACCGCACATTTTAACATTACAAATTGAAATTGCACTCGACGGAAAAGCAAAAAATAATTTTCCCAAAAAGGACTTCAATAAAAGTAATTAAAACATTAACACTTCTCTTACTTTAAGAGGCATTGCAACGCATGCCGGGTATTTGCATAAAATTGTAACAATTATAACATTGCCTCGACAACTTGTCCAACGAGGTGAATTTAAACAAACAATAAGCAAAAATAACAGAGGCCCCATATGTTTCTCATAAGTGCTGCAAAGTATGACATTAAATGATTAACTTTCGATTATTCATTTAATTTTAAAATACTTCATGTTGAAATAATGTAATTCATTTAATTGCACAGTGTTGTTAAAATACATTTTTATCATTATTCAGATGAAACAATCGAGTACAGTAAGTCCATCATCCCATCTATTGATTAACGTTTGATTACATTTTCAATACCATTAAATGAAAATAATAATTAAAATTACAAAATTAAAATTTAACATTCATACCGCCGCCATTACACAGATGAGACAACTGACGATTTTACAAGTAAGTAATTTCTATTCAATAAAATATTTTATAATTTCATTTTTTGAACAATTGACCAAATCATTGCACATTTAATTATTTAGTCGGGGACAAAGCATCTGCAAACGATACACTTGATTACATGAACCTAATAGGGGACTGGATAAAAAGACACTGGATCTACATCCTTCTCGTGCTATTATTAACGGTTGTCGGAATTGTGATATGGTTGGTCACTTATACATTTTAAAATAATATGATGCTATTTCTTGAGCACTTATCCATATCATTTGTCAGCTTTAAATCTCCATGCAGAAGAAATCATAAAAACGGGTTACTTTCATCTTCTGCGACTCCAGCTTCAAAACGGAAAGCAGGTCAAAACGTCAAACGAAAAGCAAAGAAAGAGCCTACGAAGACCAGTACGTCAAAGAAATTACAACCAAAGAAATCAGAAAGTCGCATATTTGGGAAACTATTTCGCAAAAAGAAGTCAAACGTCAACATGTTAGCCAAAACAAAGGCAAAGCCATCCGTAGCCATCGAAACTTTAACAAAGAAGCGAAAAGAATCTCGTCATAGTCAATTGGATAAAGAAGGTAAAAGACAATCTATGTCCGCAAGTCATTTTATCAAACCCAAGCAGGAATTGCCAGTCAATGTAGTAACTAAGCCACCAGGAGAAAAAGAAGTGCCAGTTGCTGAAGCTATAAATAAACCGAAGCCAGAGACAGGGACAACTGAACACGCACGCGAGAGAAAAACATCAATGACCGAACAGAAGAAAAAAGCATTATGATGAAAACAGCTTGACATCTGTCATTTTCTAGCGAGTAATAAAAGATACCATAAAAATCTGCGTATAAGATAAACATAACTTCCCATGTTAATGTTGAACAAACGTTAGAATGTCTAAAATTCTTTCCTTTTGTTTTGGAAATGATAATTTATGAATGCATTTCTTCAAAATAAAGATATGTAATTGGCTTTAAAAACAATGACAGCTTTTTAGTTCTGGTTATAGCGTCAACTAGTTATTGTTTCTAAAAGATACAGTAAAAACTGCCAATAGGAAACTTTAACTTTGCAGCAAAAAGTAATCCTGTGAGGTTTTTGCTCTATATAGAGTTATCCAAGTTGTCTATGTTAAACCATAGATATCTAGAAATAACAATGGATGCACAACCTAAACATAAAGCTTACATACATGAATAATAATCAGCATGCGCCTAAACTCACCAGCTTGGAAAACGGCACGAACGCTCTTGTGAGAATAAGTCCAGAAGAGGTTTGTTGGCTATTGTTATAATAATAATAAGAATAATATTAATATTAATAATAATAATATATATAATAATTTATTATAATAATTATAATATTATTATATAATAATTAATATTATATAATAATAAATTAATATTAATAATAATAATATATATAATAATTTATTATAATAATTAATAATTATTATTATAATATATTATATAATAATATATTAATTATTATATTAATTATTATAATATATATAATAATATATATTAATTATTATAATAAATTATTATTATTATTATAATATATATATATTATATAATATATTAATTATATATTAATTATTATAATATATTATTAATAATATATATTAATTATTATAATAATTAATAATTATTATTATAATATATTATATAATAATATATTAATTATTATAATAAATTATTATTATTATATAATAAATATTATCAATTCAATAAGTCAATTGAATTAATATTATATAATAATATATTAATTATTATAATAAATTATTATTATTATATAATAAATATTATCAATTCAATAAGTCAATTGAATAATAATAATAATAATTATTATTATAATAATTATAATATTATTATATAATATATAAAATTATATATAATTATAATATAAATTATATATAATTATAATATAAATTATATATAATTATTATATTATATATAATAATATATTATTATTATTATTATTATTATTATTACGAAATGCAACATAATTTGTTGGTTTTCACGATAAAATTTTCGAAGCTACGGCAGCAGTAAATTTTTGAAGATTTGATATGGAATTTGATTTGAATTGACATTTTGAGATTTGATTTGAGATTTGATTATTGAGATTTGATTCATTTTACAAATGATTTGAGATTTGCCCATCACTGGTAATATTTGCAGGTAACGCTACCATTTAGTCAATTGAATACAAACTCAAAACAAAAAAAAAACAAACAAAAGTCAGCATTTATTGAACTTTTTATTTTCGCTTCTGTTATCTTATGTAAATTGTTCCTGTATTTTAACACCATCAAGTTGGAACGAAAGATGGAAAAAAAGGAGCGATGAATGGATATTTTTAGTTAGTACGAAATAAAAATTCATTAACGAATATAAATATTGAAAAGCAAACAAGATTTAATCATCCGGGACAGTGGTTCTCAACCTTTTTTTTTCGCCGCGGACCGGTCAATGCCTGATAATTTTACCGCGGACCTGGGGGGTGGAGTTGAATATTACGTAATAAAATTACAAAAATTAATTATATAATTTCCTGCACGATTGGAGCCTGGTGAAGTTATGGGGCGAAGTTCAGGGTCCCACAATGAAAAGGAAAAAAGATAATAATGAAATTACTTCACTGCAATCACTTAATTAGATTAATTAACAATTATTTTAAATTATAAATTTAATTTAATTAAAAAGTGTATCATTTTTTTGGTAAGTTGATCGTTATGTTACAAAATCAGACTCAATAATTTTACCGAATACGCTAAGAAACAGATGGCAGCGGTTGTTCTCAAGCCCTACAAACTATTTTAATTTTTCTTAATAAAATGGAAATAATTTATTGTTCCTTGGGCGGCCCGGTACCATTTGATTCACGGACCGGGGGTTGAGAACCGCTGATCCAGGACATACGCTTTTATGAAAAAAAGCTTTGAAACTGATTGGGTAACAGAATATCTAGCAGTATGACGCACTTACATCGGCCGTTATTAGGGTGACATACTTCCAATCCAGGAATAAGCGTCTTGATGACGGCAAATATGTGAACCAACTTTTGAATTCCCATTTTTTTATTTAGAAGTTCTTACCCCCCAAATAGCGTCAATGTTAAGAACAGCTATTAGCACAATTAAATATTGGAATAAACATGATTATTATCGCCCATCAGTGCGTTACGACTCCGATAACTTCTGAATTCGTGCTTTATTCCACTAGAACACGAATTTTTCTCGAATAGCTTAATATAAATTAATCACAGTATCGATTTTGCGGATTGTGACAACATGCCGTTGTCAAAGAAGAAAGATGGCTGTAGTGACAAGAAAAGCGAAGAGGATTTGTGCGGTTTAAAACTGTGTGAATGTTGTATAAAAGAAAATAAAGAAGCTCTGGGTTTTTTGAACGTGCTCGTATCTTTGAGGTCCGACATAAAAGAAATAAAAGAAAACCTAAAAAGGAACGATGAAAGATTTGCTGTTGTTGAACAACAAAAAAACGAAATAGCAGATTTTAAATCAAAACTAGATTCATTTACAAAGGATTCAAGGCAGGCAACTAGGGAATGGTCAAGCTTGTTCAAAGATAAAGTTGAACTTCTTGTTTCTGATGTTGGGTCTGTTCAAAAATCAGTTGAGGCAACAAAATCATCATTTGAGACTTCTAATGATAGATTGAATAGAAAGAACAATATCGTGGTCTACAACTTGCCTGAGAGGGATTCAAAAAATGCAGATAAAGATGAAGTACTGAAGTTGTTGTTGGAAATTACAGGCAGGGATTTTAAAGAAGATATGGAGTCCCTGAGATTAGGAAGGAGAAATGAAGAGACCAATAAAACCAGACCAGTTTTATTAAAGTTTAGCAACCTATGTCATAAAAATTTAGTCTTTGAAAACAGCTTCAAATTGAGAAAGAGTGAAACCTTCTCAAGAGTGATTCTAAACAATGATTTATCCAAGGAGGATAGAGAACTGTGCTCCAAACTGTTAAAGGAGAAGAAGGAGGAGATCAGCAAAAAAGAAGATGTAAGCAAGTGGGTTTTTAGAGTCAGGGGTCAGCCAGGAGACTTTCATGTGGTTTCCTACAGGAGACGAAATTTATAACTAAGAACAGTTCAAGAAGATCAAGTCTAACAATTTGGTTGTCTAATGTGGATTCCTTATCAAATAAATTTATAGAGTTTCAACATCTTGTGGAGCTCCATGCTAAAACTGATCTGATATTTCTAAACGAGACTAATCCCAAGCATTCAAAATCCATTCGCTTATTGTCAGAATATCAGATAAATGGGAGGCAAATTTTGTCATGTGGTTTTCAAAAAGAGAGGTACAGAGGGATATTGTTGTATCACAAAGAAAGCCTTTTGATCAGTGAAATTATTTTGGAGAGTGAATTTCTGGAGAAATTATGTGTCAGAGTAGTAACTTCACATGGATTTCTCAATGTACTGATGATTTACAGAAGTCCAAATAGTTCATCAGACAACAACGACAAATTAATGCAGTTGTTGGGGGAATTTTTTTGTTTGGAAGGAGATCATTTGCTCATAGGAGATTTTAATTTCCCAGATATTGATTGGTTAACGACAAGTTGTTCAGGTTCTACAACAAAGATTGAAAATAGATTTTTGAATTTTTTGGATGACAGATTTCTGACTCAACACGTCATGGAACCAACGAGATTTAGATTCGGACAAATTGCACATATCCTTGATTTGGTGATATCAAATGATATAGTAGAGAATGTTGTTTGCCTCGCACCATTGGGAGGTAGCGACCACTCTATTGTTTCGTTCAATGTTATATGTGATGTTGAAGATAGCGCCAGAGCTAGAAGAAAGCCCTGCTATGATTTAGGAGATTACACCAGTTTAAATAATGAACTTGATAACAAGCTGGTGGATGTTTTGGAACCCTCTTTGACTCTTGAATCAAAGTGGACAGCCTTTAAAAATACTTTAAAAGAGCTGACAAAAAAACACATACCCCACAGACTGTGCAAAAAGTTTAGATTCAAAATGACACCAGAGCTTCATGAATTAATAACGAGGAAACACTATTGCTGGAGACAGATCTTCAGGTATGGTGACACGAACAGAATCAACGAATTCAAAGACCTTAGAAAAAGAGTAAAAAAATTGTCTGTGAAGCTAAATATAGAAAGCCAGAATCAATTAGCAATCAAATTCAAATCAAATCCAAAATTATTCTGGAATCATGTACAAAAGAAAACAAGAAGTAAAGATGCAATCAGTACAATCTCAGTGGACGGCACTGATTTGATCGGAGGCAAGGAGAAGGCACAGGCTTTTGCGGACTTTTTTGCATCAGTGTATATCACGGATACAGGTTCGGAAGGGACACCTGTTTTCAATCCCACAGTTCCGGGAGTCGAGATGGAGGAGGTTCGGATCGACATAGATGTACTGTGTAGGAAGTTGAAAGATCTAAACAGCAGTAAATCAGCGGGACCAGATGGAATTCATCCAAGAGTTTTAAAAGAGACACGGGAATCGATAAAGTGTTATTTGAAACACATCTTCGATTGCTCCATTCAGTCAGGGGTGGTGGTGGAAGACTGGAGATCTAGCTATGTGGTTCCTCTATTCAAAAAAGGAATAAAAAGTGTAGTTTCAAACTATAGACCTGTGTCGTTGACATCGGTTTGCAGCAAAATATTAGAATCAATCATTAAAGACCATCTGATAGCTCACTTTTCAAGAAACGATCTTTTCGCTCAAAATCAGTTTGGATTTTTACCATCTCGTTCTACGACTCTCCAAATGCTCAGATTTATGGATACACTTACCAGTGCGGTGGAGGACGGAGATGAAGTCGATGTAATTTACACGGACTTGGAAAAAGCCTTCGATAAGATCTCGCATGAAAAGCTACTCTTCAAGCTAGAGAGATATGGGGTGCACCACATGGTGGTTGTGTGGATTGGTAATTATTTGTCGGGCCGGAGTTTCCAGGTGAGGGTCGGTGGGGAGCTGTCAGACTCGTTGCCTGTGACTAGCGGGGTCCCTCAAGGCAGCGTACTTGGTCCATTGCTGTTTCTCATATATATTAACGACATATACACAGTTTGTGAAAACTTATTCTTGTTTGCGGATGACACAAAAATATATAGAGTTATTAGCGAAGAGGAGGACTGCAGCAAGTTACAGGTGGACGTGGATAACGTAATTGATTGGTTCAACAGATGGCAAATGAAAGTTAATATGAACAAATGTTGTGCACTGCATGTAGGGGGGAAACACCACTTGAATAACTACCAGCTATCAGACCTAGATGGAACAAAATATGAAATTCCAGTTTACAACTCGTTCACGGACCTTGGAATTATAGTAGATTCAGATTTAAAATTCAAAGAACACATTCTCTCACGGGTTAAGAAAGCAAATATGATGTTGGGTATCATAGCAAGAAATTTTAGATATCTGTCGGATTTTGCTTTCGTGGGTTTGTATAAGTCTTTGGTGAGGTCTCAGTTGGAATGTGGAGTACAGGTGTGGAGCCCTTATAGACAGGGATTGATTGATGCGATAGAAGGGGTACAAAGAAGAGCTACAAGATTAAGACAATCCTGTAGGAACCTTCCTTACCAATCGAGACTAGAGAAACTGAAATTGCCAAGTTTGTGTTACAGAAGAAAAAGAGCTGATTTGATTTTGTTGTTTAAGTTGTTGACAAGTGGAACGAGAGATTTAGTTTGTCCTTCCCTTTCTGTCTGCACATATTCCAAGACCAGAGGACATGAAAGAAAACTGATGACAAGACTGGCCCACAAAGATTGCAGAAAGTTTTATTTTTGCAACAGAGTGGTCCAGGAATGGAACAGTTTGCCACAGGAGGTTGTGATGTCAAGGGATGTGGAAGAGTTTAAGAGAAACTTGGACGGTTTTTTTGTTAATAGAATTTACAATTTAGATTGAGGGGTTGGCGCACTGGTTTTCGTTTTGTTTTCGGTTTCGGCGAGGGGCCGTTGGCCTGAGCTGATTTTTTTCAAATAAAAAAAAAAAAAAAAAAAAACGATGGGTGTCAGTATATGTCGAATTTATAAAAGATTTATTTTTTTTCATAAACTTTATAACAAAACAAATGTTTATCACTAAATTTATTCTCCCGTTGTCAGGTATTTCTTTCTGGATGACAATGTTGATAATTGTTCGTTTGCCAAATTGCGATCTATTTAAAATTAAATTATTTCTAAATCAAGAGATACTTGGTGTTGATAACTTGAATCTGCAGAGTGGTTTATAGACTCGTCGTTTTCAAGTTCTAAAAATTTCATTTTCTATTACTCAGTCATTTTCAGTTTAAAACAAAACATGAATTCATATCAATTAAGCTTAAGGATTGTGAACAAGGCTGTTTTTTTATGGTTCAGTTACTAAATCTTTGATGTTGAACATTTTATTTCGACTTGTTAATTTTATCTATTCTGAAGTATTTTTCAAGAACTCCAAGGACGTCATTTCAGCATTTTCCAGGGTAGGACAAACCCTTGCACAGCTTGAGTAGATGACGTTTTTTGGGTATATAGCCAAAATTCTGGGGGGGGCAAACCCTCGAAAAACGAGAGATGACATTTTTTTGGGTATGGTCCAAATTCATCCTGTCCCCCCAAATTACATCTCTGAAGAACTCGCTGAAGTCTGCTCCTCTGATTCTTCTTCTCTATTAGGAAAATAAAAGAGAATGAAAATTGTAAAATCGCAATTTAAAGCTTATGCATTACTAACACAAGCAAGCATGCCAGACAGGTGCAAAGAAGCACTGCTATCGAGACAGCAGCAACGTATTTTTTCAAGTCATACGAATCGTTGTCGGCTGGAGATTATATTTTAGAGTTAGTTGCATTTTACTTTCTAACACACAATAAAATTAATTCAGAGGGTAGCGTTCCTGCAAATCATCAGTCGTTATGTGTCGTGTTCGGGACCCATCTTGCACCGCCACAAAGCGCCCCTGACGCTTACGCTTATGGCGCTTTATAAATAAAAATGTTATTATTAATATTATTTTAAGCTATCAAATTTTATTTCTTTAAATTTGATAAATATTGATTGTATTTAAAACTTAAAAAATATTAAATTGCAATTTAACAGTATTATATAAAATATTAGGTAATAACAATAAAATATGACTGATCAATTGAGGAACTGAGATACTTTGTTTTGGAGATGTCTTGACAGTCGTTTTCGGTGTAACTGTTGACAGTGTTGTAAAAATTACCTCATTTCAGTAATTAGGTAAAAGTAAAAGTAATACTTCAAAAAGCTACTTAAGTATAAGTAAAAGTATTGCCTCAAAAATTTACTCAAGTAAATGTACAAAGTTACAGCATCTAAAAATTACTTTTAAGTAAAAATTACAAGTAATTTTGATGCTGCCATTATTGTGAGCATACATCATTCCGTATTATTTAAAAGGAATTTTCTATTTCTATGTATTGTTAAAATAGTATCTGAAACTCTTTCCGAGCTCCGGCAGGAATCCTCAGAGAGGAGACCCCTTCTTTGAGCGTTTCGGCCCTTAAATCCTCTTATACTCTCGGGGGTTGGGCCGCACCCGCTGACCAGACGGGTGTTCATGCCGGTGATGTGACCAATCTTGACAAGTCAACTAGCAGAGGTACAACGCACAATCTCGCAACTCGAACAACCGACGAAACGCGCGACAACCACCAACGGAGCCGGCCCGAGCTAGTTATGTAGGCCTTATTCCTCTCCGCGCCGACTTGCCAGGAGCCTCATGTTGGAAGCTCTCCCATTGGTTGAATAGCGGCACCGCAACGCCTTGACAGGAAACTCCATTGAGAGTTCTCTTCTTGGCTCGGTTGTGGAATTGCGCCGACTTGATGGGAGGCTTTTCTGTTCTCTGATTGGCTGGCTAGCGACGCAACGCTATTGGCTGATTTTGACTAGGATCGCTTTTATACTTGCACGGCGATACGTGCCGGCCCCGAAAGTGGTTCTTCGAACTATTCGACTGGTAGGCCTGCCATGCTGAGGGAGATCACTTGCAATCTCTCTTGGCCCATATCCACTGCGAAGCCGCTTCTGCAGCTCTGGACATGTCTGCCAAGGCCTTCGATCTGGCTTTACTGGTGAGGCCGATTTCTCTCAGAAATGTGTAGGTGGATTGACCGACCATGCCTCTTGCTCCGACCTCGAAGGCGAAGAACCACACCTTGTACCCTTTTTGCATGAGATCCATGTATCTTTCTTCTTTCAGCGTGTTGCTCTGTCCGATCCTGTCTTCCCATGGCACCGTCAGTTCCGCCAATACAAACGTGTCTGTCTTTGTTGATGACAGAACCACGTCCGGCCTCTTGCCGCTTTCAGCCAGCACCTGGGGATAGTGCCGCAATCCTTCCACATCGGCCGCAATTTCCCAGTCGTTGGCGTTTTCAAGGATATGTCTCCTTTTGGCTCTGCATCTGTTCCTCGCGAACTGGGAGGCGCCCTCGCGCAGGAAATAGACTCTTCTCTGGGGAGCAGATTCCTGAGCGTTGGCGCTGGAGCAGGCAGCCTTTATCGCCTCAATTGCAACGAGGAGGACCTGGTTGTGGCGCCAGGTGAAGCAGCCGTGGGCAAGAGCGTAGCTGCAGCCGGACAGGACATGTCTGAGAGTCTGTCTCTCTCCGCAGAGCGTGCATGTGGCGTCCTGGGTGATTTGCCATTTCTGCAAGTTGTCGCGTGAGGGCAGCACGTCATAGATTGATCGGACGACAAAGGCCAGTCTGAGTGGAGACATGTTCCACATTTCGTTCCACGTGATCGATCTCTGCACGACGTCTTCCCACGTGGTCCATTGTCCCTGTTGGGCCTGCTGCACTGCCTTTGCAATCCTTTCGCTCTCCAGATCCCTCCGGCATTCTTGCACCACTAGCGAGGCTCTGACTGAAGCACTCGCTTTGGACCATCTTGTGAAGTGATTCCAGCCGACGCTATGGCGGTCGTGCTGGGTTTGGCCCTTTATCTCTTCGAACTTCAAGGCTTTTTCTGCTTTCGTGATTTCCTCTTGAGCCTTGAGTTTCCTTCCTGATCTGAGCAGTGGGTTGATTTCGCGGATATTTGGATCCTCGGAATTGTTGATCATCAACTGTGTCCTGATCTTCCCCACTTTGTACTCCTCCGCAATGGATCTCAGTGGCAACCGCAGCCGTGCGCTCTTGCTGTACAGCGCAACCGAGGACAAACCCGGCGGAAATCCCAGCCATACCCGAATTCGCCGACTGATGCCCTTCTCCAACGTCTCCACGAAGGGAAGACCTATCTCATAAATGGTGAGAGGCCACAGGAGTCTTGGCAGCAGAACAAACTGGGATATCCACACTTTGAATTTACCGGGCAACGGGGATCGATCGATTGCGTCCATCCCCTCGTTGCACTGCTTTCTGATGGCTATCTCCTGTTTCCTGTCAGACAAATCTGCATCGAATACCCTTCCTAGGCTTTTTACGTGTTCTTCCGATAAAGTGGGGATTCTTTGGTCCGCTACGAAGAAGGACACATTCTCGCAAATTTTGCCTCATGTTAGGGCGAGGCTTCTGGACTTTGCGGGCTTGAACTTCATTCTGCACCACCCAAGCAGGTCGTTCACTTTGTTTATAGTTCTTTGCATCACCTGCTTCCTGTTTGTGATGAGGGTGGTGTCGTCCATGAATGCCTTGACTGGGGGCATGTGCAGACCCCCGCCGATGTGCGCCGGTGGGATACATGGTTCCGCTGCGTTGAGAATGACCTGGATAGCCAATACGAAGAGGGCGGGCGAGATGGCGCAACCCATGGCAATGCCAACCTGTAATTGGACCCGTCTTGTCGTAAAGGTTTTGGTAGTGAACCTCATTTCGAACCCGTCGAACAATTGTTGGTATTAACTGTTAGTACTAACGGTCATTAAGTAATAACATTTGAGCAAATGCATTCTTTTGGTGTTTTTTATTATGTATTACAATCACAAATGTTTGTTAATTTTTAACAGTAACATTTTGTCACTCATTCTGGTCCTTCGGCTGTTCATTGTTATACCAGCAGAGCTGAATAAACGTTCAACAGCTGCACTAGCTGCAGAGTAGAGTTCAACTGGATAAATAATTTCTTCGAGGTCTGGCTTCCAGATGCTCATGTCATCTGATCGGTCTCAAAGATATTGCATCAGAATATCAGTGTGAGACACAGTTGACTTTGTGCAATTTTAGAAACTGTCTTCACCACTGTCAGCATCAGATGAATGAGATGCTTTCTCCGATTTAACAAAAACAACCTGCGACAACCACAATAACAAAAGAACGACTGATGGAAAGTGAAAGGTTCTCAAACGAACCATTGATTAATCTAGAATTTTACATAAATTTTAAAATAAAATTAAACTAATTTACAATTGTATTTATGTAACTTTGTAACGCCTTGTGCCAAAAAGGTTACGAATTAAATGTATGACCGTAAATAGTAATTTGTTACAAGTAAAGTAGGAAATTTTTTGTGTAATTGTTACAAGTAAAAATTACCAAAAAAAGTAATTAACTAAGTATCGTAATTACATGTAATTCGTTACTGCACAACACTGACTGTTGCACCTAAAATGAAATTGATAGTAATAGTTTCATTGCAGAAGTAACATTTAACATTTATCACGTCGATATCCCATCTGCATCCACTGAAAAATGAAATAAACTATTACCGTAACAGCTCCAAAGTTTGAAAAATCTCGATAGAAAGATTTAACGTCTATGAAAGTCTATACAAATGCCAAGAAGATGTCACATTTATGATACAAATTTAATCGTTCGGATCACGAAAAATACGAGGTAGAACGTGCGAGTTTACTAGCAAGCCAACAAGTTAATTCTTCACAGTCACTAAGCAAAAAAGAGAGAGAGTGCGAGCTTATTTATTTATTTGATTATAGTCCTTTGCATAACTAATGCTTTGGACTAGAGAGTGCGTGTAGGTAGTAATTAAATTAACGTCCATTGCAAACTAGATGATTGGGACGGAGCAGGACTACCTGCTCAATTCCAAAGCCGTTCCCGGTTGTACTGAAATACCGAGTCAACGCGCCGGAGTAGCCAGGACCAGCTGAGGCAACCTTAGTTTACAAAAATAGCTGTACATCAACATCCTCTGCTGGAGATCATAGAAAAACTAGAAATTAATGACAAGCCTACAAAATGGCTTGAGCTACTAGAAGTAGCTTATATTGGTAGAGAGTGCGAGCTTATATTGTTATATTGTTTCTTTAACGTTCGTTGCACAGCTAGACGATTAGGACGGTTCACCTGCAACGGGGTTCGAATCCTCCTCGGGCGCACCGGAGAGTGCGAGCGTAATGTTTTATTAATGTTTTATTAACGTCCGTTGCATGTCTAGATGATTAGGACGGTGCACCCGCAGCGGGGAAGAGTGCGAGCGGTTTCTCAAGGCTATTTATAGTGCCCATTCTATTGTGTTCTTGGCGCGCTCCACTCTTAATGGTTCTCACCACAACAATAAATGTTCAAAATATCTAGTAAGAAGAGAGATTGATTGAAATCTATGAGATGACATCGCTTAACTTGATAAATCTTCTAATTATTTTCCAGGCCTTTAAAAGAGACTCATGAATACCATTTTTCTATGATTCTACCTCTGTAACGCAAATGTGATGTTTTCCCATTTCTTCATTTCGCTACATTGTCAAACTGGATTATCCATTGAAATTGTGAGCAGCAGTGTTCTTCAAGGACAAACTCATTCGCAACATTGCAATTTGGTTGGGGTTTTGTAGTCAAACCTCTCATATGTTCGATACAAACCTCTGCAGGAGGCTGGCTTTGACTGTTAACAGATTTATCCTAATTGAGAATTTCATTCGATCCGCATATTCTGATTCGTCTACAATTTCTGGTTTTACATGCCTTAAACTGCTGAACTGTCGGTACATCTCTGTCAATTTTCAACTTTCAACCAGTCTATCTCTAGATTCCTCTGTGCCTGAGAGCATTGATCCCCAAACTGCTTTCATCGGTTTCATTTTCTACCGAAACTAGCGAAGCAATCGGATGTCGAACTGACGCATGAGCGAGTGGCATGATTTTTCATTAAATGAGTCATAGATTCCCATTCAGCTCAACATTGACAAACTCTTTCACAACGTTAACCTTATCCAGATTATATATATAGTAAAATTCTACTGTTTAAATTTTTTGATTGTTTTTTTTATCAAACCCTAACTATCACTTTTTGGTTTCATGAGTTGTAACAGCTAAAACAACAATTACTAAATTACGATACCTTAAACTTCATATGAATTTTTAAAATCCAATGAATTAATTACCATCGACTTCAAAACAGTATTCACCGATGAATCCTGGCTTACAACGTTTGCACTTTCCAAACATATCGTAATCAGACTCTGGATCGCATCGAAAAAGTTGCGAGCACGTCATTGAACGATTTTTGCACGCTATAAAAAGGTAAAGCAGATAGCTAAAACTGTCATGACAACTGAGCTATTTTAAAATACAATAATTATGTTACTGGCATATAAGGCCTCATATGAACTTGATCCGCAGTACTCAGACGGACTCCCAGTGCATGGTTTGTCGCAGTTTCTGGCTCTATGTGACAATATCGGGAGCTCAGAGTCACCACATAAGCAAAAATGTCCATCCTTTTAACGCGTAAATAAGAGAAGTTTAAATATTTATTATATGAAAGCATTCATCAAAGTTTCAAGATAATTTTATTAAATTTAAAAAAATGCAAAGTCAAGATCATTTTATGAACAAACACTCTGCCCTTAGATTTGCATGTGCGTGATTGTCACACTTGCGCAAGCATTTCTCAACTGTCATGTCGTCATCAGGACGTTGATCAGTAGTACCACTGAAATAATGGCATCCTACAAACCAGGGCAATGGTGGTTTAACTGTCAAAATATAATGTCAAACAATTACATGAAGCAATTGGGCATCAAATATTATGTCATTTAGTAACTGTTGCCGTAAATCACAAGATTCTGAATTTTGTTTCCGTTTATTATCAATTAACACTTCAAATGAAACATATAACTCTCAACTGATATAACTGAGTTTAAATACTTTAATTTAAGCCACTATTGTGCCTCTATTTATTTATTTGATTAACGTCCGTTGCATAACTAGAATGATTTGGACTTACTACTGTGCCTTTCCAACAAACGCCATTTTATAGCCAGTGTTATACGTTAATCTAAACGATTATTGCCAAGTTTAAGCTATATTTTATTAGTTTTAGTTAGTTTAAGCAACCAACTTTGCACACATCAACGACGTCACAGGATATTGACACTTTCAAGAGGAATGTCAGTGTCCTGACTGCAATTAATTATAATATTTATTTTATTTAATTGTGCGTTTTCTTTAATGTCGCGGAGGTGTGATGAACGTGATTTGGCGTTTTTGTCGTGTGTCAGGGACCACGCGATTCAATGATTGAATGCGCAGTAAAACCTTTTGCAAGCCTTTGATATATGTATATATAAGGCGCCATGCAGAAGGCAGCTGAGCTTTTCGCCTCAAGGAATGACCGGCCCAATCTTCCCTGAGGAAAGAAATCAGATTCAATACAAATCTATCTGGGTTCCTTGCTTAGCAATCCAGCGAGTGTGGACAGATGGATTTGCAAAAATCGGAGTCAGTTACTTTGGTGAATTATCAAAAACTACTCGTACTTTATCTGGTTTCTGAGGATGAAATACAACATGATGAGGTAGATACCATGAACTTGGTTCTGCTAATACTTTCTGGGCATGACCTTGCAATTGTAATTGTAACTTCATTTATATAGCGCCATATGCATTGCGTCAGAGACGCTTCTTGTAACCATTTATATAGCGCTCCTTCACAAGAACGCTGGCGGCAGTGCAGTCTGGGAACTCGACACATTACCTCTGTTGCCATTACCGCCCCATGCAGGCACGTAACCCATTCGGCTAACCCGGCCAGTTCTACCAAACCTTTCATAAAGTTTATATATTTCTCTTTCAGGTTTTGATCCTTAATTAGTTTAATCTTAAGTTCTTTAAGCCTAGTTTCTGTTTGAACTCTGTTAGTAGGCATTTCACAATTCTTCGATCTGAATGGCAAAGATAAATGATAATGGCCATGTACAAACTGAATATTCTCATTCATCATAGCCAAAAAGATATTATCTTCTTGTGAAACAACTTCTGTATCAATATACAATTTGATTTCATCTTTGACAAAATATCTTGATTTGATGGTTCATTAAAATCAGACTGAAACATTTGCAACCTCATGTCATTCAATTGAATCTATTGAATTTGCATTGCTGGTCTTGAGAAATTAGTTCTTAAACAAACTATTTTTTCATTTTGTTAATGCCTTGTTCAGTTTTATCGTTGGACCGCATATGGACCAACGTAGTTCCAAATGATGATCATTACTATTGCATTTTACACATATTGATTTGGCTTTGTAATCTTGGTCAGACAAAACATTGTAGCTCTAAATTTGAATTGATATTTTGCTTGAGAAGATTCTTTTTTAATTTCATGAGCTCTTCCAACTTTAACTTCTTTTAGACATTGGATAGTTCAACATCACACATTGCTGTTTAATAAATGCAACTAGTTTCCTAAAATTTACTCTTTCTCTAGGTGTTTCATAATCAACAACTTATTTTAACCAAACTGTTTGCATATAAACTGGAAGCTTTATAACTATTCTTCGCATGTAGAAAGAATTATTCAACTAGTTTAAGCGTGTCACTTCCTAGTCTGTCATTTATTTCAAGAGTAGCAGCATCTGCTTCTCCTTAGCTAGCAACAATTTCTTCTTCCATACTGCTTAGGCTTCAAATTAAATAAAAAAAAAAACTCGCAACTGATATAACTGAGCGTAAATACGAAATTTTAGCCACTACTTGTGCCTTTCCAGCAAACGTCATTTAATAGCCATTGCTATCCATTAATATAAACGGTTTAAGTTATATTCAATAATTGAAACGTACTGGATAATAATTGGAAGGAAAATAATAATAATTAGAATGCACTGGATAATAATCATTTTATCATGTTACAGGTAATGGCTGTAACAGATGGTACTTGCCTATGTAAACAGAATAACTACTTGGGCCTCCACAGTATCTGACACCATTACTACATTTAACAGAACATATTTCTATTGGCAGTAATTCTTCATTAGCAAAGTCGTCATGGCAAGCGCAAAATTTGTTGTTCTTTTAAATGACATATAATCAACAATTAATGAAAATTAGTTCAGCATAAAAATTCTCGATCTAGATCAACGAATGAGATAATGAGTTGGCATAATCAGAAAATTGGATTTAAACAATCATAAAAAGTTCAAACGTCGTTTTAGAAAACCATTTACATTTTCGAAAAGTAAGTTAAAGGAATTTTTTATTTAAATTATACAATAAGGAATGCAAAACAATGACAACTTTATTAGAAATGGAATAATCGAAATAGATAAAAATTACTAAATAATTAATTAATTGATGATTACCTTAATCCCTATAAACGATTTATCCTCACTTAAGCATTTCATTTGGCAGGTAACTATATTGCCTTCCTCTAGTACCTCATCTCTTGAACCAAAACTTTTGAAGCAACCTCGATAAATCAGAACGTTTTTGTTGTCAGGCAATCCTGTAGCTAAAGCGATAATAAATTTATGACCATTTGTTGATTTTGTCGTTTGTTTTGAAGACGTGCAAGTTCACAAATCATACCGAGAGTATGCAATTCAACTTCTGCAACACTGAAACCAATATTGTGTACACCATTTAATTGGAATTCTGGGAACAATTTGGCTACTGGCTGGCAGTTCATTCGCATACCATTACCTGGCGTGGGTAGTTTGAAGGGATATTCGGAACACAACGTGTTATGTGAATCTTCTCTGAAGTAACCTTTAAAATGATTTAGCTGCCCTTCTGTATTGCCTACAAATGGAAAACAATTAATTCAACAAATATTGAAATAACCTGGGGTCCGAGAACTAGTAAGTTTTAGAATAAAGTTTATCAAGCAAGTATTCAGTTAACGAAACTGAATAATCGAAGGTAAGAGTTTAAGAAATTGAGGTACTTAAAAGATGCAAATGGATATTTGGGCTGTTGTTTGGATTCTCACCTGAATGTCAGGTGATTAGGTGATTAGCGAGAATGCATTCTACAACATTAATTGAGATACCTCGTGCCCGAAAAAGATACCAAATATAAATTTAATCATTTTAGCAATATAAGCTTAATTAATTTCCAAAAACTAAGTTTACAACAATATGTATAGAATAAAATTGTGCCACTCTTATATTCCTGGATTCCTCAAGATGAAGTTTGTAGTTATTACTGCAACGCTTGTAAATAAAGTTTGACGTATCATGCATGTGTTAAACTATTGTATTTAAAATTAATATAAATAATAATAAATATAATAAATTAATATGGAATTGTATCAAAAGCCAATCTGCTTACCTTCTCCGTGATAAACAACCACGTATTGCAGAGAGTACAAATCACCATAACGTATTATTACAAAAGCATGATAAGGATTTTCACACACAAATTCATAGTTTACACTCGTTTTGAAATTTGCGATACCATCGAGCATGAACGGAGTTGCATACTCTGAGTTACCACAAAATTCCCCTCTTTTGTTAAATGCTATATTAACCGAGTCTATACCTAAAGTAGGACCTTAGTTTTAATCATAACAAGGTAATCAAACTTACATAGTTAAATTAAATCAATATTTTGGCGTCGGATTATTCAAATTACCTGTAAACAATTGAAGTAAATAAAGTAAACCAAAAATCCGATAACAGAACATGAGTCCCTTCTGAACAATTTAACATTACTTAAATTCCAATAATTATAAGATCAATTAATATATTTGCGTATTATTTTTAACGACTTTGCATTATTGTTTAAGTTGTTTATTTATTTTTTGAAACGACGTATACAACCGTATACTTGTTGTGCTTTTAATTTATAACATAAACCAAATGTCATAACAAATGAAGCAGCATTGAAATATTGATATGTAGTTTATCTTTCTTTAGGACTTATTTTTATTCTGTTGTAATGCTTTTATCAAGCAAATCCCGAATGGAAAATGATTTAACCAAAAGGTAAAATGAAGCGTAAAATAAAGCCTGTCCGAGAGAGAAGAAAAATATTACAAAAGTATCTGCATTTGAAACTATTGTGACCGATTCAACAGAACACCCAGAATTTTTTTTACTTTTAAAAACTTGTGTATTGTATAATGAACTCGAAATTATTTGTTTATTTATTTACCCATTCAAAAGGCTGCTATCCATTTGCGTAAATCTGGACAGTGCGATTTTAAAATGAACGCTTGGTGATTATTTCGGTGTAATTGACTTTGACATTGGTTGAGTAGTTAAGATTTTTGAACCTGCTAGAGTCGTAACACAGACTTTTAACAATAGGACTTTTCGCCCTGCTAGCCTTATTCAAGTCATTTATATGACCAGCTTCAGCAAAACCGAAAGACAAACAGTCAGCATCGATCAAGAAAAGCAAAGTTCATATAAAATTAGCACGTAATTGATAAATCTTTTGAAAAATCGATGCAAAACAATAAAGGCGTATACTAATGACATAGACCTGTTACTGTCTTTTTTTATATGGTTATTAGATGAGAGTAATTTTTTATTCACAATTTTCTCCATGACTCGACAACTAAATCTTTTTTTAGATACATCTCGAAAATCGTTGAAAATATCAGCAATTGATCATAGATCAATGGTAAAGGATTTATCTTAGCACTGGATTTTACCATTACTGGATTTTATTATTAATGTTTCTGTAAAACCTGTTTAAGTGGATACTCTTCACTTTCTTAATAAAGTCGAAATTGTAACTCATATAAAAGTAAAATTTATATACATCATATATGTAGCACCACATGTATACGGTCACAAACGCCTATTGTAACGCTCTTTCCATTGCTTGACAAGCTAAAGCTGCCAACACGGAAGAACACCTTGATAGAGGGAAAAACTGCATCTATGTGTTGTGGTGAGGAACCAATGAGAGTGGAGCGCGCCATGAACACAATGGAACATGTTCTATAAATAGCCTTGAGCTATCGCTCACTCTCTCTCTCTCATGTAGTGACCGTGTGTAGTTGTTGTTTACTTGTGAATAAACCGTTACGTTAAACCTTGCCTTTCTTCGGGATCTCAGAGATATAACATTTTGGCGACGAAGATAAATTTGTTTCTATGTAAGAAAATCGACGACGAGACGAAGAAAGCAAGAAACGAGACGAAGAAAACAAGAAAAGCGACGAACTTTTGTTGCATCTGTTGGAGAAAGTCAATCTTCACTCGACTACACATCGTCAAGGCGAAGAACTGATCACGGAAATGATCAGTAAGACTCAGACCTTCAACTACGATCCTGAACATGGAGGCACGTTCACAAAATGGATCGAACGTTTCGAAGATGCAGTTACAACTCACGGTTCACGATTGTCGGAGGAGGAGAGAGCGAGGGTGCTTGTGATGAAACTGGATACAGAAGTGTTCAACCTGTTCCGGGTCCGCATTCGACCAAGGTCAACAAAGGATCTGAAGTATGATGAGGTCAAGGCAATCTTAGAGACGTTGTTTGGAGACAAAGATAGTATCTTCAGATGCAGATATGACGCACTCCGGGTTACGCTTGAGGACATGAACTTCAGAGCATACACCACGAAGGTCAACAGAATGTGCGAGCTGGCACGGGTAGATGAATTGACAAAAGAGCAATTTAAATGCCTGATTTACATTTCTGGGATGAAGATGCAAGCACACGCCGACTTCCGAACAAGGTTGCTGCAGAAGTTGGGGCTGCAACCAAACTGCACACTGGAGGACTTGAACAATGAATGCGAACACATTCTGACTCTGAGAAAAGATGCAAGTGCCACCGGAGAAGTCCCAAGTGCTGTGCAGGTAGTCCAGAGAAACAGCAGAAGGAAGCCTCGACCAGAGTTTCGTAGCAAAGAACCCGGCCGACCTTCAACTGTAAGGAGATGTTTCATCTGTCGCCAGACAACTCATCTGGCAAAGAGTTGTCCCAAGAAATTGAGAGTAAAGAAGATCGATGACAACCAAAATAGGGGAAAAGGAAATTTGCCAAGATCGATTTTGGAAGCATCAAGATTGATATGCAGCTTGACTCGGGTGCAGATGTAACCATCATCAACTTGGACACATGGGAGAAGATTGGAGCTCCAGATCTGGACAAGTCTTCAGTGTCACTGTCAGCTGCAAA
The DNA here is from genome assembly GCA_021613335.1 of Whitmania pigra. Taxonomy (NCBI): domain Eukaryota; kingdom Metazoa; phylum Annelida; class Clitellata; order Hirudinida; family Haemopidae; genus Whitmania; species Whitmania pigra. The sequence continues at coordinate 138,604 of JAJTWR010000065.1, forward strand.
TGGCACCCCGATTGAGGTACTTGGTTGTTTCGAAGTGCAATTCCGCTGCCAAAGGTTCACTGGCCATGGTCGCTGCTTCGTGGCTAAGGATGTGGACCAGCTTTTAGGCATTGAGTGGCTGGACCAGTTGCCACCATTTGCGAAGGCCTTCAACGCCATCTGCTGTCAAGTGGAACAGAGAACAGTTGAAGTAGGAGGTCTGTCCCAATAATTGTCCGACAGACACCCAGAGGTCTTCAAGGAGGAACTGGGCCGATGCTCCATGAAGAAGGCAGAACGTTTTGTGGACACCTTCAAGAGGACTTTTCAGAAGTTGAGAGGGGAGGGAGCCACAGCAGAAAACTGCATTGGACGACAGTTGAGGACTCCGGTAAGTGATTTACAGTTGCAGAGTCATCTACAACAGGAAGCGATGAAAGGCAAAGCATAGCAGACGCGCAAGGTACATCGCAGGGAGTTTGCCGAAGGGGACACACTGTACTTAAGGCTGTATGAAGATCCACGAGGTCGATGGGCCCCAGGAGTGGTCATCAGAAGACTTGGAACGGTACTCTATGATGTCCGATGCAACAGCAAGATTGTGTTATTAAAAAGTAATAGTGTTATTAATGAATAATAGTGTTATTAATGAATAATAGTGTTATTAATGAATAATAGTGTTATTAATGAATAATAGTGTTATTAATGAATAATAGTGTTATTAATGAATAATAGTGTTATTAATGAATAATAGTGTTATTAATGAATAATAGTGTTATTAATGAATAATAGTGTTATTAATGAATAATACTGTTATTAATGAATAATAGTGTTATTAATGAATAATAGTGTTATTAATGAATAATAGTGTTATTAAAAAGTAATAGGGTAAAGATACCTTTAACCTGCCTCTACTGCCCCTCAGCCAACCGGAAGGTAACAACATGAGTGCTACAGAGCCCAGCACGACAGAAGTTCTTATCGAAGCAGACCATGCCCCACGACCAAAGAGGAGACGCCGTCCGCCGAAGAGATTGGAGATGGACGCGTCCAAGAAGAAGTACGAACTTGTTAGGGGGGGGAGGTGTTGTGGTGAGGAACCAATGAGAGTAGAGCGCGCCATGAACACAATGGAACATGTTCTATAAATAGCCTTGAACTATCGCTCACTCTCTCCAGATTATTATTACTATCATTCGAGCCAGTCGAGAGTAGAGTTCTTCGTTGCGTTGACTTTTTGACATCGTGCGATTAATTGTTGTTGAACTATGGATAACGTGGAGTTGATGGACGACGGCTTCCGAACCGTCGAGAGTCGGAAGCGCAGGAGGATGGAATCTTCGGCGTCTTCCACCGTCGAGAGGCCGAGGAGGGAAACGAAAAAAACGAAGGTCTTCATAAGGATGGAGACGAAGAATCTGAACCCAGTCCGGGTTCAGAAACAGGTGAGCGTAGTTTTGGGCAGGAACGATGCCAAGATCATTGCGTGCAAGGATCTGCTCATCGTTCTGGCCAAGAACGAGACTGAGATAGCCAAGCTATCTCAGATCAAGGAACTGGACGGAGTCTCGGCCAATGTCCGCGTGGCGGTCAAGCCGAAACTGTGCATCGTCGGCGTCCCCGCCAGCGTCGACGATGAGACGATAGTGGAGAGTACTGGTTGTGTTAGCGCAACCAGAGTCCACAAGACCGTTGGCGGAAAGAAGGTGGCCACTCCGGTGGTCATCGTGAGTTTTGCGGGTGCAACTCCCGCGAAAGTTAAGATTGGCTATCTTAGCTTCAAAGTGCAGGCATTTGTGCGCGAGCCGACTCGCTGCTTCAAGTGCAACGGTTATGGGCACATAGCCGTAAACTGCCAGCACAAGGCAAAGTGCCCAAAATGCCACGGGGAGCACTCCCTGAAAGAGTGCCAACAAAAGGAGTTGACGGAAAAGCGTTGCGCGACGTGTGACAGTACCAGTCACTTTACTGGTCAGGCTGTCTGTCCGCAGCGCAAGATAGAGAAGGAGGCCTTGACAATCAGGGCCAATAAGCATATTAGTTATGCTAAAGCAGTCGAGGCGGCCACCAGCAAGGTCGCAAGAAGGGAGGCAGTGCCAGCACCGGCTCCTTCGGTCTCGGGGGTTACTCCTGCTGACTCTATAGTCAAACAGGGAAACCCTCAGAAACCAAAAAGCAAAGCGAAGAAGCGCAAAGCTAAGAAAGCTAAGAAAGCTGCGGCAAGCACGCAGCAGCCCTCGCAGACAGCCGCAACATCTTCGAATAATCTTAACGGTGGGGCCGCAGACTCTCAGCAGGGAGTCCCGGCATTACTCGCCAAGTTAATTTTTAAAATTTCAGCAGGAATGAACAAGAGGTTCCAAGGAGGAAACCAGGACCAGATGCTGGACATGCTGAACCACGTCCTCCTCCTCGCCCTCGACAGCATTCAAGAAGAACCCGTTCCAGGTGCAGCCGTAGCTGCAATAAAGAGATGTCTGGTTGCCCAAACAGTTCAACATGGATAATGCCATAAACATTATCCAATGGAACTGCCAGGGCATCAGCCCCAAAACCGGTGAATTCGTTTCCTTTTTGAATTCCTTAAAATCTTTGCCTGATGTAATCTTGCTCCAAGAAACATTTCTAAAAAGCAAGCATTCTTTCAGACTTAGAGGATATCAAGTGGAGCGGCTCGACCGGTCGGATGATGTCTTCCATGGCGGCGTCCTCACGTGCGTCAGGGAAGGGTTGTCATACAGCACCGCTGTGGTCTGTCAGGAACCTCAGTGCCAGTCGACCACGATCATCACGAAGTCAAGGCGGCTCAAGATTGTCAACTTCTACGCGCCTCCTGGGAAACCTTACCCAAGAGACTTGTTGGAGTCCATCCTGAACCACCAAGACGCCATCGTGTGTGGGGATCTAAACGCCCACTCTCCCATCTTCGGAGCTAGCCGCTCTGATTCGAGAGGTAAGATCGTGGAAGAATTAGCACCTAACCTGAACTTAGTTATTTTAAATTCAGGAGAGGCTACACACATAGCCCACAACGGCAGTCCGGCACCCCTTGACGTCTTGATGGCCTCACCGCACTGGGCGGCCAGGACCTCCTGGAAGGTTCTCCACACAGGCCTTGGCAGTGATCACCTCATCATTCAGATGACGATCAACGACAAGGCCCTCCGAGAGGACCTGGGACCAGCGAGACTAAACATGAGGACACTCAACTGGAACACCTTCCAGGCCAAGTGCTCCTCCCTCATCCTCCAGGAGCTACCCACGAACAACCTGGAGGAGAACACGAGATTCATCACCGACTCCATCGCCAGTGCAGCCACAGAGAGCTCCTCGATCTACAAAGGGCAGAGCAAGAGGCCTCTCGTCCCCTATTGGAACGACGACTGCAAGGAAGCAGTCAAAGATCGAAACAAGAAGAGATCAGCTCACAGGCGACTGCGATCGGAGTCGAGCCATGAAGAATACAAGAGAGCGAAGGGTCAAGCCCAGTGGACCATCAAGAATGCCAAGAGGGAGTACTGGAGGTCACACTGCGCCAGCTTCGACGGTTCAACGGGTATCGCCACTCTCTGGAGAGCCATCAAAGGGATGAATGGCAATCGCTCGGGCCCAAGAATCCCCCCGATCGCCTCTGACTCTGGGGGACCACTCGGAAACTCAGAGAAGGCAGGCACGCTCGCCCGATCCTTTGCGCAAGCCAGCAGCAACGCGAACCTCTCCCCGCTCTTCGCACAAGCCAAGACTGCTCTCCTGCTGTCACCGGCACTCTTCGTGCCAGAGGACTCCCCCATCTCTGATCCCATCAGCATTTCCGAAGTCCTAGATGCTCTAAGGAAATGCGGGAACTCCTCTCCGGGACCTGACGGCATCCATTACGAGATGATCAGAAGGCTCCCAAGCTCCAGTCTCCAAGGGATCGTGGCCCTCTTCAACCAGTCCTGGCTTTCAGGAACGGTTCCCTCCTTATGGAAGAAAGCCACTGTCGTCCCAATCCCTAAGAAAGGGAAGCCTCCTGCTCTTCCTTCCTCCTATCGGCCTATCTCTTTGACTTCCACTCTCTGCAAACTCCTGGAGAGGGTGATTGCCACGAGACTCCGATGGTTCTTAGAGAGGTAACCTGTTGAACCAGTACCAAGCGGGCTTCAGAAGAGCCCGAGGCTGTGTGGATCACATAGCCAGGCTGACGCAGGACATCGCCGCATCCTCAACCAAGAAAAGGAAGACTCTCGCAGTTTTCCTCGACATGGAGAAGGCATTCGACATGGTTTGGAGAGAGGGGATCATCGAGCAACTCTCAAGGATGGGCATCAAGGGGAAACCCTTGATGTGGATCCACAATTTTCTTCAGGATAGAACTATCCAAGTGAGGGTTGGATCCTCCCTCTCTGAACCGGTCACCCTAGAGAATGGCACACCACAGGGTAGCATCCTGAGCCCGTTGTTATTCATCATCATGATGAACTCTGTTCTGGAACCGACAAACGGGGTCGAGCTGTCCATGTATGCCGATGACATTGCTCTTTGGACGTCCGGAACGTCCATAGAAGCACTGACATCGAAAATGCAGAAACAGCTCGACAAAATGGCTAAGTTTCTATTTGCTAATGGTTTTAAGATCTCCGCGTCTAAATCACAAGCAGTCCTTTTTTCAGAATACCAGAATCGGACGAGGAATGCGGGCATCAGACTGAGGGTCGGAGCGGAGGAGATCCCCCTGTCTGATACAGCCACCTTTTTAGGAATCGTCCTGGACGCAAGACTAAATTGGAAGGCCCACGCAGAGTCTGTCAAGACGAGATGCAACAAGAGGCTCAACGCCATGAAAGCCATCTCGGGCAGTTCGTGGGGGGCGAGCAAATCCACCCTGCTCACAGTCTACAGAGCCACCATCCGCTCTGTCCTCGATTATGGATCTGAGGTAATCGACCTGGGGTGCAAGCAGATTCGAGACACATACGACAGTCTTCAGTATCAGGCACTGAAGATCTGCTGCGGTGCCATGAAGGGCACAAGTGCCTCGTCTTTGCGGGTGGAGTGCGGTGAGCTTCCCCTCGACCTTCGTCGTAAGAAGCTCATGGCAAACCACGCCCTCAGGTCGTTCGCCACCAATAATGTACCTGTTAAAAATAAATATTTCATTTCAGAGCCAAAGTCCCAAGTCGAAGTGAGGTTCCACTGCAGGATGAGGATAAGAGGCGAGGAGCCTCCGCACAAGAAAGTCGAGTCGGTGATCCCAGCAGATCTCCTGGAAGACATCAGGGAGGCACCTCCCAGATTCCCTCCTTGGAAACTGAGAAAGCCGACAATCGACTCCTCGAATCTCTCCTTCGAAGCTGACAACCCTCTGCGGATGCTGGTGGCAAGGGAGAAAATAGAGGATCTCCAGGACAGCCTCCTCTGCTACACGGACGCCTCCAAGACCGAGGACAACAAAGCCGGAATTGGGATTTACATCCCAAGGAAGGAAGTAAACATCAGTCTCAGGACGTCGAGTCACAGCTGCATTAGTTCAATCGAACTGGCAGCCATCGAGCGATGTTTACTACATGTCAAGGACTCATATCAGGAGGAGTCCTTCGACATTGTCGTCCTAAGTGACTCGCTTAGTGCCCTACAGGCACTAAAGGACGGCAACAATTATGCTCCTGATATTAAAAATGTACAGTTTTTAATTTCAGAAATTCAAGAGCGGCGGCAGAAAGGTCACTCTCGTCTGGGTCCCTGCCCACGTTGGAATCCCTGGCAATGAGAAGGCCGATGCCCTGGCAAAGGCAGCCACTGCAAGGGATCAGATAGACCTCCGGATTCCGGCGTCTATCAAGGATGTCAAAAGGTCCGTGGCCCGCAACATCTTCCAACAGTGGCAGACCAGATGGGATGAAGATCCTCGAAGCCTACATATAAGTCCATAGAGAAACAAGTGTCGACGAAGAGCAAGTTCCAATGTGTCTCAAGGAGGAAGGAGGTTCTCGCCTCCAGACTCCGAGTTGGAAAGTGTGCTCTGAACCAGCACTTGTTTCTCATGAAACGGCACCCAGACGGGAGGTGCGAGAAGTGCCCTCAGGAAGACGAAAGTGTGCAGCATTTCCTCATGGAATGCCCAGCCCAGTCATCCCTGAGGAGAGAAATCAAGATGTTTACAGGTCTATCCGACATGAAATCCATGCTTAGCAATCCAGCAAGTGTGGACATCATTTATCGGTGGATCTGCAAAAACAGATGCGGCTTACTATAAGCCTTTTACAATTTTACCATAACTAATTGATGCTTTTTATTATTCTAATACTTTTCATTTTTACTAACTTACTAACATTAACTAAAGTCCAAATCATCTCAGTTATGCAACGGACTATAATCAAATAAATAAGCTCACTCTCTCTCTCATGTAGTGACCGTGTGTAGTTGTTGTTTACTTGTGAATAATCCGTTACGTTAAACCTTGCCTTTCTTCGGGATCTCAGAGATATAACACTACGGACCTTGTTTTCAAGATCGGATTTATTTTTTAATGTTGTGGTGGCGCAGTAATTAAGTTTATTATGGCGTAATTAATTTTAGATCATAACATTTATGATCTTTTGTCTTACCAAATATGAACCTTCCTCGATTATTTGACATTAATAATTTGACGCTTAATGACAGTGCTTAAATAAGAACCTGTCAAACTTTATTAAAATCATGCCTGACACGGTTCCTGACGCATTTGTTTTTTTTTACATTTTTCTGAAATTTTAATTTTTTTAAAAATAAAATTTGTAAAAAAAAGAGGTGCGATAAAATATCTTTGTATTTGTGCTTATGTTCAGAGTTTCCGATGAGATGTTTGAAAAAAAAACCCAATTGCCCGACCATAAAAACCAAGGCAAGCCCAGATCATATTAAACCAGCTTTTATTGTCATTTATCATAATCTTTTAATTAGGATTTATGTTATCATATATAGCCATGGGTTCCCTATTAAATAAAAATTAGATTATTAATGAAATAAGTCAAACATAATTTTACTTTAATTCAAAAATTCAACTTTTTCAGAAATTGCATCATAAATATCAAAATTAAATTAAGATTAGACTAATAATGAAATAAGTCAAGCATAACTCTTAACATAGTATTATGTATTAGATATCTAGGAGCTTTAATTGATGAGCACTTATCTTGTGTCACATATATCTCTTACGTTCGAAATCATGTTTATAAGAATATATAGAGGTATCATTTCTAGATTTCAGCCATTTCTTAACGCAGATGTAGCTTTTCTGGTATATTTCTATCTTTTTTACCTTTATTTAACTTACTGTAATATAAAAAATAAAATAAGCATTTACTTATAGCATGTATTTACATCAATTGAATGTATTGCAAAACCGGAGGGTACAAATAATTTTCTTGTTATCACCTTAGCCTCTTCATTCACTAGCAATAGTCTGTTAAATATATCAGAAACTCGTAATTTACAAATTGCTCTTTTCATGTTTTCATATGATTTCAATTCTCTATTAAAAATATCCATTTGCTTTTATATGTCAAGCAATAACTACAACATTCTTTCACATTTACTACATAAAGCACATGAATATAGACCTTTTTCTAATTAATTATCAATGGGCTTCTACATATTGTTCTCATTTAAATAGGTTAAATGTTTTGTACAAAAACATATTATTCAGATTGTTTTTTGTTACTAATTCTGTATCCGACTAAGTCAACGTTTGTTAACAATAATCTTTTAAACATTTACCAAATTCATTGCTTGCAAGTCTCACTATTTATGTTTTCTTATGATTATAATGCACTTCCCCTGATATTGACAGGTTTTTTCAGATATTAATAATTACAATAACAATATTAGTTTCTTCGTACATGAATATAGTCCCGCATTTGCTAAATCTACTTTCAAACTCTTTTCTATTCAATGATATGGTCCAAGATTATACTCTTCAATTCTATTTTCAATAAAAGATCAATCTTTAAACGGTCTTTTCAATATTCTTTATTTGCAGTCTTAAAAATGTTATAGGTTGTATATATTCTTTGAATAGTTTTTTTTTATTTCTGTACATTCGCCTAAATAAAACGTGCTAATTAGGTGCAGTTTGACAGCGAAAGCGTGCGTTTCCTTAAGGCTGACCCTTGAATTATTGTATTTGGTTGTCTTTTGCTGCTGGTTTTGGTTTATTGTTAGTTACTTAGTCCAATAAAATTTCTCAAAAAAAAAGAAAAAAGAATAATTCTCAATTCAATGCCCAAGACTTTACTCCTCCGTACTTTCATCTATGAAATATCTAATTCAATTACACACATGCCCTTTTAAATTACTTTATTAATTATTCAAAAAGTCGTGCAAACAATATTTATTGATTGGAATTGTTTAGCTTATAATCTTCTATACATATAAAACAAGGATCTTGTATGTTTTAGAGCCAAAAAAACCTTTTCTGGATGTACGCTGGTTCGTGTAGTAAGCTTTTAATTTATATTTATATTGGTTTATAATTTAGAACGATTTAAAAAAAAAAATATAAATTAAAATATTCAGAATCTTCTTGCTGACAAACCTCACACAAATTTGTGTTAACAAGATTGCCATCAAGAGCTTCTATCGCATCGCTTCTTTAAGTAAAGACAGTGCGAGAGCATTTGCGAGATTTTTTTAATTGATCAGAATACTAGAATTGCGAAGCTTCGCAACAGGGCTGCTGTATTCCGAGCTTCTGAGACAGCAGAGCTGCGTGAGTCCTGACTACGGAACAAGAGGTAGAGCTACTACATCTAAAGCTTCTGAGATATTACAACAACGCACCAAACTGTATGAATTATTGGCATAGTATAAACTAATCGATTAGCAGAACAACAAGGCGTTATCATTTTCCTTGATGCTTCTGGAGGCACAGGAAAACATTTTTAACTAATTTAATTCTGGCTGAAATCAGGACTACGGGAGAAATTACCGTTTCCATTGCCTCTTCAGGAATTGCGGCAATGTTAATGGTAGGGGGAAAGACAGCCCGTTCTGCACTTAAATTGCCACTTGACACCGGAAGACAAGAAAGTTCTGCCTGCAACATAAAAAATCAAGCGATGGGGCGGAAGTCCTTAGAACATGTAAATTAATTGTTTGGGACGAATGCACCACGGGGCTCAAGTAGGTTATTGAAGCCATTACTCTTAGAGATTTGAGGGAAAATAACATCTTAATTGTAATTGTAATTGTAACTTCATTTATATAGCGCCACATGCATAGCGTCAGAGGCGCTTCTTGTAACCATTTATATAGCGCTCCTTCCCAAGGGCGCTGGCGGCAGTGCAGGCTGGGTTTCGAACACGACACATTACGACTGTTGTCATTACCGCCGTATGCAGGCACGTAACCCATTCGGCTAACCTGCACGCTATCACCTGCTTGATGAGGTGAACTCTGTTACTCCTGTGGAGATTTTCATCAAACTCTACCTGTCGTACCAAAGTCAACACCGGCCGATGAAATCCATGCATGTTTAAAGCATTCATTTTTGTGGAGACATGTACAAAAGGTTACTTTAAAGCAAAACATGAGAGTACATGATGGTGCTCAATATTTTCAAACAAACAACTACTGGACGTTGGAGAAGGTAGATTAAATGTCAATTCTTCAGAAAATATTCAATTCTCATCAGATTTTAGTATTATGTTTCTATAATAGCAGAATTAATTGACGCAGTTTATCCAATGGTTTCCACAAAATATGATCATTTAAACTGGTTGCAAGGGAGGGCCATTCTTGCTGCCAAAAATGTCCATGAAATCAACAATAAAATGCTATCAATGTTACCAGGTCCGGCCACTGAATACAAGTCAATCGATACAGGTGTAGATGCTGATAAGGTTGTCAATTTCACACAAGAGTTCTTAAACTCACCGGACCCAGCTGGTTTGCCACCACACAATTTTTTACTAAAACTGGGATCTCCAATTATTCTACTACGTAACGTCGACCCACCAAAACTTTGAAATGGTATTAGGCTTTGTGTTAAAAAGATGTTGGGCAATGCAATTGAAGCAATTATCTTAAGAGGAAAAGGAGGAGGATTAACAGTTTTTATTCCACTGATACCCCTCCTTCCCACGGATATTCCTTTTAACTTCAAAAGATTGCAATTTCCAGTAAGACTTGCATTCTCGATAACTATAAATAAGTCACAGAGGCAATCTATTAAATAAAGTGGAGTGGACTTGAAATCTCCGTGTTTTTCCCACGGACAAATTTATGTTGTATGCTTAAGGTTGGGTTCACCCAATAATTTATTTATTCTTGCTCCAGGGGTCAAACTAAAAGTGCTATTTATAGCCAAGTATTATGTTAATTCATATTAATAAAAATATTTTATACATGAAGTTTATTAAATTACAAATCTGTTACCGGGCAAAGCCAAACAGCTAGTTTTTGTATAAAGCGATTTACAGAGATGGGCACTAACTATACTTTAGTTAAACATTAACTAAACTATCAACTAAAACATTTTAGTTAAACTGTTATTTACAACTGTTTAAAAAAATTGTCAAATAAACTAAAAAAAAATGGTAATAAATTTCTTAATTTTTTTCTGTCAAATTTCTGGCATATTTATTTCATCAAAATAAAGGTGGACAAAATGAGTCAATGCTACAAATTTTATTTCATATCAATAAAACTGCAATTAGAAACCAAAATTTATGACATGATAACATTTAGACTGAAATTGTTTTCTGATATCAATCTCGATCGAAGAGAAATCAGAGTGTCAACGTTTTGTCATCATCATCAGCATTTAGTCAACAAAGTACATCGACATACTCTGATTATATTGCGTATGAATCAACGAAATACTTGGTATTTACAACGGTTGTTGTTCCAGTTGTCAAAAACACCCCAATAATCCGCCGAAAGTCCTGAACCATCCGTGGGTGGTTCCTGATAAACCATGGAGTCGGTTACATGTGGACCACGCAGTCAATTTTCTTGAAGCAAAATGGTTGATTGTCGTAGACATCCAACTTCCGGTCTTTCATCCAAAGCTACAGTGGAGTTGTTAGAAGAGGATTTTGCCTATTTCGGGTACCCCCATTCGTTGATATCAGATAATGTTCAAGCATTTATGTGCGAAGAATTCAAATCATTTTTGAACGAGGGGGGAATACGTCATTTAAATGGTGCACCATCCGACCACAACTGGTCATGCCGAAAGACTTGTTCAGACGTTCAAGAAATCGATGATTAAATTGAGATTACTCCCAAAAATGACTTTACAAGAATTCCTAATACAATACTAAAGGACTCCTTTAGAAGCTGGTTTGTCGCCATGCTTGCAGACAAATAAAGACGAGAGTCGATGTTCTTCGCCAAGCTCTGTCTTATCGGTGACTTTAATCTTTTTTGAGCTCAACTGGGATTTCACATCGGCTCCTAATAATTCTATCTATAGGATATTTCTGGAGTTCCTTAATGACCTCGGTCTTCATCAGTTTGTCATCTCTCTAACGCGATATAACAACATTCTCGACCTGATCTTATATAATGATCCACTATTAATTTCAACGATTGAAGTTTGTGGTCTGACAAGGCCACAACATGATCATTTTCCACCTGAATTGTACAACTCCATATTCGCTTGTGTCACCGCAAGGCTACTATGATTTTAACAGGGGAGGACTATATTAGCTTAAATAACTTACAATTCGGGATCAATTTGAAACAGGCTTTAAGAGATGTTTTTTAATTGAAGAGTGTTGGTCGAATTTCATTTTATGTCTGTAAGGGGTATTATATATTATTATACCCCCTGTATCACACTGTATGTTCCCTTCGTCTTCAAGAGATCCACAAATATCAGAAGACGACCGTATGAAACCATACTACAGAAAAAATTTAACAAGATCAAACTCAAATGCTAGCGTGAGTGAAATATTTTCCTGATCTTTAGAGAAAAACCAATTACACTAAGTTTTTAGAAAAAGTTCAGCAAAATCAGCTCGCTGTTTATCGGGCCAAAAAAAGAAAAACATCTTATCAGCAAGAATAATTTCGGCAGCTTCTACAGATATGTTAATAACAAGCTTTTTTTTCACTCATCGATTAAATAATAAAACATGATGGAAGTATGATGAAGAAAGAACTACAAATTCAAAGGAAGTAGCTGATAAATTCAACACCTACTTCTCTAGCGTTTTTACAGCTGACGATGGAATTACACACGATCTTACACGACGCTCTACCAAAATCTACCAGATGCTGTCCTACAAACTTTGAGACAACTGGAACGTCCTTGCTCACAATGTCGCGACCACATCCCTAATATCTTGTTAAAAAGTTGTGCTTTAGCTTGTCAAATCCACTCCATCATGTTTTCAATCTCACCTTTAATAGTGGACTTATGCCCAGAATCTGGAAAACAGCTCATGTCATTCTCAATCCACAAGAAAGGTCCGACAAGGCATTGGCGGTCAGACACCGCTTGACCGCCCGACCATCTATTTGACGAGACGAGTCGAATAGCGAGACGGTCCGAACACTAACTTTCAAAAGCCATTTGAATCGCTTTAACCCGATCGACTCGTTAAGAACATTTTTTTCACATTTAACGAGTCAAAACGAGGATTCAACAACATGAATTAAGACCATCTAAATCGATCACCACAAGTTTATTGTAGTGACTGGATCACTTCACAGCAACGACATCAGCAAACAGAGACAATCTACTTTCAAAAAGCCTTTGATTCTGTATCACAAACAAAATTACTAAACCTAGCCAAGGAATATTCCGCGGCGACAAAACGGATGGAGATTACTGGTTTAGAGCATTTACATCAATTTGTATAATTCACTTTCTACTGCTTGGAAAACGAACGACGTTCTTTCAAGTGGAAATCATGTCACTTTCAAGGTTGCGTTTCGGCCTACTTTAGCACTAACTTTAACAACACAAATGCAAATTTAATTATCTCTAAATTTATTAATCAGTCGCAAATACTTGTTTCCGGGACTGTTTTGTCGGGGCTGTTTTGTCGGGGCTGTTTTGACGGGGTTATTTTGACCTGGGCTATTTTGACGGGGCTTTTTTGTCAGGTCTATTTTGTCGCTGGGATGTTATGATGGGTCACCCCGGGTCAACATTAGTTATGACATTATAAGTGTCCGATTTTCGATAAAGTCAAAATTTAAACTTAGGGTCACCATGTAAAAATGGCAATAATTTCAAAAATATTTTGTATATACCCATTATATATATCACTGACTGGTGTCAAATTAAAAGAAATATTGTGAAATGATTTGGTGGGAACATTTTTCCAAGTTGATTAAGTTCATTTGATCTGATCCAATACTCTACTTTATTCTAAATACATGTTTAGATCCTAAAATCTATTCAAACTTCCCAGTTGAAAACAACCAAATTTATTTTCTTCTAAATTCATGTTCAAACATTAAATGATATGCCATTATTTCATTAAGACCAGTCAATCACTCTCCGTCTTTGCACCAACAGACAAATTTGGTTTCTAATTAAGTCGTTGATGGTCATTATGTGGTGAAAATGAAATTATCATTCCCTTCGGACTATTACTTGAGCCAAAATATACATTTTCCCATATTATAATAATATATTCACAGTGATACAATTGCTGTTACTTCAATTTTTTTTCGGAAAGTTTGAATGACGAAGATGAAGAGTCATAATCCGAATCGCCACCGCTGTTAGAAAAATTAATTCAAACAACACGAAAATAACAAATAAAATATTTGAATTAAATATACAAACCACATTAACGTTCCGAGGCAGCAGAGCAAAAGTAATGACAGTCCTATGATCATAAGCATAGTTTTATTTAATTTGAATCCGCCTGGCAAATTATTAATTTCCAGTTAGCCAAAATGTTATACAAATGAAAATTTCTCATGTTTTTAAACAGGTGATTATATTCCATCTTAATGTAGTATTCAATAAATTAAGTAAATTGACATACTTCCTTCAAAAATATCGAAGAAGTGATCTGGTACGGTGAAATCTGAATGATTTTAAGAGTCCAAATTCAGAGTGCGTGATGCCAATAACTAAATTCATAATCATTTGTTTTAAATTATTATGGTGTTTTTTTCCTCACAAGATGTCCGGACGTACCATCGCAAGTCCAAAATATTACTAGAAACAGATCATTCCTATTCCGAAAGTTGGTGCGCAACTAAACGCTCTACAAATTGGTAGCACTCATAATGTGTAGGGATTGCAATCCATTTTGAAACAATCGAGGAACGCCGCAGAGTAGGAGGGCTATACAAAATGGTAGAGATAGTAAACGCTGCCTTCACATTATACTCGGTTATACACTTGTTTGAAGAACGCCATCATCTGCCATTTTTGAATAATTCCAGCAACTACATAACATAATTAGATTAAAAATCAGGTTAACAGCTATGGAATCGGATGGAACCATCTTGAGGGATGGTTCACGGCAAACTCACTATTCAAAGCAGTCACGATAATTCAGGAGAGCAAGAGATGGAAAGAGAAAAAATCGCCTCGGAATGGCAGCAAGGCCAAAATGCAATCCAAACATATGTCACATTGGGGCACCCCGTCATAACAGCCCGGCCACAAAATAGCCCCGACAAAACAGCCCCGTCAGTATAGCCCGGCGACAAAATAGCCCAGGACAAAATAGCCCCGTCAAAATAGCGGTAGAACCGGTTCTTTGTGGATTTGTTACACGTCCACATGACGTGATGATAAGGTGAGGATAATTTATATTAAATACCAACTTGAAAAGTCCATGTAAAGTGAGGAAGTAGAGGGAATCCTAATAATATTTTAGACGATAAATCTTCAAACCACTAATTTCGAATTAAATTTGGAACCAGTTATCGGTTAATGTATTCAACTCAAAAATTTTTTTAAATACATTGACGGGGCTATTTTGTCTTGGGCTATTTTGACGGGGCTATTTGGTCGGGGCTGTTTTGACGGGATTTTTCCGTCCTGGGCTATTCTGTCACCGGGCTATAATGACAGGGCTGTTTTGTCGGGGCTATTTTGTTGCCGGGCTGTTATGGCGGGTAACCGTCACATGGGACCTCTTATTAATTCGCATATTCCCAGTTATTTCATTAATATAAAAATATAAATGTAGAATATGATGATGATGATATCATCGAAAAAATCGCAATTACCTTTCTGCATACAATGCTCACCAACATATCCTTCCATGCAACCCTTTACGCAAGCTCCAAACATATCGTGTTCACCGTTGCAACGCATGATATCGATGCAACTCAAACCGTTATCCCTTAGGCAGGCTGTCGAATGAGAATGTAATAATTATAATAAAAAAACACTTTTTCCACGTTAACGGGGTCCGCAAACTGGCGAGTGAGCTATCGTGTTTCCCTGAAAATAATCCCTGACATGATTTTTGAAGATGATCGTAACATAAGCCCTACCCCGTAAATAAGCCCTAGTTAAAATCGTCAACTGGCATTTATGGTCGTACCATAGATCTGTTGCGACATAATAATATGTTGAATTACAAGCTATTAATTTAATGTCACTAAAGTTTAGTGAAAAAGTAATATAACAAAGTAACGATAATGAAATTATAATTACTGTACGCATTTGTATATAAAAGCATGGACGTAATTTGGCGCAAAAAAGGTCATCTCCTGTGCAGATGCGGTAAACAGACATCCACTTGGAACATGGTTGCATCGGGTTGTATTTATGAATCTACTTAATTAAATGTGTTAATTAATTGCTAAACCCACTAGGATTACTCCAAACTCTCAAACTACAATAGACAATATTTTCCTCTTTATAGCTGAACATAAAAAGTTATTATTGAAAATATTTCTGACCATTTCCTTATATTTGTACAATTACCTAGAAAATAAAACAAATTAAACTTTAAGTCTAAGCCCTTGTGCAGTGAACGATCCATGTTTGGCCTACTCGTATTCCATTAGTTAATATTTAAGTTTTTGTAATAAATGCTTTCCTTTGACCATTACTGGTTCTCATCCTGTTTGTAAGCAACCTTGCATGGTGTCGGCTTTTTTAGGTCGAACAACAAATACACTATATGTTGGGTCTTTGTAAGAATAAACAAGTTAAACAGAAAAGTTTATTGGCTGTCAAATATTCAGAAACAGAAACGAGAACGGAAAAATCGCTAATGGCTGCCAAGTACATATGTAACGTCGCACAACTCGCAATCCCTATCGTTCAACTCTCGTACCAACTACCGTACAAACTCCCTCGCTCCAGAGGCCTGTTCCTTTTCTTCGCCAAGATGGCGTCACAACACTATACAAATAATTTATTAAATATCCAAGTTGTCAAAATAAAACTTCTGTTATTACTTACAGAAATAGTTTTATTAAACTATAATAAATATAAAAATAAATATATAAAGGCATAAATATAATCTGCATTTTTCCAGTATTAGTAAGAAAATTACTGATAACTTTCCTTTATCTACTAATTAATCATTTCATTCCTTTCTCAATCAACCTCAATTACAATCCATGAGCTTTCTTCCAACTAGTGCCTTTAAAAATATTAAATTTGCATATTCTTTTAAAATTTCACGTAGTTGTGATAATATTGATCCTTGTGTAGCAAGTGAATTTATATAATTAATTGCGGAACCTTTATCTTCAATATTTAATTGTTCTTTACGTACTGACATTGTGCCATCAATATTAATATCTCATTTCGTCATAACATAATGAAATAACCCTGGAGTCTACAAATAAGCAAGTTAACTAATAAGTTTATTAGAGCAAGTATTCAGTTAACGGAACGGAATAACAGAAGTTAAGTGCTTAAGGATTGAAGTACTTAAGGATGCAAATGGATATTTTGGCTTCTGAGTTGTCTGGATTCTCGCTGATTGGCAAGTGATTAGCGAGAATGCTTGGTATAGCAATAATAGCCAGACCACGAAAAAGATAATTAAATGTAAATGTAATTACTTTAGCAATATAAACTTAATTAATTTCAAAACCACGTTTACAATATTATTACATAAATTGAAAAATATGGCGTTAGAGGCCATTCAATTGATTTTATGATTATTTAACTGCTAGGAAACAAAGGGTCTTTATCAATAATTTTGTTTCAGAAGATGTCATGGATTATGGCGTACCACAGGGTTCTGCTTCGGGTCCATTGTTATTCCTTATCTATATGAATTATTTCAAATGTACGTCCAACATGATTAAATTATTGTTGTAAGCTGATGTTATTACTATGTAAGTTTCTGTAAGTTAATATAGCCTTATTTATTACAAATCGCTTATCTCTTAACTTACATAAATCAAACTTTATTAATTTCCATTCTTCTAAAACCGACGAGCCTCAATACCTCAAACCGTCCTCCGATTCCGCGTCGAGTGGTTTAACCCGGATTTCTACAATCAACGACATTAGATCCATCGCCTCATGACTTACGACAACCGGGTGGTCTACTGCAGTCCCAAAAGGTTCGGTTCGAATAAAGTCAAATCTCGGTACTATGCCACTTCGCTACTATTCCACTCTTGCTATTATACCACTTTTGCTCGGTCCCGTCAAAATTCAATACAAAATAAATTTGTTATGCCACCCCCTACTCTCGCTACTATGCCGCTATTGTGTGGCTGTTAAATGGCACGAGTCGTGAAGAAGTCTGTATTTCTGCGCAGTGTTCGATTATTTATAATAATCTAATGACTGTATATATAAATTTATCCATCACTAAACTAAATTAATTGAATTTTATTTCTAGACGATTGTTATTTTTTGGTTGGTTCTAGAACCTCTCCCTTTTCAATCAATCGTTCTTTTTTAAATTTTCTTCAAATTCAGCCCATCATATCAGCTCAGATACGAAAGCAAACCGACTATACGCTGAAGGAGAAAAAGAAGTTTTCATTTGAGAAAATAAGACCGCTTTTACAAACCCTCACTGCTATGCCACTCTCGATACTATGCCACTTTGGCTCGGTCCAGACAGGTGGCATAGTAACAAGATTGGACTTTGAGCGACTGCGAAAGCTCTCATGTCGCATGCTACCTGCTTTTCACCTGCAAAATTCGACTATGCGAGGCTCTCATTGGCCTTGTTATATCGCACCCACTCCAGTTTGCCTACAGCGATCCTGAAAAACCTCAGTGGCTTATTCACACCGTGTACTTAATATATGTAAACTGGGCCTTATAATTTCTTTGTAGCGTCAGCCGTCGAGAAATTTTCTGGACCCGACCGCTCTAAGTATCGGACTATTTTGTTTATTATGATGAATTATCATGAATTATTAATACTTAAATTTCTTTCATCAGTTATTTTTTAACTAACCGGAGCATGAATAAGTCACCATTGTTTTGTGTCGTTCTATAAACTTGGTAGCGCCAGATTATAGACTTCTTAATTAAATAAATGTAACATGATTTACATAACAAGTATTACCGTCAAAATGAAATACGGGAATGTAATGCACAATTGTAGATATTTTGCACGTGTTATATTTATAGTATATCCATCAGGTTCCTTGGATTTATTGTAACATCCATAAAAATGCAGAAGTGGAGGTTTGACTGAAAATTTAAGTCCATGACAGTCATTCATTAAATTTTTTTTTAAATAAATAATTTCATACTGACTGATGTACACAGAAAAACCACTTTCGCCACCACAGTATCTTTGTCCTTCTTCACAAAGTATGTCACACTTATCATCATCTAACACCGACTCTTCATCTGGTTCGTTAGTACAGCCGCAAATTTTATTTGCCTTTCAAAATGCATTTTCAATAGTAAATCATTATTTATAACTATGCATAACAATCAAAATTCATAATCACTCTGAAATTTATGACAATTTCATAGTTATCTGTTATAGTTAGCAAAACTAAATAATAAAAACTTATTAAAAAAATTGGGGTCAGCTCAAATAAATTCAATCAATTTGAAATTTTTCCAAGACCAAAGTATTTCAAAAGAATTGTATATTTTGACACAACAAACAGTGGCTTATATTGACTAAAAATGGTGATAACAGCCATAACAGCCCTGCGACAAAATAGCCCCGTCAAAAAAGTCCCGACAAAATAGCCCAGGACAAAATAGTCTCGTCAAAAAAACCCTGTCAATGTAGCCCGGTGACCAAAATTAGCTCAGGACAAAATATTGTATTTAAAAAAATATTTTTGTGAGTTGAATACATGCCTTGATATTCCAATCCTGGTTTCTCCACAGAGATCGCTCTTTCCAATATTTTCAACATCTGTGGAAATTTCAACTGTGCCGTCATGGCCGGCCTAGTTATCTCGGCGGCCTTTGACTTCATCAATCATAGCTTATTGTTATAAAGACTTCGCTCCGACTTCGGTATCGATGGCCTCGTATTCTCTTGGCTCCATTCTTATCTCTTCAACAGATCTCAAAACGTTTTTGCTAAGTTGCCACACTTCCTCTTCTATCGATCCCTTTGCTGGTGTTCCTCAGGGCTCTGTCTTAGGACCATTACTTTTAACTACCTACACCTCACATAAAAAAAAATTTCGACGTGTCCTTCCGTCAATATGTGGACGGGTCAAGTCTCTATCAAGAAAGTCTCCGCTCAACAATACAATCTGTAAAAGTGCACAGACTTTCCATTAATGAGTGGCATCTCGTCAACATTCTCCAGCTCAACCCCCAAAAATATGAAATAATGTTTATAGGCACACATACACCCTAGCCCCCCAACCTCTATAAATATCGCTCTTCTTCTTCTACCCTAAAACTCCTCAGTGTTAAGTTTGAATCCTAACTCAGCTTCAAGCAACACGCATGGGTCTTGCATGGACAGAAATTGTAAAGAACAGGGTAGATGCAAAATTGAAAACAAATGAAAGTTGTGGACAAAAAATCACCGTGGCAAAAACCATTGCTCAGGAGAAAGTAGAAAGAGAAAAAACAACATTGTACTGTAGAAGCTTGAAGAAAGCAACACCAAAATTGATCTGGAATAGAACACTGAGGATAGGGATACTGCCATACATTTCATCAACAATATCCTTGGTGTAAAAATGCGATAATAGTGACATCAAAAATGTCTTCAGGCTAGGAAAGGATACAAAGGAGGTAAGACCATTAATGATTCAATTTAGGTAGAGAGAATTAAAAAATTTAGTTTTGGAATCACTTCTAAATTAATACTTAATTAAGTATTAAGGAAAATTAAGGAAATGCAAATTCAAATGTATCTCAGTTTGCCATGACTACACTAAAGCAGAAAGAAACCAGTGTAAGAAATTGTTGGAAGAGGCTAAGAAAAAGTAATCAGTCAGGGGATTACATTTTCAGAGTGAAGGGCCAACCAGGCAACATGAAGCTAGAAAAGCTGAGGAGGAGATAAGATTATAAATTAACAAATTAAGTTAGGATATAGACAGGGTAAGAGTTTTGAAATGTGTTTAAACCAATGCTAGAAGTATAGTAAGCAAAGCTAAAAGAACAGAACTCGAAAAATTAATTGTTGATACGGAGGAGCCAGATGTAATTAGAATTACTGACTCTTGGGCAAAAGAAAGTATTCAAAACTCTGAGTTAGCAATTGATGGCTATGAGATGCTAAGGAAAGACAGAGGGACAGAAAGACAATAGACATGGAGCAGCAGGAGTACTAATTTATATTAAGAATCATATCAAAGTAATAGAAAGGAAGGAATTTCAAAATGAAAACTTTAAAGAGAGCATATGGTGTGATATTTACATAGGTAAATTTAAACTTCTACTAGGGGTTTGTTGTAGGGCACCGAGCTGTCATACTGGGATATATGAGATATTAACAAAGCCAGTAAGAAATTTATGCTAGTAATGGGTGATTTTAATTACTGGAACATTTATAAGGTGAAAAATCTGAGGATATAAACTTTTTAAATGTAACAAATGATAACTTCTTAATCCAGCACATCACTGATCCCAGAAGAGGTAAAAACGCATTAGATTTGCTATTAACAACAGATGAGAACTTAGTGGAAGGCTTAATAGTTGGTGAACACTTTGGAACAAATGATCGTCAAGTTGTTAGATGAAACATTTATTTACTTAGACAACGAGGATTTGAATATTTGAATATTTGAACATTTGTTATATTTAAAGAGAACCTAGGTTCTAAAACACCTTTTTAAGGCTGACTATGATAAAATACGGAAAGAACTAGGTAAAACAAATTTAGCTAAACAAATAGAATTTGCTGATATAGAAGAAGCTTGGGCAATAATTAAGAAAGAGATAAATATCGTTATAGATAGATATATCCAAAATCAAGGCATAATTCAGAAAAGACAACCACGGCTTACGAAGGAGGTCATCAAATGCAAAAGAGCTAAGTATAAAACGGAAGAAATTACAAGTGACAAAATAAAAAAAATGAGGAGGAAGATGAAAGGGATATTAAGGAGTTAAAAGAAAAATATCAGAAAAAACAAATACATCCAACAATATTAATAGACAAACATTACTGGCATATGAGAATAAATTAGCAAAGAATGTTAAAAGTGATACAAGAACTTTTTCAGATATGTTAGATGTAGACAAAAAGTAAGGAACAAAATTGGACCGTTAAAAAATTTTAAGGGTCAAACAGTTGATTCGGTAAACAGCCAACCTATGAGATATAATTAAATAAAGTGATATTCTCAAAAACAGAAGTAACTAAGCAACTGGAAAATTTGAAAGTTGACAGCCATGAAGGAGCTTACGAAGGAGAAAGAGCCCTAGTGTTATATTTCTGAGATTCCGAAAAAGACGAAGTTAAACGAGACAGTTTATTAACAAGTAAACAAACAACGACACATGGTCACTCCACGAGAGAGTGCAAACTCTATTTCTTTTTATTAATGTCCGTTGCATATCTAGATGATTTGGACGATGCAGCGAGATTCGAATCCAAGTTGCCGGTGACCCGTCATAACAGCCCGGCGACAAAATAGCCCCGTAAAAATAGCCCCGCGTCAAAATAGCCCAGGACAAAATAGCCCCGTCAAAACAGCCCCGTCAAAACAGCCCCGACAAAATAGCCACGTCAATGTATTTAAAAAACTTTTGTGAATTGAATACATTAACCGATAACTGGTTCCAAATTTATTTCGAAATTAATGGTTTGAAGATTTATCGTCTAAAATATTATTAGGATTCCGGCTACTTCCTCACTTCATTTAAGTATTTAATCTAAATTATCCTCACCTTATCATCACGTCATGTGGGCATATAACAAATCAACAAAGAACCATTTCTACCGCTATTTTGACGGGGCTGTTTTGTCGGGGCTATTTTGTCGCCGGGCTGTTATGACGGGGTGCCCCAAGTTGCCATCGTAAGATGCCTTAACCATAAGGCCATGCGGGCGCACAGAGAGTGCGAGCGATAGCCCAAGGCTATCATAGAACTTTTTCCATTCATGGCGCGCTCCACTTTCATTGGTTCCTTACAGTGATGGGTAGTTACTAACTATAACTACTTTAAAGTAGTTATGAAGCAGTTACTAACTATAACTACTTTAAAAAAGTAGTTATGAAGCAGTTACTAACTATAACTACTTTAAACTACTTCATAACTACTAACTACTTTAAAGTAGTTATATACTTCTATAGTTATGAAGTAGTTAATAACTACTCTTAAAAAAGTAGTTAAAAAATAGTAGTTAACTACTTTTAAAGTAGTTATTAACTACAAATAGTTAACTACTTTTTAAAAAAATTTAAAATAAAATGAAGAAAAATATCTTTTTCCAATTTTACAATTTGGTACATCACTTTATAAGCACAGTTTCTTTGTTTTCAACTTTTGCTTACTACCGCCATTTCTCGCTTCTGAATTATTACTCTTAGTAGTCGTATTCTGAAATTGAGATGTGATTTTATATAAATTTGCGATTTTAATGCAGCTAATTCTGTAAAGGCATTTTCTTTAGTTGTTGAGAAAAACTCTATTACTGATGACATGGACACGGATGAGCCATTATGTGATATTTCTGAAGATCTTGTTGGCGAAAGTATAGCCGATTTGATTGAAAACGAACAAGATATTAATAATGCGGATAATGTGCTTCTTTTGCCTCCTCATAAGCGCTGCGGTAATCATACCTTAAATCTTGTGGCTACTGTGGATGCAATGAAAGCAAGGGATAATCTGCAATACAAACGACTTTATGATAGATCAATGGCAAAGGTTGCATCATTATCAAACTCAGTTCATCGCAGTATAAAAAATGCTGAGGACATTGTTCAGGACATTATTCATGGTTCAACATGTTTAAAGCCAAAAATTACAAGGTGTCGTTAACAATCTTTGCGGCTTAGAACAGTGAATATGATGATTTATATGACTATATGGAAAGTGTACCAAACTCTTGTGATAATGTGTTAGCTGAACAGCCTAATGATTATTTATCAAACTCCGCAAGAAATGTACAAACTCTACTTAATTATCCAACTGTTTGTGCTGCATTCATCAAGCTTAATTCAACATTACCAAGTTCGGCAGCAGTTGAAAGACTTTTCAGTGTAGCAGGGCAGGTTTTATGTAACAGACGATGTAAATTATCGGATAATCATGTTGACATGATGATTTTGTTAAGAGAAACATCCACTGAATACTTATGTTTTTGATTAATTTGGACAATAAAATTTTGTTGAAAATGCTACACTAGTGTATATAAATATGTTAATAATTATGTTTTGTTCATTTGTCCAGAAAATTAAACCGACCATAACGGCGCAGTTGCAATTTCCACAGATGTGGGATAAATGGTTGAAAATATGGGAAAGAGCGGTCTCTTTGGAGAAACCAAGACTGGAATATCAAGGCAGATTGGAATAGAGAGAAGTTAAAGGATTTAGTAATATGGGGACGGATTCTAGAAAGGGTGAGCCTCTCTACTAGTTTTGATGTAGTGGAAAGGTAAGAGATGGGTCGGTAATTAGAAGGGGAGCTAGGGTCGAGGCCTGGCTTTTTAATAAGAGAAGTACTTGCGCGCACTTGAACATGGAAGGAAAGACACCGGAGCTAAAGGGAATGTTAGCGAGTTTGGAGAGGGCTGGAGCTAGAATGGTGGAATATTTGTTGGGAAAGGATCTAAAGGCGATGTTTTCTTGACGCCAGCTTGTCAAAAGTTTCGGAAAGTCTCTCGCCCAGCTCCACTCAGAAAATCTTGGATGCAATTCAACTTATCGAGCTAAACTCTAAAGAACTTGAAAAATAAATGAAAGCGCGAGTTTGAAGTGCTCTAAACATTACTCTGTCAACAAGTTCAAATGAGAAAAATGCATATAATTGTACAAGTAAGGTTTATCATTTGCACTATCATTAAAAAGCTTTGATCACATGCATATATTTAAAATAAATAGAATTGATATTGTTCAAACTAACTCTTCAAGAGGGTCTCTGAATTAATATTACATTCAAACGAAAAGGGTGTGCATTTGAACCCCGAGAACCGGGAACCTAACTTCGTAGCAAGGACCGGATGAGGGTTAATCATTACTTTATTAAAATAGCTTACTTTAGATTCTAAAGTTTAGAAGCTTTTCGACACTGATCGACAGGTCAAATGCTCGCAATAAGAACGTTTTATTATTTAAAATATGATATTTAATTTTAATTAAATTTATAATAATAAAGTTACCTTTATAGCAGCAAATATAAAATTTTTATCGAAGCACTTTTTTTGGCATTTCTCCCAACTCAGTGGCAAATCCGGGGCTCCGATTTGTGCATAACAACCTCGATGTAACAGTACATATGTTTCAGATTCTAAAGCTAAACCCGAATATTTCAGGAAATTACAGCTGAAATATTTTATATTGCCATGGAGATCAATCAAATATGTTTACCAAAACTATGAACTTCAAATTCGGAAATATATAAAATTCCTAGTTTCTGCATTTTGATTTGAATTGAGGCAGATAATATACTTGTGTCGATACAATTTATTCTCATGGCTTTACCGACTGGCTGAATCATGAAAGGGAAATGGCCGCACAATTTATTTTCATCGAGTTCAGCATAGAAAAAATTCAGTAGATCTCTATTTCCTGAATTAAACAAATCCATTTTCCAGAAGTGAGTTAAATCATTTCCTCACATATTGTAATATGTTTTAACATATTCATATAAATATTCAAAAATATAAGACAAAAGAGCCCACAGAACAAAATAGCTCAATGTAACTTAGAACAAAAATATTTGCATGAGTTTATAACCGAAACTGATTCCAAGTGTGTTGTGGTGGCACAGTAATTAAGTTTATTATTGCGTAATTAATTTTAGGTGATAATTATTGAAATAACCCGCGGGGTCCGCAAATAAGTTTATTAGAGCAAGTATTCAGTTAACGGAACTGAATAACCGAAGTTAAGCGTTTAAGGGACTTGAGATACTTAAGGATTCAAAGGGGTACTTCTGGCTGTCTGGACTTTACTGTGCTATAATGTTTAAACTAAGTAGAAAAAGACTACAACTCTACAAAATAGTTAATTAGAAACTTATTTGAGCGCCGCGTTTACAACAGTATTAAATGGAATTTGGTTTCACGAGATTATACTAACCTTCTCCATGGTAAACGACGATATATTGTATACTGTATGGCCTCCCCAAATTTACCCTCAAAGTCGTGTCTAAGCATCCATCAGGTTGCAAGCTTATGCTATTTCTGTAATTTATGTCACCATCAAGTATCATACCTTTCCTGAGACGGCCGTTTTACCGCAGAATAAGTCTGTTTTTTCAAATGCTACGTAAAGGAATCTGAATGGCAATTAATGAATGCATATTCAATTATTTAGTCAAACAATTCGTCACTTTCACAACTTTAGACATTTTGAATGATGCGAAAAATTATTATTATTATTATTATTATTATTATTATTACTATTATTATTATTATTATTATTATTATTATTATTATTATTATTATTATTATTATTATTATTTACAAAATCAGCTTGGGCCAATGGCCCCTCGCCGAAACCGAGGGAACAAATTATAAGCAAGGTGAAAGCGTCTCCTTACCCGACAAAATCGAGACAAAAAAAAATGGTAGGTAGTGGACACTAATTGACAACAATTGGCGACAAATAAAATCAAAAATCTTCGAATTTAATAAATTCTAAAGTGCGCATGAATACTCGACCGCATCAGTCAACAGCTCGAGCCTGGTTATAACTATGGTACACCCTAAACAAGAATTATATTATTATTATTTTTATCATCATCATCATCATCACCGTTATCGTCATCGTCATCATCATCATCATCATCATCATCATCATCGTCATTATTAATATTATTATTCATATTGTTAATGTTATTGTTAAAGCTACTATTAATGTTAATGTTATTATTGATTTTCAGTGATGGGTAGTATTTCAAATCAAGTGATTTAAAATCACGAAATAAAATCACCTTTATGATTTTTTGATTTGATTCAAAATCATCGTGCGATGTGCGATTTTGATTTTTATTTTAAATCCTATTTTTGATGATTGATGATTTTTTTAATATGTAAAAATCACGAAATCATATAAAATTTAAATTTCAAAATTTAGTTTTTGTAAATATGTAATATCTTTCTTTATGACATTATCAGTCGATAATGGATGCAACTTCCTTTTATTTACTTGTATTGTTGTTGTTAGTGCTATTCCGACCTCATGGTTAACGAAAGTTGTAAAATTGCTGATAATGATAAAACCGCTTGTGAATTGCCGCCGCTGCTTGACTTGTAATTTTTTAAAAGTCGATATCAGGATCGAGACGTGCAACGATTTCCTACGCAATCTAATGCTTTTTACATTCTTAGCTACACGAAAAATAAATTTTTTTAACTATAAGGATGTATGACACATGATGTATGTTGGAACCGAATATATGACAAACAATTCTTATGGAACTAGTATTAGAAGTGTTTTTACGTAGAACGAATTTTGCACCAGCTGATCAGGATCAACATTTATAAATGGTCCTTGACAATGAATATTACGGATATTATGAGGATCATCAGTCTGACTTGCAAAAAGTCACTGTTAACAAGGCAAACAGTATCCGCACCAATACGATGAATTATTTGTCTGATGCGGAATGTCATCTCTCTAGTCTTGAATCAAACCTAGTCAAAAAAATCTTTGTTGTAACTTCATTTATTTATATAGAGCCATATGCATAGCGTCAGAGGCGCTTGTAACCATTTATATAGCGGTCCTTCCCAATGGAACTGGTGTCAGTGCAGGCTGGGTTTCGAACACCACACATTACGATTGTTGCCATTACCGCCATATGCAGGCACGTAACCTATTCGGCTAACCTGAACACCCCTAGTCACTTTGTGCGCTATAATACAAAGCTGCCACCATTAGCTCCCATGGAGAGGTTATTTAGTTCGGCAGAACTGATTGAAACATCAAGAAGGAACAGACTACATGATTCGATGTTTCAAAAACTTTTGTTTTTGAAAGTTAATAAAAGCTTTGAAAATTGACAGTGCTTAAAAAGTTCGTGCACTTTTTGGTCAAAGTGATTTGATTTTGATGATTTTAACGTCAAATCACATGCGTGAACCTGATTTTAACGTGAAATCACATGCGTGAACCTGATTTCGATTTCCAATCACTTTTTGTCTGGTGATCTTGATTTTGATTTCCAATCACTCTGAACGTGATTTTACCCATCACTGTTGATTTTATTACAAATGCTATTGATGAATTTTCTTTTAGCAAACCATTTTAAAACCTAAAAATTTAAAAGCTATTATTAATGTTAATGTTATTATTAATTTTATTACATATGCTATTGATGAATTTTCTTTTAGCAAACCATTTCAAAACCACGCCAATAGATGGCGTTATGTCATCTCATTGACCGTGAACAGAAATAGAAAAATTAAGGAGCGAAAATGGTTTTGCAATGTAGTGATCGGATGGAAAACATAGCTGTACTACTGCGCACCTGTATATTAATTCGGTAAAAACGTAACGTCCACGTAAGCTGCGGCTGATCTTGGCATGATACACGTAAATTTCCATATTTATCCCGTGAGTAAAAAGATCTCCGCGGGCCGTAGTTAGGACACCCTTGTTCTAGAGGTTGGAATAGCTATGGAGTGCACGATTTCTCTTTCCCTATTCGTTGATTTTAGCCATGTCACACTGAAGGACTTGGAGGAAATAATTATCTAGAACAAACAACTAGGTCGGGAAGTGACCTCATTACAAGAATAGCTTGTAAAGGTTGAATTGCTGGAGTAGAAAATTCCAGGAACTTGGAGATCGAGAAGTTGACATCCGAGGCAAAAGTGCGACAATCAGAATAGGATAAACTCAGAAGGAAGTTGACCTCATGATCAAGGATGCAACTTTGAATGTTCAGATTAAGGTTAGATGATTAATTAGTATTAATAATTAACATGAACCTGATGATTAATTTCTCTTTTGATGACATTCCATTGTTTTTAGTTGAGATGTATGTCTCGGACATCTTATAATATGTCAAATGTTGAATATATCTGAATTAACAATTAACTCTAAATTGTAATAAATTAAGGTTTGCATTTATCTAATTAGCAAAATAGGGTATTAAATAATAAATTAAATAGTAGATTAAATTGGTCGTGTAAAAATAATTGCGAAACTTTTAATTTGAATATTTGAATAATTTCAGTCTCTGAAATGAAAACTGTTTCAGAAGAACACTGAACTCGTGGCATCTGAAGAGAAGATTTCACTCATGTCCGACAGGCAGTTTTGCGAGGTCAACTCCCTCACTGAATCCTTGAATTACCT
Source organism: Whitmania pigra (assembly GCA_021613335.1). NCBI lineage: Eukaryota > Metazoa > Annelida > Clitellata > Hirudinida > Haemopidae > Whitmania > Whitmania pigra. Next base: position 167,386 of record JAJTWR010000065.1, read on the forward strand.
TGAATGCACTTGGCGTGCAGGTTAGCCGAATGGGTTACGTGCCTGCATACGGCGGTAATGACAACAGTCGTAATGTGTCGTGTTCGAAACCCAGCCTGCACTGCCGCTAGCGCCCTTGGGAAGGAGCGCTATATAAATAGTTACAAGAAGCGCCTCTGACGCTATGCATATGGCGCTATATAAATGAAGTTACAATTGAAGGTCAGTAGATGAAGTTCGAGGAAATGAGAGGTCCTACCCAGACCGACCGTCATGCAGTCGGGTGGAACCACTTGCCAAAATGGTCCAGGTGAGCTCATCAGTCAGAACCGCTAATCAGGAAATGAGGCGAAAGGTGGAACAAGACCGAGTCACGAGGACAATTCAGCAATCACAGAAGGGTAAGTGGACAACGTGGGAAGACGTGATGGAACGATCCCTTACGTGGAGCGATATGTGGAAGATGTTCCCGCTCCGACTTGCCAGTGTATGACCAGTTGCCCTCCAGGGACAATCTATGTCACAAAGTGAGGTTAGTGGAAGACACCGAATGTCGACTCTGTGACGGGAAAGAGACACTGCATCAGGTGTTCATCATTGTACCTATGCCCTTGCCAACGATCGGTACGTATGGCAACATAAGCAGATCCTTCGAGAAGTATGAGGCCGCAAAAGCAGCAGTCTCCAAAGAAAACTTGTGTATAATCGCATAGCAGCGAATTATTTGTTTCTATAGCGAGGGCTTCGCACACCTCTGTAAAAAGAGATGTCAAACTCCCAGGCGAGATATTTATTTATTTTTTATTTTTTATTTATTTTATTTATTAGACACAATTGAAGGGCCCAATTGGACCACTAACACAATTGCAAGAGAAAACAAAAGACATCGACCGGCATGTACACAGGGGCAGCATATACAATAGATTAAATGTAATTTAAGTAGTGGCTAAAGTCAATGTCTCGTATTACAGCGTTGAAGCAGGAGGCCGTGGTTGATTTAACGACATCACCTGGCAATGCGTTCCATGGCTTTACGATTCTATTGAAAAAGGAGAATTTAACAATGTCTATAGAATAATTACTTTGTTTAAGTTTAAGACAATGTCCTCGTGTTCCTGTATAGTTTTGTGCAATGAAGGATTGTATTAGAAAGGTATTAGTAAAGCCATGTAATATTTTGAATCCAAGTGTTAAATCAGCCAGAAGTCGCCGCCTTTCCAAGGTTGGAAGCTTGAGCAACCTTAGTCTCTCCATGTATGGATATGATGCCACAGATGGAATTGATTTGGTGAACCGCCTTTGCACATTTTCTATTTTGTCAATTAAGTATTTGTGATGTGGATTCCAGACTGGGGAGGCATATTCGAGTATTGGTCTAACATATGTACAAAAGGCGAGCTTTAAAATGTCTCGATCTTTGGAAGAAAAAGAGGTTCGGATCATCCAGGAGATTGTTGCGGCTCTTTTGGTGATGGCTTCAATGTGTGAGTCGAACTTCAGGTAAGGATCCATTATAATCCCTAGATCTCTGATCCTGTCGACACGCTGTAGGATATGCCCGTCAATGGAGTATTCATGGAATCCCCCTGTCTGTTTGCGTCCTGTTACAGAGAAAACTTGACATTTGTCAGGCGCAAGTTGTAGTTGCCATTTGTCACTCCACTGGGCCACTTTGTCAAGAGCAGATTGTAGCTGAGTTGGAAAGACTCCGTTCGTAGTGTACAGTTTGACATCATCAGCAAAAAGCTTGCAAACAACATTCGAAGTCCCGAGCAGGCCAGGCAGGTCATTTATGTAGAGTAAAAACAGGGTTGGCCCAAGTACGCTACCCTGGGGCACACCGCTGGTGACCAAAGCCTCCTCCGACACAGAGCCGTTGATTTTAACCTTTTGAGTCCTCGAGTCCAAAAAATTGCCAAGCCACCCTTTAATACTGTCTCCAAGACCATAAGCTGAGATTTTATTGATAAGTTTGGAATGTGAAACTGAATCAAAAGCCTTTCTAAAGTCGAGGTATATTATATCAGTGGTAAGCTTAGCTTGGAGTTGCTCTGACCACTGCTGAGTGCACTCGAGCATATTTGTAATTGTGGATCGGGCCTGAACAAAACCATGTTGACTGACATCTATCAACTTGTGATGGGTTAGATATTGCATAATTGCCCTGTTTATTACTCGTTCCATCACTCTGCAACTTGTTGAAGTAATGGAGATTGGTCTATAGTTTTCTGGTGTCGTGGTGGGTCCTTTTTTATGGATGGGTGTAACCAGAGCTACTTTCCATTCCTGGGGCAATTTTTTGTCTTTAAAAGATGTATCAAATATGTGAGACAATGGAACAGCAAGCGATGACGCACACCTTTTCAGGAACACATTGGGAATGCCATCGGGACCTGCTGAAAATGATGGATCCAGTGTGCGAAGAGTTTTGTGTATGCTCTCTGGAGAGAAATCAATGCTGTTTAATGTGGTGTTGGAACAGGGAGGAACATAGAGGGCTACACCGTCATCAATCGTAAAAACTGATGTAAAATAATTATTGAAGGTGTTTGCAATTTTTAAAGGATCTCTCGTCAAGACACCATCAGGGAGGGCTATCTCAGATATATTGCTTCGTGCATGCAGCTTTCTACCTACATAGTTATACAGTCTGCCGATGTTCCTGCTATGGAGCAGTTCTAATTCAAAAGCTGCATAGTATTTCTCAGCGGCTTTGCTACATGCTTTAGCAATGTTGTTGTATCTTGTTTTGTCATCATTGTTGTTACCTTGTTTCCAAATTCTCCAAAGTCTCAATTTTGACTGCAGAAGCTGGTTAATATATAAATAGGGGATATTTTTTCCCTCCATATTTGAATACTGCAGCTGAGAATTTTGGGACATACAGTTCAAAAGCAACTCCCACCTGGTATCTAAACTCCTGCCAACATTCATCCACTGTGGGACAGAACTGAAAAAGCAAATTCCAGTTTATCCCCTGTAGATGTTCATTGAGCATGAGATAATCGGCTTTCCTGAAGTTGTATGTTGTGGATGGCAATGCCTGATTGCAAAACCAGTCCGATGGAATATTTGGTCTGAAGCTGATAACGTTGTGATCACTGTTTGAAATTGGACATAATGTTTCTATTCTGGTGATAAACTGAGGGTCGTTTGAAATCACTAAATCAAGCAAATTTTCATGTCTTGTTGGAGTTGTAACAAATTGATGAAGTCCAAGGTCATTAAAAAATCCCAGAAACATATTGTAAATGCTATTATTTGGAGCAATGTTTTGAGACCAGTTCATATACGGCAAATTGAAGTCCCCCATGATACAGACTGTATGTTTAACAGAGCAGAGATGACGCAAACAATCAATACTTTCAACTGCATAATTCTCGGCATTAATGTCTAAGCCTCCGCTGCGGTAGTATGCAATCACTCTCCAGGTAACACAACCCCATAAAATGTCGATGCAAACCAATTCAATATGTTTAAATCTGGTGGGAATATCAACTGAACGATAGTGGAGACAGTCCCTCACCAACAGCATCACTCCCCCTCCTCTGGTTCCTCTGTCCCATCTAACTGACATGTACCCAGGAGGGCAAAACATAGAGCTAGGAATATCTATATTAAGCCAGGTCTCCGTACAACAGAAAATATCAGGATCTTCAGATAGTAGAAACATAAATAACTCTGTAAACTTATTTTTGCAGCTTCGAATATTTGTCATCATCCATTTACATGTCCTAGCACTATTTCTGGATACGGAACTCTTTGACATTAAACTTCTTGATCTGGACCCTTTTACAAATTTTGTTTCTTGTAGGTCACAACATGGAAATCACCAGGGTGTCCTCTCACTCTGAACACCCATTTGCTCACATCATCTTTTAGTCCAATGTCTTTCTTTTTTTTCATCAAGGAGCTTCTTGCAAATCTCTCTATCCTCTTTGGTCAAGTCATGATTTAGAATCACCTTCCTGAATGCTTCACTTTTCCTCAATTTATAACTGTTTTCTAAGACCAGGTTTTTGATGCTTTGACCCTCAAACTTTACAAGTATTGGTCTTGGTCTTTGTGTTTCATCTCCTCTTTTACCCATTCTGAAGATATCAATTATGTCCTTGTCCAAATCTCTGTCTGTGATTTCTTTCAGAATTCTCAGGATTCTATCCTTGTCCTTTGACTTTGACTCATTTTCAGGTAAATTATAAGCCACCATATTATTCTTTCTATTTAGTCTATCAGAATTTATCTCAAATGTGTTCTTTGTAGCTACAACAGATTTTTGAACTACTCCAACATCAGTGACCAGCAGATTTACCTGGTCTTTAAACAGGCTAGACCATTCCTTTGTGGCCTGCTGGTGTTCATTCAATTTCTTGAGGGAGTCCTTTGTCAAACCATCTATCTTTGTTATTAGCACACTAGTAGTCTGTTGCTGTTCTTCCCATTTTTTGTTTGAGTTCTTTGCCATATCATCAATCTTGGACTTTAACCCACGAATCTCCCCCTTCTGCTCCTCTAAAGCCACCATAATGTCCTCGTTCCTTTTCAGAATGGTCTTTAATTCCTGAATTTCCTTGTTCATTTCTGTTAACTCTTGTTTGTCCAACACACCCAATGACTTCAAACTTTCCTCATTTTCCTTAAAACAACATTCACATAACCTCAATCCGAAAAACTCAGCAGCTGGTTTTCGCTCCGACTTGCCCTTTGGTCCGGGCATGCTTATTCAACTAAAAGAAAGGAAATATAATTTCTTAATTATCGAACTGTTGTTGAAAATCAGAAAATATGGGTAATTTCGATGAAAAACGTAAGTGAAATGCGCAACGATGTGTACACGTGAACGTAAACAAAAGCAAATGACTGGACCGTCAAAGCCAACCTAGAAGCGATGAGGCTCTCGGAACTCCAAGGCGGAGTAACAAGAAATCCCCCGTCAAGTTAGAAACTATTGTGTTGTTCTGTCTTCTCGCTTTACTGGCTTCTAATTTTAATTTAGTGTCTGATCCTAGACAATCATAAATATCCATAATATAATTTGATAATTCGGCAACCCACCCATTATCAATTTGGTGCCCTCAGGCATAGACAGACTTGGGCTTTTTTGAAGAATATAAATCACTTAGCAATTGCTATAGCACTGTATAATTTAATTACACTTGTAATTCAATGACAAGTATAAATTCATGAAAATTGTAATCAGCTCTTTTTTTAAAGATTTTCTCAAAACAAGTTGTTATTTTGTTTTTAATCGTTTCACTCCGTGAACATAATAAAACAATGACTTGAAAATCGCTGAGGTTGCATGTCCCTCAATGTTCAAAGTAAATAAACAATAAATTTATAAAAAAAACTGTTTAAATAACCTGAAAGTATTCTTAGAAGCACAACACTCCAACACAAGCAGTATTTGATATTCATAACCAGACTTTGCATCCGTTTTAAAAGTACTTTTCGATGAGACTGGTAGTAATAAAACTGTTTTTATAACATTTTAGTAGTTTTAAATATGCAATTCGTAAGTCATTTTTCGGATTTTCGTAAAATTTTATGCGATGTTTGTTTATTTTCTCAAAAGCATTTTAGGAATGTGAAGCGATTTCCAGAAATATAAACATTTTAGTTCTCTACTTATTTTCTTCACTTTAATAAGTCTGACAAATAAATATTTAAAGTTTATAACTGAATTTAATCACAAAGGGCTGTGATAAAAAATTCTTTTTAGATGCCAAATTCTAACATGAATTCAGAATAGTCGTAACTCTTAACAAATGTGTGGTGATTTTGATTACACAAATAATAATGCTGTATTTAGATTCTTAAATTTATTTTTTATTAAGCACGTTTGATTTCTATGTGAATGGAATAATACAGAGATGGGTAGTTACTAACTATAAGTAGTTAACTATTACTTTTTTTTTTTACTTTGTTGGATGTTTCAGATCATCTGGAGAAATTACATATAATGCCGTACATCAGTGAGAGAACAAAAACTATGCTTAACTGCAGGTTAATGTCTATCTTTTACTTTTTAATAATGATAATAATGATGAATTTAAAATGCTTTGTAATTTCTTTTTCTCGAAGAGCGGAGATTACTGCATATGTCAAGATGAAGTTATGAAAAGTGATGTCATGCCACTAAGTCATGTTGCATGCAAATCTAAATGCACAGGAGAGCATAGAATAGCCTGTGGTGGACCAGATTTGGCCTCAGTATATGAAAGTCAGTTAACACACTTAATTGCATAGTAGCGGTACTCCGTATATTAATGTTTCCCTGCCAGATTGTCTGCCGGGCTCGAAAAGTTCGTTAACATGTTCGAATTTTATGAACTGCGCTGATTCTTACGATAAATTCGCAGAATGCAATGCTGTTTGTAAATCAGGATTTATTGGAACCAATGGACTCGATCGAAGTAACTAACGACAATTTTACAATTAAATTTAGATTATAGTTTAAACCAGCAGATATTATTAGACAATATCTAAATGGTTTATAGGCCACATTTATTTTGTTTTTGCTTTTTAAAATGACTCGGTATTATGTATTTATAACTTATTTATAACATAAAGCATTATGCTACTATAATTATTATAATATTGATTAATGCTCACATTTTTCAGTTACTAAGTTTGAAGAATATTCCACCAAGGATAACGGTGAATGTTATTTTAAAATAGGTTATCGATGTGGTTGTAAAGTAAGGTGGTTTAAGTTATATAATAACTCTAAATTGAGGTTGTTGTTCAGACTAGAGATTCATAAAAAGCTAAAGAATTAAAAAGTTAAAGTCATCACTACATATCAATACTCTAGTTTTAAATTGGAGAATGAAGGCTTATATATTATTGGTTGCTTGTATTTGTACTTAGCCAATTTTTTGAGTGTCTTATCTATCCGGATACGATGAGAAGGCACTTCTTAATCTGTCTTAATCGGTCCAAAATTTAAATGGCGCCCTTACTCGAGAGCGCTCCATAGCGGTGAGAGCTGGAATGCGAACACGACACGTATCGACGCAGCCTTCTGAGCCAACTCGCTCGTTGAAATGTAGATCAGGTATATCAAACACGGGCCTTTTTCAATTTTTAAACATTAAAACCAACAAATCCTGGAGTTTTTGTCAAATGAATTCCTGGAAAAATTTTGTGATTTCTCATCTTTTGAACGCCACTTTGCATTATTCTCAGCACCATTCACTTTTGATGTTGACACACACAACAACACAAAGCTCAAGCTGTGGATAGTGTCCCGACAAACATTGGTCCAAAGATAACAAAGTACAAAGTCCATCAGACCTGTGAGAATTGCTGATAGGAGGCAAAGGGGATTAATGGCAGTTATAGGCAGGAAAGAAAACTCAGAAGATATTGAGTGGCTGGATGAGGATAAAGTGGATTTATCTTCAGATGTCCCTCCAGGAAACTCTGGCACTGAAAATTTGATGCCTTTATTAACTATGGATGATCTCTTAACTTCGCCTTGGATGGATGATATCTTGTGAACATTTTTGAAATTAATAAAAGCATACTAAATCAATATAAAACAAGAATATTTCTAATAAATGGTAGCATTACCTTTTATTGTACAAGTTGCCTTGTGACATTGTTTAAAATTATCAGAATGTGTTTTATGTAATTGTCGAGAAATTTCTAGTTTATCAATGTTAAATATGACTAGGTGCAATGTCTTTAGGTAAGTATTTTAGATTTTGGTTTAATCATTTGTTAAATTTTTGGTTCGTACATGTAACTGTTTGGGGGTTTGTAACGTACATTTTATATCATTTCTGATATATAAGACATAATGAAAAAGTCAACGCCTCTTCCCAGGCTCCAGTCCCTGTTTTCGAAACAAATTTGTAACCCTCAATAGCCGGTATAGAATTACCATTTTTCAGCGAAGTTTCACTAACACCAGGGATCCCCTGCGTGACAAGAAGATAACAACAATTCCACTTCCTGAAGTTTATTTGATATGCTTCTGCAGTTAATGTGAGTTAGAGAAAGACTCGATTTACATATTTTTGCTATATCTTTTGTCGTGACATAATTTGCAACCTCGTAAAATTCCGGCAAGTAAGCATCCCAGTCAAATGAAAAAAATCAAAGTCCGCCATTTTTCAGACTTTCGTGGCACTGCTAGATGAATTTATAGTTCCTCCACACATTGGATGTAACGTAAATCGTATTCACAATAGCCAAAACTGTTGAAACATTGTCTAAATTGACATGGTTAATAGCGGAGACAAATAAAATTGAAAACATATCTTTCTTAAGACGTCCACGATGAAAGGAAAAAAATCAAACATCAAACAAAAAGAAGTTAGAATTTCTCCAAGTCAAGGATGATGTGAACTCGAAAAGCCCCTGAGTTTTCACCTCTCTTGAAATAAATTCTTAAATTGAATTTGATGTTCAATTATCTAATTAAAGACTTATTTCTGAATGTCAATGCATCATGTGAGAACAAAGGACGATTTGATCAATAATCCATTTGACGTCATCTAAAAAGTGTAAACAAAAGCGGTAACTGTTGTTGATTTAAATGCAATTAAGCAACAAGAATAGGCTCTTAATATCAATTTTAAACTAATAAGTTATTCTAATGGATCAATAAAATTACCAATTAGGACCAAACAAGCATCATGCCAAAGCTTCTGAAGATATCTTGGATGTTTTTAATTTTGCAGCCATTTGCTGGTAAATGCTATTCAAATGCCTGATAAAATATTTCTTTCAATGCTAAAGTCGTAATTGTATTTTTCTTACGTAAATATGTTTCAGAAGTATTTGCAATAAATATAGAATTTGATAAAACTGTTTCTTACTGTGAGAAGGCTTATACTTCGACAAAGTTGTTCGATGGTGACAAAACTCCAACCAACTTTGAGGCTCTCGCTGATCCCTGCGAGAAGGTGTCTGTGTTGTATATACACCTGAAGGAATTGATGGGAATTCATTATCTTATTGTCTTCGAAGGAACGGGTTAATACAACACGGTTCAACTTTGCATTAATTTTAATTTTTAACTGAAGTCCTAATGTGCCGGTGACACAAAACGGAAACTACTGTAGTTACGTAAATATATTAATTATTAATTTTAAAACAGTTAATAAAAACATTATTGTTAATATAATAAAAATTTTACTCATTTGATCTCTTTTCTGGTTAGTCATTGGAATTTTTACAAAATTTTTACCAAATTCCAAATTTTTAAATGATATTTTGCGGACTTACAAAAAATTAAAGTAAATCCGTTTTAATAAGAGCTTGAAGAATTAATTCTAATTAAATTATCTGTTTGCAAGATTTTAGATGCGCCATTATATCTAATATTAAATTTGCAAAATCTATGTAGTGGTGCATATTGATACCTGGCATAATCTTACAAGCGTCGGCATGGGATCATGATTGAACTCGCTGTGATTCAGTCAAACACTTCATTTATTGATGATAACTACAAAGGTCGTAGATATAATTTATAATTTACTTGCAAAATTCCATTGAAATAGTCAACCATCATCGTACTTATAAATGAGGTAGATTATTATTCGTTAAAGACTCATTTATGAATTTAGATATTAAACAAATCAAATTTGGCTCTAACATTTTGCAGGAAATTATGATGGACAGTTGGATTATTTTATTGTTCATTTATCTAAAAATGATAACCATCAGCTCTGCTCAGAATATCCGGGTACTGTGCGTAAAGACGGAGTAAATCGAGGAATGAGAGTAAATTGTCCAAGCGTGAATTTATTTCATCAAGATATTTCAATAGAATCACGCAAGAACATAGGTTTTAAAATAGCAGAAATTGAAGTGCATTCACTCGGTATGTAAAAATGTCTAGCTTTTTTATTATTTATAAGTATGTTCCTTGTCTGAAATATGTCTGAAAACAAATCCTTTTAGCCTCGACGCGGCCTAAACAAGCAATTGCAATATATCGTGGTTGCTTCAAAAAGTTTGGATCAGAAGACATGGAAGCTATGTTTCTGTCATGCGACTCATATTGCCTAAGTAAAAAGAAAATATTTGCTGGGAAAAAGGTCTGATTGGCAATTGATTATCGTCATAAAATTATCCTTCAAAATATCATTTATAGGCCTTTATAAAGAACTTTGTTTGCATACTACTCAACTACTCTTACTCACTCCAAAAATATCCAATTCTTCGAAAATTAATTTAATAATAACAATAATAACAATAATAATAATAGTTCATTTATATGGCGCCTTAAAAATAGCGTCGGAGGAGCCTTGGTTCCTGTATGGATGTCCTGAATAGCTCGAGCGTCTGCTGGGACCGGATGATGGGCGAGGCATGACAAAAGCCTCGGCTGATGATGGATGATTAATAGATTGGTTGGCGAAGGCGAATTGTAGAAGATGAGCAAAGGTGTTAAGGTACGATAAGTGAGCAAAGACAATTTGTATATGATGCGGTAATGTATGGGTAGCCAGTGAGGTTGCGTCAGGGCATCGGAACTGTTAAAATTAGGGTCAAAGAGAACAAGTTTAGATAACTTGTTTTGGATGCGCTGAAGGGAGAGGATAAGAGAGGCCATAAAGGAGAAATTTGCAGTAGTCAAGGCGGAAGTGGAGCAGGATTCAACAGTTTACAACTACAATATAATTGCATAATGCGCAGATGGTAGAGGCAGTCCGAGAAAGGATGGACAAAAAGTGTTCATGTGGAGTTTCAGAAACAGTAATAGAAAAAACGGCTTAGGATAATGAGACAAATGAGTTATTGAGAATTACTGATTGAGCGACTTTGAAAACACATGTTTCTAAAGACACTTTAAAATATTGTATTTATTCATACACAATCCTGGAATTCTCTGACAAGTTTGAAGTGTTTTTTTAGTGTAGTTAATATTTTTATTTATTTATATTATTTTATTAAGTGGGTAGAGGACCGAAGCCTCTTACCTGTCCATTATCAAACAGCAAAACATTGAGAAAAGAAACGAGAGGTTCAATCAGTAATAGACGAGAAAAATAGTTAAGTCGTATTTATTGAGAAGGGAGGTGAAGTCATACTTCTAGGGATCATCTCTAAAGTGTGCTTTGCCAGGACGTCAGTCAAAACTGATTCTGGTACCTGATACCTTAGTTTAAATTGACCTCTACTTGATGATTAGTTTGCAAAATGAAAATGGTTTTTAAGGTGAGTTGATGTTTAATTATTGATGATCCTGTATAATAAGCAGAGGTCTGCTATTAAACGGCGATGTTCAAGCGATTTAAGTTGTAGAGCCTTGAGCCGATCAAGGTACTTTAGATGTTCAACAGCAGAGATGGCCTTGGTAAATTTCTTTTGGAGATTTTCAATGTTCTCGACCACATATTTATGGTGAGGGTTCCAGACCTGACTGCTGTACTACAGAATTGGTCTGACATATACGCAAAAAGCTTTGATGAGAAGATTCTTGTATTTAGAAGTGAATGAATTGAGAATCAGTCTTGAACAGCCTTGTGTGTGATGTTGTCAATGTGAAGCCGGAATTTTAAGTCTGAGTCTATGATGACAGCAAGCTCTCTGGTTTGATCAACAGTGGTGAGCAGGATATCATCAATGTAGTATTGTTGTGGGCAAGGTCCATTCCTGGGACTGGGTTTAACTGAGCAATTAAAGCATTCTTTCTTTGCTAGGTTTAGCTGCCATTTCCTGCTCCATGTAGTGAATGAGTCTATGCTTCTCTGAAGATCAGAACCATCCATTGACAGCGATTTGCAAAGTTTAATATCGTCGGTAAATACTTTAATTTTGATATACTTAGGTAGGGAGTCGAATAGTCATTAATCTAGATTATAAACAAAGTAGGGCCCACAACACTTCCATGTGGCACACCACTAGTAACGTCAATCGAACCGGATATTGAGACATTTATGAGGACATGGTGTTTTCTCTGATACAAAAAATCGGAAAGCCACTGATACAAGTTTCGAGTAATACCATACGATTTACTTTTGTTCAGTAATTTTGGATGAGATACAGAATCAAAGGTTTTTTGAAAGTCGAAGTAAATTATATCTGTTTGCTGACGTCGTTGCTGTGAAGTGGTCCAGTCATAAACACACTCCAGCAAATTTGTGGTGGTCAATTTTAATGGTCTGAATCCATGTTGTTGAGGAGATATTAAGTCCAGAAAGATTAAATGATGTAGAATCGATTTGTTAATTATTTTTTCTAGGACTCGACAGCAGGTACATGTCAAGGAGATTTGTCTGTAGTTTGAGGGGTTAGATGTTGGACCTTTCTTGTGGATGGGAATGACATGAACTGTTTTCCAGATTGTGGATATAAATCCACTATTAAAGGAGAGATTATTGTTATGATGGAATGGGTATGCTAAAAGCACGGTTTTTTAAGAAAATATTAGAAATGTCGTCGGGGCCTTGTGAGCAAGAACGTTCCAGCTGTCTCAAAGTCTGTAAGACGGCATCATGAGTGATTAGAACTTTATCGAAGATTTTGGTAGAGCTTCGAGTAAGATCGTGTGTAACTCCATCGTCAGCTGTAAAAACGCTAGAGAAGTAGGTGTTGAATTTATCAGCTATTTCCATTGAATTTGAAATCATACTTCCATCCTGTTTTATTATTTCTCCAATCGATGAGTGACAAAAAAGCTTATTAACATATCTGTAGAAGCTAAATTATTCTTTCTAATGAGATGCTTTTCTTTCTTGGCCCGATAAGCCGCAAGTTGATTACTGCATTTTACTGAAAACTTAACAGATTTGGTTTTTTTTTTTTGAAGATCAGGACTAGATTTCCACTTGCGCCAGTATTTGAGTTTAAATTTGTAAAGTTTTTTCTGAGGTATGGTTTTATATAGAAGTTTTCTGATATTTTTGGAACTCTTGAAAACAAAGGGAACATGCAATTTGATGCTCTCTTTCAGATATAAGATGACATTTGTCCATCACTCCTCAACTTAAAAACATCTCTGAAAAGCCTGATTCCAATCGATCCCAGATATGAAGTTGTTCAAGCTAATGTAATCTGACCTGTTAAAGTCATAGTAGCCATACGATGACATATACGTATGTGGAGTTGTACCATTCAGGCGGAAAGTGATGATGTTGTGGTCTGACGAGGCAAGTGGGCAAGTTACTTCAATCGTTGAAATTAGTAGTGGGTCATTTGACAAGATCAGGTCGAAAATGTTGTCATTTTGCGTTGAAGAGTTGACAAATTGATGAAGACCGAGATCGTTGAAGAACTCCAGAAATATCCTGTAGATAATGTTATTAGGAGCTGATGTAAATTCCCAGTTGAGCTCAGGAAAGTTGAAGTCTCCCATAAGACAAAGCTTGTGACCTAAACAAAGATGCCTCAAGCATTTAATGCTGTCTGTTATTATATTCTTCAGTAGCCAGATCGAATCCTCCGATAAAGCGTAACCAATAAAGTAACCAATAAAGCGGTTGTTTTGAGAGCCAATTCTTGAGTCTACACAAACGATTTCAATATGGGAATAAGGTATTTAAAGACCTTGGATGGGCTTTCTTCAATTTTATTTTTAGAATGAAATAAACTACAAAACCAATGCTGTAATAAAATTTAAAAATATCATTTATTAAATGATGGATTTTTCATACAGGACAATAAATTGTGTGCTTGTTCTAATATCGTAAATACGGAAAATGAATTACCTTTGGATAATTGCAATGTCACATGTGACGGTGATGAATCTAGATTTTGTGGTGGTGAAGGGAGTTATGCTGTTTACTTGGGTTAGTGCATCCAGATAGTGCTGCAGCAGTAAAGCAAAGTGACGTTCATCTTGCATTTATTTGTTTTAATGAAAATATTTGTCCTATTTCATTTTATTAAGCGTGCAGGTTAGCCGTATGGGTTACGTGCCTGCATACGGCGGTAATACAATAGCCGTAATGTGTCGTGTTCGAAACCCAGCCTGCACTGTGCCATCAGCACCCTTGGGAAAGAGCGCTATATAAATTGTTACAAGAAGCGCCTCTGACGCTATGCATATGGTGCTATATAAATGAAATTACAATTAATGTTCTTTTAGTTAAATCGCCGCTGCCATACCACGTAAGTTGCTTTAAAGACTCTGAAATATTAAAAAATGATGCCGTGACCGCCAATGATATGACAGTGGCAAAGTGCTTGCTTCAGTGCGAGAACGAGAAATTTGCAGTTTTACAGGTTGGAGTTTTTGACTTTTGGACATACAAATAACAGTTTTTACTTAATTAATAAATCATGTGCTTCATATTACAAATCATCTAAAGGCATACAATTATTTAAAGAACGGAGACACATGCTCGTGTAAAGATGAACGCCCTCCAGAAAAGGACATTATAAACGTCAAAGAATTATCCTGCACGACTAAGTGTTCTGGAGATACCAACATAGCTTGCGGAGGCAAAGACAAGGCATCTCTATACGCAAGTGAGATCTAAATAAATTTAATTTTATGTACATTCTATCTCCTATCTTGTTGCAGCTTGCTTAACTGAATCTGACGAGGGGGCTCTCAAATGTTCCGAATTATTGCATTGCGCTGGTCCATATGATATGTACGGAGATTGTGGGGGAAAATGCAAACCTGGATTCACTGGTGAACATTGCCTCGAACGAGGTATTAATTAATTAATTAATAAGTATAAATTATAACTTAGTTGTTTCAACTTTATGACATTTTCATCATTATTAATGAATGAAAATATTCACCGGATTTTGGACGAGTTTTCAAGAAACAAATAGCTTATGTGAAGGATTGGCTCAGAATCGCACAAGAATTCTCTGGCGATAGCCTGACTCTTTTGAAAATAAAAATTAGATATGCGACAAATTTTGAGTCATTCTTTGAACCTCGTATTTGTGGATGAGACGGGAAATGAATATTTTTTGATTTATTAATTATTAATCAATTGTTGAATTCCTAACATGGCATTCGAATTAAACTAAATAAATTAAAAAAAAAACAATTGGATAAATGTATTAAAATGTAACTTCATAACTAAAATTATCCAGCTGTCCATATTTTACGTAACGAATTAACGGAAGTACTGTGGGCATTGTTGCCATATGCAATTCCATGTCTGCTTGCCATACTCATTCTAGGATGCTTTATGTGGTCAGTTCTTATGGCTTAGAACTGTAACAAGCCCACCTATTAATTATATTATTACACCTGTTAATTGATGATCATTTTGCAGCCAATCTAATCAACTAGAAACGACCTCTTCACCATCTTCATAAAAATCCATTTTTTTACTAGTCAGGATCCATTATCCTATTGGTATATTAAAATTGGGTATATTATAATTGGATATATTATAATTGTGTATATTATTATCCCAAAACTAAATGGATTAATAAATCTGGAAACAGAGAACAGTGTCCCAAATGTAGCTTCTGACTGAGGTTTACAAATTGTTTTTATTATGATTTTTTGTATAATGACAGTATTTTTTATATACTGACCTTTACAAGCGTGATTTGTAAAAACAATATTTAAAACTAGCAATGGAGAGTTAAAATTAGACTGTTGTAGTAACGCAATAAGAATGAACTTCCTGATGGCAAAAACTTAGGACAGAACGAAACAAATGTCATCTGTGAAGATTATAACCTGTAACCTGATTGATTGAGATGCAGAAATGCAAAAAAATTGCATATTTTTTTTTTAAATTTGACGTTATTTAATAATCTAATAAATAAAATAATTATAAGTTGCAAACAGGTTGGAATCAAATGCCAATATTTTCAATGATATTCAATCAAATATTAGTTGTTTCAAGCTCCTAAACTGATTTAATTAAATTGTTTTTGCGTATTTAACGAACAAATTTATTATTCAATATTAATTACTTAATGTAAACTTTAAATTCTTTTCTATAGAACAGCTATAACAAAAGGAAATGCCGACCACGAATATACGATTTCACCATATGTGAAACATCTTACAAGCGCGCAAACATTTGCCAGCATAAATATATAAAAGAATTACAGCAAAATTCTGAATTAATTTTATTGGATGAATCCTTTAAATTTATTATTCAACTTAATAACATTTTTAAATTGGCACATGAAAGTAACGACGATAATTTAAATGATTTTTTTTTTAAATTCCAATTTTATTTTATGCAAGTCATCGAGAAATAACGGTTTAAGCAAAACTGAAAAAAAAGAAAAAATTACAAAAAGCGCGTTGTTGAATCTTTGTAAGAATAACAAGTTGAACAGAAAACTTTATTGGCTGTCAAATATTCAGAAACAGAAACAAGAACGGAAATATTGCTAATGGCTGCCAAGTACGTATTCGCATGTAACATCGCACAACTCGCAATCCCTATCGTTCAACTCCCGTAAAAACTTTCCTGCTCCCGAGGCCTGTTCCTTTTATACTCCAAGATAGCGTCACAATACACGTAGTAGTGCGCGTGGACAAATAATTGTTTACTAAAATAACTTTCAAAAAAATAGCTTGAAACTATTATAAGAACATTTAATCGGAGTGAAAATTGTGCTAATTTTAACCTTATTATCATTACGGACAATGCCTTATGGCAAGCAGTGAGTCATAAAGGAAATAAACATAATTAATAAATAAAACATTTAATTATTCAGTATCTTTAATATGAAATTGTTGTTGTGGCTGGATATTCGCAGTTCAAAAGCATACAAACCAAGAATATACTAATCTTTGAAGGTATGTATCATGTAGCATTTCGGAATATCTTTGACGTCTGCATAGAATCGCTTATGGAAGACCTTTAAAAGAATCTACATCATTTTATAAAGCGTAAACGTGAATAATCACTTTAGAGAGCAATCAAAAAGATTAATCTGACTGGTACATTTACGGCATACAAATATTTATATGATTAAAATTATTTTATTTATTTATCAATTTCTCGATTATTAAACTAATTAATCATCTTAAATATTTAAAATGAATAATTTTATGGATGTGTTGTGAATGTTAAAATATCATTTTTAACACTTTTGGCCATATATTGTGTCTCATTTGAACTTACGCAAGCCATTCCAAAGCGTCATCTAAAAACAAAACTAAAGAGAGTAAAGTATCTGAAAGCTACATTTTAAGCTAAGCTCATTTTAGTGATTAGCAAAATGGGATACTAATTAGCTCTACAACCATTGACCATCATGTAGAGTGTAATAAAATATGTAGTTGTTCAATTACTTTTAAATATTTTGGGTCAGTTTCACAGATATCGTTCAAATTTGAACTCTAGATTTATTTTCATCCTGTTTGAAATTGTATAAGTTTTCAAAAATTCAGTTTGTCGATCCAAGGCTTATTTTGTTCGGCAAAGGATTTTTAAGTTGTTCCAATTGACAGGATACCTATTATTTGGGTTATGTTAAGTTAATTTGTTTTTTGTTTTAGAAGTAACAGCAATTAAATTTTGGCCGGATGAAGCCAATGAAGGATATGATTTACTGCGACAGAAACGTGTCTTCTAAACTGATCGATGGTGACCACATTTCATCCAACTTTGAAGCATTTACAGAGGCATGCGATGAGCGGATTTTTCGGATATATTTAGGTCGATCGTATCCTGTTCATTACATTCATTATCTTTGAAGGAGAAGGTGTGCGAATAAAATGAATATTATTCATCCAGTTTTATCAATCAAATGTTAACATAAGTTTAATGTAAGACAAATATCGTAGCGCTTAGTCAGATAACAAAAATCTTACGTTTTATGTAACAATGACTGCCTAATATTTGACTATTAGATTTAATCTCATATCACAACATCTTAGGTTAAATTTTGAGTAATTTTCTAATTCTAAAAACAAAGAAATAATCGATTGGGAACTTCAGACATCTTAATGGTATTACAGTCCTGATGGCATTCAGTTTCAAGAACGTTGAAAAAATTAACTTTTGCTGCTTCTTAATATCTCATCCCAGTCTAACAGATTTTAAGCAAAACAAGTTTCTCAGATGTAGCCAATTTAATCGCTTAGTCTTGATAATAATTTAGTTTATTTTTCCATAGGAAATGATGATGATCAGTGAGCTTTCTCATTGAGTCTACATTGAGATTCAGGTCATCTGCATAACTGACATATGTTATAGATTAATAAATACCATGAGCAAAATCAAATATGTCACAAAAATAATCTTCAAGAACTTTCTTTTGGAATGAATTTAATGTGACAAGTCTCTCTAAATGTAACTGTTCAGTAATTTTATAAATAACAAAGATGCACACTAACATCATCAGAAAAGGAATAATTACATGTTAATTGAGATGAGAGGGTTAATGCACTAATGCTTTGTATTGTCATAGTTTAACAGAAACTGTGCCTGCAGCAATCATGTAGATGTGGCCAATGAAATATCTATAGATAATTGCAATTTTGAGTGCCCTAAAGGATATAAGGTCTGTGGTGATATTGATTAAGACAGCTACGCCGTTTATCTAAGTAAGTTCTATTCAAATCAAACTAAAAGATTTATGACGATATTGCTGAATGTTAAGAGATCCAAGGTCATTCAAATCTTTTGTATCTAAGTTATTCATTTATCTATCTATTTATTCGACTTGTATAGTGTTATTGTAATAATAACAATAATAATAATAATAATAATAATATAATAATAATAATAATAATAATAATAATAATAATAATAATAATAATAATAATAATAATAATAATAATAATAATAATATAATAATAATAATAATAATAATAATAATAATAATAATATAATAATAATAATAAAATAAAATTCCCTTTGGAAGGGATGATCTATGTACCGATTGGTGATGTTGAGTGGCTGATGATGAGGCTGCGATCTAGTAGGTAATGGAAATACGGTGGGATGGATGTTGCAAGAGTGATAATAATAATAATAATAATATATAATAATAATAATAATAATAATAATAAAATAAAATTCCCTTTGGAAGGGATGATCTGTGTACCGATTGGTGATGTTGAGTGGCTGATGATGAGGCTGCGATCTAGTAGGTAATGGAAATACGGTGGGATGGATGTTGCAAGAGTGTGATATGTCATGAGGGCAATTTTAAAAGAGATACGACTATGGATCGGCAACCAGTGCAATTTCTTGAGATGGTTCACGCTATTGAGGGTAGGTTTGAGGAGAACAAGCTTGTCAAGCTTGTTTTAGACGCGTTGCAAAGATTGAATTAAAGAAACAGATGTGCCATAAAGAATAGAGTTACAATAGTCTAGGCGAGAGAGAACATGGCAGCGTGCAATGGCGGAAATTATATCAACGGAAAGTAGCGGACGGATGTGCCTGATCGCCCAGATGAGATAATTGCAGGATTTGATAATAGAAGCGAAATGCTCTTTAAAGGTGAAGTGTGAATCAAAAATAACACCGAGAAGCTTGAGGGTAGTAGAGGAAGGAAGGAGGGTGCCAGCGATGCATATGGAAAGAGGAGGCGACAGAGTTTTCAGGCGAGAGGGTGTGCCAATGAACATAATTTTAGATTTCTGAGGATTCAGTCACGCAATTAAAATTGTCTCAAAAGCCATTCTTCATAAATTCTCCGTGATAGACAACCGTGTATTGTACAGAGTACAATTCCTCATAATGTATTATTACAAAAGTATGACTGGTCTCTGTACACTCAAATTCGTAGTTTACATTCGTTTTGACATTTGTGATACCATCGAACATGTGCGAAGTTGCATATTCAGATCTACCACAAAATTCTCCTCTTTTGTTAAGTGCTAACTGAGTCCATACCGATTCCCGGATTTATTGAAAAATGACAATTATTAATTGTTAAGACATTTTTTCTCTATTGAAATGCTTTTATCAAGCAAGTCCTGGGTGGAAATTAAGTTACTCAGATAGAAGAATTAGACATAAAATACAAGGTTGTCGGATTGATTCAATATCTTTTTATTTGGCTCAACAAAGAAAAATATTCTTTTTATATAGTTCGGTTTGTTGGCTTTCTTATGTTGCGATCTCTTCGGTTTATCAAACCTCAACAAAAAGCCACTTTTTGTATAAATATATATATTTTCCCATATTATAATAATATATTCACAGTGATACAATTGCTGTTACTTCAAATTTTTTCGTAAAGTTCGAAGGTCCTCATGACGAAGATGAAGAATCATAATCCGAATCGCCACCGCTGTTAGAAAAATTAATTCAAGTAACTCGAAAATAACAAATAAAAAATTTGAATTAAATATACAAACCACATTAACATTCCGAGGCAGCAGAGCAAAAGTAATGACAGTCCTATGATCATAAGCATATTTTTATTTAATTTGAATCCGCCTGGCAAATTATTAATTTCCATTTAGCCAAAATGTTATACAAATGGAAATTTTCCATGTTTTTAAACAGACAATTATATTCCATCTCAATGTATTATTCAATAAATGAGGTAAATTGACATACTTCCTTCAAACATGTCAAAGAACTGAGTTGTTTCTGGTATGGTGAAAACTGAAAGATTTTAAGAGTCCATATTCATAGTGCATGATGCCAAAGACTAATTTTATAATTATTTGTTTTAAATTATTGAAATAACCCGGGGGTCAGCAAATAAGTAAGTTAACTAATAAGTTTATTAGAGTAAGTATTCATTTAACGGAACTGAATAACAGAAGTTTAAGTGTTTAAGATTGAGGTACTTAAGGATGCAAATGGATATTTGGGCTTCTAAGTTGACACTCTTCTCTATCAATAATGTTAGCGGGACGTCTTAGAAAAAGATACTGAATATAAGTTTAAATTTCATTAAATATAGAATAATCAAATTTAATACCCAATTATTTGTCGCAGCGTTTATAACATTATTATGGTGGTTTTTTCCTCACAAGATATCCGGACATACCATCGCAAGTCCAAAATAATACTCGAAACAGATCATTCCGAAAGTTGGTGCGCAACTTAGCGCTCTACAAAGTGGTAGCACTCATAATGTGTAGGGAATGTAATTTTGAAACAATCGGGGAAAGCCGCAGGATAGGAGTGCTAAACAAAATGGTAGAGATAGTAAACGCTGCCTTTACATTATACTCGGTTATACACTTGTTTGAAGAACGCCATCATCTGCCATTTTTGAATAATTCCAGCAACTCCATAACATATTGACATTAAAAATCAGGTTGACAGCCATGGAGTCGGATGGAACCATCTTGAGGGATGGTTCACGGCAAACGCACTAGTCAAAGCAGTCACGATAATTCAGGAGAGATGGAAATTGAAAAAAATCGCCTCGGAATGGCAACAAAGCCAGCAAGGCCAAAATGCAATATAGAATGCGGCCCTCCAAAGATATGTCACATGGGACCATTTATTAATTCGCATATTCCCAGTTATTTCATTAATATAAAAATGTAAATGTAGAATATGATGATGATGATATCATCGAAAAAATCGCAATTACCTTTCTGCATACAATGCTCACCAACATATCCTTCCATGCAACCCGTTACGCAAGCTCCAAACATATCGTGTTCATCTTTGCAAAGCATGATATCTCTGCAACTCAAACCGTTATCCCTTAGGCAGGCTGTCGAATGAGAATGTAATAATTATAATAAAAAAACACTTTTTTCACGTTAACGGTGGTCCGTAAACTGGCGAGTGAGCTATCGTGTTTCCCTGAAAATAATCCCTGACATGATTTTTCAAGATGATCGTAACATAAGCCCTACCCCGTAAATAAGCCCTAGTTACACAGGAACAAGAGGACATTGTCTCAAACTTAAGCAAAGTAATTATTCAATAGACAATGTTAAATACTCTTTTTGTAATAAAATTGTAAAGCCATGGAAAGCATTGCCAGGTGATGTCGTTAAATCAACCACGGTCTCCCTTTTCAACTTAATAATACGTGACTTAGACTTTAATATTTAAATTACATTTAATCTATTTGATGCCCCTGTACAAACCGATCAATGCCTTTTGTTTTTTGTTGTTTGTTTTCGCGATTGTTTTAGTGGTCCAATTGGGCTCTTCAATTGCATTTCATAAAATAAATAATTTCAGATTGAAGATTTCAGAAACTCTATCCTCAGACTTCTACTCGGCATTTTCAACCTCCAGCTCCTCAAGGCTGTCAACCATCCAACTGCCCACGTTTACCTCAGCCAAGGTCTCCTCAGCACCTTCCTCTTCATCCAGCTCTTCCCTCTGCTTTCCCCCCTATTCCTCACACCGTGGAAGCAACACGTTGATTTTTTTCCAAAGCGCTCCCACTTACCATTTCCTCGCATTTCGTCTCAACCGAAACCAGTGAGGCAATCAGATACACTGCCGACGCTCCAGCTGATGTGATATTTTCGGTGCTTCCCAGATTCCTTCCAGTTGGTAGTTATTGGCAGCCTCGTTGAAGGAAACCTCAGTTACCTATTCCGTGACAACAGCTCCATGGACTTGAAAGCTTTCAAAATAGTGTAATAACTTCATCCCTGAAGCTTTTCAAAAATGGATCAATAAATGAATTTGAGATACTTAAGGATGAACATCGATATTTGGGCTTCTGGCTGTCTCGACTCACAGATTCGTTGTTGAGATTGTTTGTGGGCCAAACTTGTTTATGGCAAGACGTCATGTATGAAAAGGATGCAAAATATAACCATGAAAAGAATTGAATTTAGATTTTCATTAGATTTGCAATATAAACTTATTAATTTATTGCTCGGTTATAACAATATTTACAGGTTTTTCAGATAGTAATAACTACAATAGCCCTACTTACTTTCTTCGTACTACACACGAATATAGTCACTTAATGCTACGGTCCAAGATTATAATCTTCAGTTCCATTATCTATTAAAAAATCAATATCCCGTTCTTTCAATATTCTTCATTAGTTGTTTAAAAAAAATGTTACAGGTTTTACATATTGTTTGGCATTCTTTGAATAGTTTGTTTTTATTTCTGTACATTCGCTTTATTAAATCGTGTTAATTAGGGTTTCCTTAAGGCTGACCCTTGAGTTATTTTATTTTGTTTTCTTTTTCTGCTGGTTTTGGTGAATAGAACTGAATAATGGAACGAAGTATTTATGTGGATCGGTGGTATTTATAGGATCTGCTGTGAGGTTAAATATTCCAACCAGCACTCACTAGTAATGGTCATGTAATCATAATACTTCACAACTCTCGGATGCATAAGACATCCAATGAAAATTACATAATTGGCGAATAAGCAAAATTCTGATAATAACTGGTTCAAGGACCCTCTGATTATTTGAAAAGTTTTATTCGTGATTGTTAAATATTAAAATCATATTACATCACAATTGAATGAATTAAAATTAAAATTTAAACAAAAATTGTATATTACTTCTTATTTGAATAATTCCATTCCAACTACCGCAAAAATGTTCTGGCTCTCCATCGCAAATTGAGTAACAAAAATCTTTGTAAGTTCGTAATCCATATTTTATCTTTTCACTACAAGCACAAAAGTCTTTATAAGTAGGCCCCGTATCTCTTTTCTAAAAAAAAAAGCCCGATCTCATCTTTATGTATGATTAAATTCATAAGAAATGACCCTTAAATTAGCCCAAATATGAAATATGACTAAGATTATAGCACAATGATATATAACAGATCATATATTCAGTTACAACTTGAAAAGCCATAAAAATATTATTGTTAAATTAAAAATTCGTAAAATTCTGGAGAAAATGGTTCCGAAATGCCTTTCCGACATGTTCCGGCAGATAAAAAACAGTGTTTCAAACATTATTTTTAAGTTCTTTAAGTGACTTATCATGCTGTCCGCTTCGGTCCTACGTTGTCCTCAATCGACGCTTCTATGTTTCCTGTTTTTGTCATTTCTACAATTACAGACTCGTCGCACAGTTCAAACACCGAATCGACCGGAATTACTTTTTCAACATTAAGCATAGTCTAATGTGAAATTCAGTATTTTTGAGTCGTTTGACCTTAGGATAAAATGAAAAAGGTCACCTCTTAAAGTTTTACGAGGATTTCCCCTTGGAAAAACTGAAACGACATCCCTGCATCTGAGAAGGCAGAGATAGAACAAGAGAACAAGTGTAAGAAGAAACGTGTAGGTGTTTCGGATGATCCTTTTCTTCTGGAAGGTGCATCCTAACGAGCTGCTAGCAGAGCGGTAAACCTGGAGTGGATGGATGGATGACCCATCTGCCAGCCCAAGTTACTTGTTACTCCGCTTTGGAGCTCCGACAGGGATCCTCAGAGGAGTTTCCCCTGTCTTCAAACGTTTCGGTTCTTTGTATCGCCTTACATTTTCGGGAGGTGGGCCGCATCCGGTGATTAGCCGGGTGTCCCTGTCGGATTTGTCTTTCTGGACCCAACTCTTACTGCCGGTTATGGCCATGAGAGGCACTCGTTGGCCTAGTTATGTCGATCGCACCCATCCCAGTTTGCCTACGGCGATCCTGAAAGCTCTCAGTAGCTTATTCACACCGTGTACTTAATATATGTAAACTGGGCCTTATAATTTCTTTGTAGCGTCAGCTGGCGAGACATTTTCTGGACCCGACCGTGGTCCTTTTCGTAATCAAAATTTGGGCCGCAGTTCAGCTTGCTTTGCTACTCCGCGGTCGGCCCATTTCCCTCGACAATACCGGTCAATGATTTGATCCAGTCGTTCGGTGGATCATTCATACCGGAGATCGACGGCTTTCCTCAACTTGCAAGTGATAGTGAAAGCAGTTCTAAATGGCATTCGTGGTGAGACATTTGCCAAAGAATTAGGAAATATTACTGTTTCTTAAGTATAAGTATTTTAAGAGCAGCTTTATTTGACTAAGGTGCTCTAAGTATCGGACTATTTTGTTTATTATGATGAATTATCATGAATTATTAATACTTAAATTTCTTTCATCAGTTATTTTTTAACGAACCGGAACATGAATAAGTCACCATTGTTTTGTGTCATTCTATAAACTTGGTAGCACCAGATTATAGACTTCTGATAATTAAATAAACGTAACATGATTTACATAACAAGTACCGTCAAAATGAAATACGGGGATGTAATGCACAATTGTAGACATTTTGCATGTGTCATATCCATAGTATATCCATCAGGTTCATCGAATTTTTCGTAACATCCATCAAAATGCGGAAGCGGAGGTTTGACTGAAAATTTAAGTCCATGACAATCATTTATTAAATTATTTTTTAAATAAATAATTTCATACTGACTGATGTACACAGAAAAACCACTTTCGCCACCACAGTATCTTTGTCCTCCTTCACAAAGTATGTCACACTTATCATCATCTAACATGGACGCTTCATCTGGTTTGTTAGTACAGCCGCAAATTTTATTTGCCTTTCAAAATGCATTTTCAATAGTAAATCATTATTTATAACTATGCATAACAATCAAACTTCATAATCACTCTGAAATTTATGACAATTTCATAGTTATCTGTTATAGTTAGCAAAACTAAATAATAAAAACTTAGTAAAAAAATTGAGGTCAGCTCAATATTAATAAACTCAACCAATTTTGAAAATGTTAGCGAGTTTGGAGAGGGCTGGAGCTAGAATGGTGGAATATTTTTGTAGAAGAGAAGTTGGGAAAGGATCTAAAGGCGATGTTTTCTTTACGCCAGCTTGTCAAAAGTTTCGGAAAGTCTCTCGCCTAGCTCCACTCAGAAAATCTTGGATGCAATTCAACTTATCGAGCTAAACTCTAAAGAACTTGAAAAATAAATGAAAGAGCGCGAGTTTGAAGTGCTCTAAACATTACTCTGTCAACAAGTTCAAATGAGAACAATGCATATAATTGTACAAGTACGTTTTATCATTTGCACTATCATTGAAAAACTTTATAATTAAATTGAACCTCAAATGAACAATTTAATAAATTGTAATTTGATAAAAAGTAATGCTTAAAGACTTTTGATCAAAAAATTCAACTTTTATTTGCTTAAATCGATCACATGCATATATTTAAAATAAATAAAATTGATATTGTACAAACTAACTTTTCAAAATGGTCTCTGAATTAATATTACATTAAACCGAAAAGGGTGTGCATTTGAACCCCGAGAATCGGGAACCTAACTTAGTAGCATTGACCGGATGAGGGTTAATCATTACTTTATTAAAATATTTTACTGAAATAACCTGGGGTCCGGGAACTAATAAGTTTTAGAGTAAGTTTATTAAGCAAGTATTCAGTTAACGGAACCGAATAATCGAAGGTAAGAGTTTAAATAATTGAGGTACTTAGAAAATGCAAATGGATATTTGGGTTTCTAAGTTGTATGGATTCCCGCTGAATGTCAGGTGATTAACGTTAATGCTTTCTACAGCATTAATTGAGATACCTCGTGCCCAAAAAAGATACCAAATATAATGATATATAAATTTATTTATTTTAACAATATAAACTTAATTAATTACAAAGTTTACAACATTACTTTAGAAGCTTTTCGACACTGATCGACAGGTCAAATGCTCGCAATAAGAACGTTTTATTGTTTAAAATATGATATTTAATTTTAATTAAATTTATAATAATAAAGTTACCTTTATAGCAGCAAAAATAAAATTGTCATCGAAGCACTTTTTTTGGCATTTCTCCCAACTCAGTGGCGAATCCAGGGCTAGGATGTCTTCATAACAACCTCGATGTAACAGTACATATGTTTCAGATTCTAAAGCTAAACCCGAATATTTCAGGAATTAACAGCTGAAATATTTTATATTGCCATGGAGATAAAACAAATATGTTTACCGAAACTATGAACTTCAAATTCGGAAATATGTAAAATTCCTGGTTCCAGCGTTTTGATATAAACTGAGGCAGATAATTTATTTCTGTCGATACAATTTATTCTCATAGCTTTACCGACTGGCTTAATCATGAAAGGGAAATTTCCGCATAAAATATTTTCAGCGAGTTCAGCATAGAAAAAATTCATTAGATTTCCATTTCCTGAATTAAACAAATCCACTTTCCAAAAGTGGGTTAAATCAATTCCTCACATATTGTAATATGTTTTAACATATTCATATAAATATATACATGACAAAAGAGCCCACAGAACAAAATAGCTCAATGTAACTTAGAAAAATTTAAATTGTGTATTTTGTTGCTTTTAATAGCTCTGTGATTTGACATACATAAATTTATATTACTTTTATAGAATTGAAATAACCCGGGGTCCGTAAAATAGTAAGTTAACTAATAAGTTTATTAGAGCAAATAGCCAGTTAACGGAACTGAATAACCGAAGTTAAGCGTTTAAGGGATTTGAGATACTTAAGGATTCAAAGGGGTACTTCTGGCTGTCTGGACTTTAGTGTTTTGTTATGCTATAATGTTTGGACTGAGTAGAAAGACTACAACTCTACAAAATAGTTAATTATAAACTTAATTGAGCGTCGCGTTTACAACAGTATTAAAAGGAATTTGGTTTCACGAGATTATACTAACCTTTTCCATGGTAAACGACGATATATTGTATACTGTATGGCCTCCCTAAATCTACCCTCAAATTCGCTGGTCCGCAATCATCATGTTGCAAGCGTATGCTTTTTCTGTAATTGATGTTACCATCAAATAACATTCCTGAGACACTCAGCTTATCGCAGAATGAGCCTGTTTTTTTTAATGCTACATTGACTGTATAGGAATCTGAATGACAATTAATGAATGCATATTCAATTAATTAGTCAAACAATTTGCTACTTTCACAACTTTCGACATTTTAAATTATTAAATGATTTATTTATTGTTATTATTTTTTTACGTTTATTTTCTCAGCCAAACAAATGTTTAAACTCGATCGCAGACAATGTAGAAAACCTCAACGAATATTTAAAGTGCCCTTTCTGGGCCTGAGAGAACCCCGGGACATAATGCGCAAATCACAGCACCATGGACATCAAAAAAACAATCCGAACAATACATAATAAATGCCCTCGCTACAATCCAACTCGTTTCCGCCATCGTTTTTGAGTTTTGCGCTTGTGATGCTTCCACATCAGATAAGAACCAGAGAGTTCTTTGCCAAATGCTTTGCTCACGTCAATGAAGGTGAGGTTCAGCCTTCGCTTCTGCTCCCTCTTTTTCTGCATGATTGCTTTTACGAGCCATATATTGTCCGCTAGGCCGTCGCGGTGCTTGAAAGCCTTCTGACGACTTGAAAGAGGCCAGTGATTGAGCATTCTTTTGTTCAGCACGTGGTAGAATAACCTGACAATAATTGGTCCAACAGTGATTGGCCTGAAATCGCCTGGATTGAGTGTCCCTTGTTTTTTTGGAATACAAGTGACAGTTCCCTTTTTGAGCACATCTGGGGGACATCCATTGAACAACCAGAGTGTCATATGGGTGGCCATGTCTTCTGGGGCTATTTTGTTCAACTCAACTTTTTTCATTCCATCCAAACCAGGAGCAGAATCTTTCAAATTTTTTCCAGCCAGAATGATTTCATCCGCAGTGACCGGAATATCCATTTCTTCAAAAGCATCGACGGCTCTTTCCAATGGTCTGCAATCACTTTTTGACATCTGGATAAAGACTTTCTTCCAATACTCAAGCAATGCTTCATCGGCAGGATGCACAGAATCTTTCTCGCTATCTCCATTCAATACAAACTGAGCTCCAAAACTTTGACTTTTTCTGAACATTCTTTGAACTTTCGCATAATGTTGTCATTCCAGCTCCATTTTCCTCGTTCTCTCTGATTGATGGTTGGCTGTTCTGACAAATTCGCGAGTATTAAATCCAACGCTGTTCTCCTTCCTCAATTCCAGATTCTGCCTCACATATTCTCGTGTTTCTTTGTTTTCTTCGGCATTGTTTCAGAAATTCATCTTTCGAATTCCATTTTAATGATGGACCTTTTGACCTCATTTTCCTCATTGCGATCAATTAGCCTTCTGACTTCGTCTGCCATTCGGAGCAGAAACCTCCTTTTTTCAATAAATTGCAGGAGACCAACTACGTTTTCCAATTCAATTTCTGCGCAACTGGATATGGCTTTGAAATCCGCCTTCACGCCTGATGTTATCATATTGGAGAGCAGTTTGCGGTATTGTGGTTTGTTCCTAATTTTCTTTATGGTATCCACATCGAGAGTAAGGAATTGCTGTTGGAGTGAGACGTTGATCCTTTTTTTTTTTAATCCTCCAAGATTCAATTCTGCATCTCCATGATTCTGTGTCTTGAAGGCTTGGAACATGAAGCGGATGAATTCTTTCCCCAGCAGGACCTGATTCTTGGCAAGAGATGATTATAGGATGCGACGTCACTATGAGCATGGTTGTTGTTGTTGGACAAGTCAGGTATCTCTCCAGTATTACCTTGTATCTGTTGCCGAGTCTTTGGCTTTTGATGGCATTCAACGTTCTGTGTCTAAATCTTTTATGGAGTTTTTTGTTGATGTTGTAAACGGCACCCCGTCATAACAGTCCGGCGACAAAACAGCCCCGACAAAACAGCTCGGCGTCAAAATAGCCCCGTCAAAACAGCCCCGACAAAACAGCCAGCGTCAAAATAGCCCCGTCAAAATAGCCCGACAAAACAGCCCCGTCAATACAGCCCGATGACAAAATAGCCCCGTCAAAACATCCCCGTCAGTAAAGCCCGGCGACAAAATAGCCTCCGTCAAAGCAGCCCCGTCAAAATAGCGGTAGAAGTGGTTCTTTGTGGATTTGTTACATGTTGTGATGATAAGGTGAGGATAATTTATATTAAATACCAACTTGACAAGTCCATGTAAAGTGAGGAAGTAGACGGAATCCTAATAATATTTTAGACGATAAATCTTCAAACCACTAATTTCGAATTAAATTTGGAACCAGTTATCGGTTAATGTTATCAACTCACAAAATTATTTTAAATACAGTGACGGCTGTTTTGACGGGGCTATTTTTTGGCCGGCTATTTTGACGGGACTGTTTTGTCGGGGCTGTTTTGGCGGGGCTGTTTTGTCGCCTGGCTGTTACGACGGGACACCATCCGCACTTATCGCTCGCTGAACAACAATTATATTATTATTATTATTATTATTATTTATTATTATTATTATTATTATTATTATTATTATTATCATTATCATTACCGTTATCATTATCATTATCATTATCATTATCATTATCATTATCATTATCATTATCATTATCATTATCATTATTATTATTATTATTATTATTATTATTATTATTATTATTATTATTATTATTATTATTATTATTATTATTATTATTATTATTAATATTATTATTATTATTATTATTATTATTATTATTATTGTTCATATTGTTAATGGTATTGTTAAAGCTACTATTAATGCTAATGTTGTTATTAATTTTATTACAAATCCTATCGACGAATTTTCTTTTAGCAAACCATTTCAAAAACCTGCCAATAGATGGCGTTATATCATCTCATTGACCGTGAACGGAAATAGAAAAATGAAGCGAAAATGGTTTTGCAATGTAGTGATCCTTCCCTATTCGTTGATTTGAGCCATGTCAAACTGAAAGACTTGGAGGAAATAATAATCTAGAACAAACAACTAGGTCGGGAAGTGACCTCATTACATATGGTAAGCGATATGTGGAAGATGTTCCCGCTCCGACTTGCCAGTGTATGACCAGTTGCCTTCCAGGGACAATCTACGTCAAAAAGTGGGGTTAGTGGAAGACACCGAATGGCGACTCTGTGAGGGGTCCGAGACACTGCATCAGGTGCTCGTCATTGTACCTACGTCCTTGCCAACGATATACATATGGCAACATAACCAGGTCCTTCGAGAAGTGTGAGGCCGCAAAAGAAAACTTGTGCATAATCGCATAGCAGCGAATTATTTGTTCCTACAGCGAGGGCTTCGCACACCTCTGTAAAAAGAGATGTCAAACTCCCAGGCGAGATATTCTTGCAGAGGCAAATGACTGGACCGTCAAAGCCAACCTAGAAGCGATGAGGCTCTCGGAACTCCAAGGCGGAGTAACAAGAAATCCCCCGTCAAGTTAGAAACTATTGTGTTGTTCTGTCTTCTCGCTTTACTGGCTTCTAATTTTAATATAGTGTCTGATCCTGGACAATCATAAATATCCATAATATAATTTGATAATTCGGCAACCCACGCTTAGCATTATCAATTTGGTGCCCTCAGGCATAGACAGACTTGGGCTTTTTTGAAGAATATAAATCACTTAGCAATTGCTACAGCACTGTATAATTTAATTACACTTGTAATTCAATGACAAGTATAATTTCATGAAAATTGTAATCAGCTCTTTTTTATTAAAGTGATAGCTTCAAATATTTTCTCAAAACAAGTTGTTATTTTGTTTTTAATCGTTTCACTCCGTGAACATAATAAAACAATGATTTGGAAATCGCTGAGGTTGCATGTCCCTCAATGTTCAAAGTAAATAAACAATAAATTTATAAAAAGACTTTTTAAATAACCTGAAAATATTCTTAGAAGCATAACACTCCAACACAAGCAGTATTTGATATTCATAACCAGACTGCATCCGTTTTAAAAGTACTTTTCGATGAGACTGGTGGTAATAAAACTGTTTTTATAAAATTTTAGTAGTTTTAAATATGCAATTCGTAAGTCATTTTTTCGGATTTTCGTAGAATTTTATGCGATGTTTGTTTATTTTCTCAAAAGCATTTTAGGAATGTGAAGCGATTTCTAGAAAGATAAACATTTTAGTTCTCTACTTATTTTCTTCACTTTAATAAGTCTGACAAATAAATATTTAAAGTTTATAACTGAATTTAATCACAAAGGGCTGTGATAAAAAATTCTTTTTAGATGCCAAATTCTAACATGAATTCAGAATAGTCGTAACTCTTAACAAATGTGTGGTGATTTTGATTACACAAATAATAATGCTGTATTTAGATTCTTAAATTTATTTTTTATTAAGCACGTTTGATTTCTATGTGAATGGAATAATACAGAGATGGGTAGTTACTAACTATAAGTAGATAACTATTTTTTTAACTACTTTAAACTACTTATATATATACTACAAATAGTTAACTACTTTTTAACTATTTTTAATATCATTTTAAAATAAAATGAACAAAATTTTTTTTCAATTCTTCAATTTGGTAAATCACTTTATAAGCTTTGTTTCTTTGATTTCAACCTTTGCTTACCACCATTTTGTTTGCTAACGCCATTTCTTGTTTATACACTCTCCTGAATTATTACTCTTAGTTGCCGTATTTTGAAAAGGTTTTATATAAATTGCGATTTTTTTATATTCTGTTATATTTTTTGAAATGTCTAGTAAAATAATTAAAAAATGCTTCTCTGAAGTTATTGTGAAAAATGATAACATCAAAAACTTTAAGGCATTATGTTTCTAAAGAAATACAACCCTAAACTTTTCTTAATTTTAAACCTGACATTCTACCAATTCAACATTAATATTAATTAATTTTTGTTTTTTAATATTTGTACAGATTGTAGACCTAAAAGTCCTATATCGTTAACAATCACCACCTCTGTCGAAAATGCGGCTCAGAACAGTGAAAATGATGATATATATGATTATATTTAATGTTTGGATAGAACGCACCATTATATGCTAGAATCGATTGCCGAAAATGGTTTGTATCCATCATTAGTTTTGTGTCACTTCATTTGCCACAAAGAAAACTCTGAATCTAAAAGATGAGCATCTGGTAGGAATGTTTCATAAAACACATTGTTTAGACATTTCTTAATGTAATTATTTTTTTATATCTGTATCAGACAGGACCTTCAAAATAAAACAACTTTAGGCAAGACCATTTGTAGTGAAGATATCAAACATTCTTGCTCAGTAACTGGTGTTGCCACATAATTTCCAATATCGTTATTCATTAGTAGTTTGGACTAAAGGTTGTTTTTTTTTGAAGAACTGCCACATCCATATCTGCCTTCTTATCTTTGATATCAGATTGGTCCTCATAATTTACTTTTTGATTCACAGGTAGTCTTGCAGTAGCATTTTTGAAATATTTTATTAAATTACTTTGTTTAGACAATTTATCAAATTTGCTTGTAAAACGAGTTTTACCAAGGCTAATCGAACAAAAGTGCGGAAGTCCCTGTATGAATAATCGAGCTATTATGATGGCCTAGTTTAATTCTTGAGGCATAGGCAATTTTGCAGATCGAGCAATAAAGACGGTTTTAATATTTTATTATATTATATATGAAAAATATTTTGGGGGAGGTTTGAACACGTAAAATCCCCGACCCTAGCTACGCCCTGCAGCCTTAAAATAAGAGCTTTCCGCTCCATATCAGCATTTTCCAAGGAGGCAAACCATCTCATAACATGAGGGGACGACGTTTTTGCTTCAAGCAAAAATTCGGGGTGGGAGGGCAAACACTCGTAAAACATGACATTTTTTGCATCTAGTCAAAAGTTAGCCCCATCTCCCAAAATATGTCCCTGT
The DNA here is from genome assembly GCA_021613335.1 of Whitmania pigra. Lineage (NCBI taxonomy): Eukaryota > Metazoa > Annelida > Clitellata > Hirudinida > Haemopidae > Whitmania > Whitmania pigra. Next base: position 200,790 of record JAJTWR010000065.1, read on the forward strand.
TTGAATTATGTGTTTTTTAAGGTTAATGATGAATGATCATGCGATTCGTTTTGTTACATTTATTTGTTTTTATATTTTATTTTCCTTTTTCATATTTTTCATTTTTTTATTGATCGTTATTTTTCTTTTTAGTTTTGTCACTAATTTTACAAACAGTTACTCGACGGCTTAACTTTAGCACTATTTGAAATTTTGTTATTGTTAAATCAAATTTAATCAATTTTATTAATATTTTGAATACTATTATCAAAGATTGTAATCAATATAATTAATATTTTTAGTTTTATCATTGTTATCATTTATCGCTATTATGACAATTTTTGCCTTTGACCAATTTCGATAATAAAAATTCATAATACTATAAAAATGCAAATGTTGGCAGGTCAACTTACGCTTTCCTCAACAAGATTGGATTCTCTAGACGAGAGAGAACAGGGGCTATGACAAGTGACAAGTGAGGCTTCTGTAGCCTCAGAAGCAGCATCATTCTGGATCTGGCACATGAGAAGCCAGAAGGAATTTGAAGAGGCTACCTCATAAAAGCCATCGGTCTCCGGTTTAATTGATAAACCGAACGATGAAACCAAATCTTGTTGGGAGAATGGGGTGGATGCGATGAACATCAAAAGGCCAAAGAGAGCCTTGCATAGTCAAAGTTTTGTGGTGAGAAACAGGTAGCATGCGACATGAGCAATCCATTGAGAGCTTTCACAGACGCTTCAGTCCATGCAACAAGGCCAACGAGTGCCTCTCATAGCCGGCGGTAAGAGTTGGGTCCAGAAAGACAAAACCGACAGGGACATCAGGCTGATCACCGGTTGCGACCCGCCCCCAAAAATTTAAGGAGATTCAAAGGGCCGAAACGTTTGAAAATGGGGGAACTCCTCTCAAGATCCCAGAGCTCGAAGGCGGAGTAACAAGTAAGTGAGTCTTTGTTTCAGTAATGGTGGGTATTGTTAACATAGCATTGAATAACGTTGTGGTCTATTGCAGCAACGAGGCAAGTGCTACCAAGGTTTTGGACGATGACAAAAGTGAATCAAATTTTGAGGCATTTAGAGACCCATGCAATAAAATCTCTTTTCTACAATTATATTTAAATGCTATTTTCAGTATTTACGAAGGCGAAGGTTAATAAATTTGTTATTTATTTAAAAATGCATTATAAAATGAATAAAACGGATATCCTAGAGGATTGCTATGGTAGTGACTGCAATTTGCAAGACTAGCAAACATAGAAAGCAATAGAGAACAGAGGTCTACATTTGAGAGATGAATTATTTAAAAATTATGGATAAATATAAATAGCACATAACAACGACCAAACATGTAATCAACAAGGTTTTAAAACCTTAAACATAATAAGATGAAGAAATTTGCCTTTATTTTAGCAATCATCAAATATATTTGTGAGGATAAACACCTTAAATCATTTTACTTCCAAATTAATGTGCTAAACTTGTTAATTTTCAGAACATTCCGAGGGTCAGTTGGATTACGTTATTATTCTTTTTAGCGGCTTGACAAACTCATTACGGGTGGAATACCCCGGCAGGTCAAGTTTGGCGGGAAAAACTCATGGTTTGAGAATGAATTGTGCATTTTCAGAGCAGAGCTGTAGAAATACTGCTCTGTTCTCAAATGTATTGATTGAATCCCGAACTAATATGGGCTTCACTATTACGGAAATTGAAATACATATTCTTACAATGCACATTGTCCGATGAGATTCCTTTGCTCTATGCAATTCTTCTTAGTTTTAGCATAAGAGCTGCCAGGTGATCATGTTATGATACATCGTGGTTGTTTTAGCAATTTCGGCAAAAAAAGCTCTGAATTCAATTTAACAGCCAAGGAAATTGCTTTAAAGAGGGCTATTTATAATAATGTCCCTCTAATAAAACGTTTACCATAATCTCTCACAGGAACTACTTTCTAATAGCTGATTTATCGATTTAGGAAACTGATATGTTTTGTTTTGGAGATGTCTTGCCAATAGTTTTCAGTATAACTGTTGTTGAATGCATTTTAAGATCTAAAATGAAATTGATAGTAATAGTTTCATTGCAGTAGTAACACTTAACATTTATCACGTCGATGTTCCATCTGCTACCACTGAAAAATGATATGAACTTTTACGGTAAACGTAAAAGCTCCAAAGGTTGAAAAATCTCGATAGAAATATTTAATGTCTATGAAAGTCTATACAAATGCCAAGAAGATGTCACATTTATGATACAAATTTAATCGTTTGGATGGGTGACCCGTCATAACAGCCCGGCGACAGAATAGCCCCGACAAAACAGCCCCGTCAAAATAGCACGGCGTCAAAATAGCTCAAGACAAAACAGCCCCGTCGAAACAGCCCGGCGTCAAAATAGCCCGGCGTCAAAATAGCCCAGGACGGAAAAATCCCGTCAAAATGGCCCCGTCAAAATAGCCCCGACAACATAGCTCGGCGACATAATAGCCCCGTCAAAATAGCCCCATGATAACTCCATGTCAAAGTATTTTTTAAAAATGTTATGAAACTGAATCAAAATTTAATTCGAAATTAGTGGCTTGAATGCTTTGATCGTTTTGAGTATTGTTTGTTGTTATTATTGTTCTCCAGAAGTTTAATTTGCATAGTCTTGCTTATTCAAATTTGTATCTGGCTTACAAATACTACAAATGTAAGCCAGATACAAATTTGTGTTGACATTATCCTGATCACAAGTTGCTTGTGAGGGGTCGTTTTCAAAATTGAAATACGTTTTGAACAGATTAAGAAATTTTCTGAACCAGTCAATTCTACGATCATTCATGCTGATGTCTTGTTTTCCAAGAATCAATAACAATGAAATCATTGATGTTTTAGCATCGACTAGTGAAACGATGAAAAAGCTGTTATAATAGTTAATAGTGGATAGGAATTTTAGACTCTAGTGCTTCTTATGTTTAAGTTGATCAAAGTAGGAGTTAAATAAAAGTTCCCGGGCCGGTTTTTTAAGCCAGTCCGACCCTGGTGACAGGGTTGTTTTGACGGGGCTGTTTTGTCGCCGGGTTGTTTTGTCCTGGGCTATTTTGACGCCGGGCTGTTTCGACGGGTCTGTTTTGTCGGGGCTATTCTGTCGCCGGGCTGTTATGACGGTGCTATTTTGACGGGGCCATTTTGACGGGATTTTCCCGTCCTGGGCTATTTTGACGCCGGGCTGTTTCGACGGGGCTGTTTTGTCGGGGCGGTTTTGTCGGGGCTGTTTTGTCTTGAGCTATTTTGACGCCGGGCTGTTTTGACGGGGCTGTTTTGTCGGGGCTATTCTGTCGCCGGGCTGTTATGACGGGGTGCCGTTTGGATGACGAAGAATACGAAGTAGAAACGTGCGGGTTTGGTGACCCGTCAAAACATTCCCGTCAATGTATCTTTATAAAAAAATATTTATATGAGTTGAAGACATTAACCGATAACTGATTTTAAATTTGATTAAATGAAATGAGTTTTATGATTTGATGGTGCTGTTTTGACGGGGCTATTTTGTCGTCGGTCTATTATGACGGGGTGCCGTGCAAGTTTATTAGCAAGCCAACAAGTTAATACCACACAATCACTAAGCGAGAGAGAGGGACAAGGCGAGCAAAGTAATGTTTTATCAACGTCCTTGCATAGCTAGATGATTAGGACGGTGCTCCCGCAGCGGGGTTCGAATCCGCGCTGCCATCGTGAGAGGCGCAGCCTTAACTATTGGACCATGCGGTCGCACGAGAGTACGAGCTTTTTAATTTATTTATTTATTTGATTAAAGTCCGTTGCATAACTAGGATGATTTGGACTCGTTAGTTAGTGTTAGTTATGAAAAATTAATAATCTGTATTAGTGTAAGAATAGGGATGAAATAATATTAAGTTAAATGAAGTTTAAATAAAAATCACTAAAGTAATTGACTTTTTGCAAATCCATCTGTAGATGATGTCCACAATCGCTGGATTGCTAAGCAAGAAACTCATATCAGATAGATTTGTATTGAGTCTGATTTCCCTCCTCAGGGCAGATTGGGCCGGACATTCCATGAGGAAATGCTGCACATTTTCAACTTCCTGAGGGCACGCCTTGCACTTTCCGTCTGGATGATGTTTTAAGAGAAACAGGTGTTGGTTCAGAGCACATTTTCCAACTCGGAGTCTGAAAATAAGGACCTCCTTCCTCCTTGAGGCACATTGGAACTTGCTCTTAGTCGACACAAGTTTCTCTATGGTCTTGTAATGTTGGCTTCGCTGGTTTTCGTCTCATCTGGCTTGCCACTGTTGGATGATGTTGCGGGCCACGGACCTTTTGACATCCTTGATAGACTCTGGGATCCAGCGGTCTATCTGATCCCTTGCAGTGGCGGCTTTTGCCAGAGCATCGATCTTCTTATTGCCAGTGATTCCATGTGCAGGAACCCAGGCGAGCGTGACTTTTCTGTCGCTTTCCTGGATGTCTGAAATTAAAAACTGGGTTTTCTTAATGTCAGGAGCATCATTATTGCAATCCTTTATCCTTAGAAGCACTAAGCGAATAGCTCAGAACAACTATATCAAAGGTCTCCCCCTGATAGGAGTCCTTCACGTAAATCAGACAGTCCTCAATGGCCGCTAGTTCGACAGAACTTATGCAGCTTTGACTTGATGTCCTGAGGCTTAAGTTCACGTTTTTCTTCGGGATGTGGATCCCTATTCCTGCCTTGTTGTCCGTCGTCTTCGAGGCATCCGTATAACAAATGAGACTTCCCTGGATATCCCTTCTCCAGAGATATCTTCTCCATTGCTACCAGTTTCCTCAGAGGGTCGTCGGAAGCGAAGGAGAAATTCGAGGTGTTTTGCAGGTCTTTGATGTATGTGTATGTAAGGCCACAAGCAGACGAAAGTGTCCAAATCATCCTAGTTATGCAATTACTATTGTATTTAATTGTTATTTGCTGCTGGTTTCTTTACTATTTACATTGACGCATTTTGATTTTGATAAGAATGGCTTTCCAAAGAGTTCCCGCTCGAATCTTGAAGAGTTCGGACCTCGTCTCGCAAGGTTAGCGAAAATATTCGGTTACAGAGTTAATTTTGTTGGCAAGTTTTGAGTTCTTCCTTCAGACGAGAAGTCATGGCAAATATTCGAGCGAATTAGCTCTTTCTGGCTGTTTTCTTCATTTCGAGAGCGTATGGGTCCATTCACGAATCAGAAGGTTACGCGGCAATTCTCTTTGACCAGACTGGTATTGGTGATACCCCCCCTAGTGACTTATACGCAAAATTCGTAACTGGCATGGAATGTTCACCAAAGTCGACGCAGCTGGCCTCACCGTCATGAGTTACGGCCAGTCACCGCACGTGCTTCTAAAATGCCGAGTAAGTTCAAGAAAATTGATTATGGATCACGGTCGTTTCCCGACAATTTTATTCAAGATATCAACAGATGTGGAAACTTTGAGACAAAGATTAAGAATCTAGTTTTGTCGCTTCGATTTCATACTGCTCGTTACGACGTATCCCGATATTAGAAAGAAAGCTTTACAAGGAACTTGGGCAGATTTTTGCCAATAGAATATACATTTTAACTAAGAAGTTCGAGTTTATTTTTGGTTTGTTTTTTGTTTCGATTTTGTCGGGTAAGGAGACGCTTGCACTTTGCTTGGGGGGTGTGGGTTTACGGATTCAACCCCCCGAAATATTTTTCAAGTTTTTTTTTTTTGTATAACATCATAAAATATTAAAAACGTTTTTATTGCTCTATTGGCAAAATTGCCTATGCCTCAAGAATTAAAATAGGCCATCATAATTGCTCGATTATTCATACAGGGACTTCCGCTCTTTTGTTCGATTAGCCTTGATAAAACCCGTTTTATAAGCAACTTTATTTAATAAAATGTCTAAACAAAGTAATTTAATGAAATATTTCAAAAATATTTTCTTGCTACTGCGCGATTACCTGTGAATCAAGAAGTAAATTACGAAGACCAATCTGATATCAATGAACGCAGATGTGGATGTGGTAGTTCTTCACGAAAACACGCCTTTAGCCCAAACTACTAATGAATACGATATTGAAAATTATGTGGCAACACCAGTTACTGAGCAAGAAAAGAAAATGGTTTTGAAATCTCTGTGGACCCTCTGAAATCATATCAATTTCATGTTGAGTCTAAATGCCATCTGAAATTCCAGATGCTTTGGTTAGAAAGATATTTTTTGGTTCTCCTTTAGAAGAAAATTTGTAAATATTGTATTTTTTTAGGGAGAACATTTGTGGAAAAATGTTAGTCTTTTAGATTCCGAGTTTTCTTTGTGGCAAATGAAGTGGCACAAAATTAATGACGGGGACAGACCATCTTCGGCAATTGATTCTAGCATGTAGTGGTGCGTTCTATCCCAACATTGCTCTTTTGAATTTTGGCAACATTGCCGTCTCAACCTCAACTGCCGAAAGATCTTTCTCCTCAGTGAAAAGAATCAATCTATATGTTCGCAATTCCACCAAAGAAGTGAGACTTAATGGACTTAATGGACTGAAGAGGTTTTGGACAAATTTCGAAGAAGTTCTCGTCACTTTAATCTTATATTGTAATAAAATTTATTTTGAATTTGACATTTATTATTTATCGGAGACAAAAAATTTGAACCCCCCCCACCCTAAATCATTTTCTGGCTACGGGCCTGTGAGTCTCTTTATTTGTAGTTCAGTATTTTGACATTAATTATCAATTACTGTTTTTTATTCAAGGCTTTTTTTGGAATGCACGCGAATTTAAGAATGTTTCAACTGCCTCGTCCATCGAAACTTTCTGACGGATGGGTTGAGCAAAAATTCTGTGCGGTACAGATGAATAATTCGGCTTTAAGGTGTTCAAAAGCGTGCAAAGCAAGACCGGACACTAAATGGACACATTTTCTGAATTGTAATGATTCGTATGACATGTTTGGAGATTGTTCTGGGGATTGTCAGCCAGGATATGCGGGTGATCAATGTCTTGAGCGAGGTATTAATTCTATTTATTGTGTAAGAGTTTTGCTATAACGTGAACAATTAATTCATTGATCGTTGGAGATATAATTTATTATAAAATTAATGACTTATTCAGAACTGAAATATCTGTTCGTTATTATTATTAGTATTATTATTATTATTATTATTATTATTATTATTATTATTATTATTATATTATTATTATTAGTATTATTATTATTATTATATTATTATTAGTATTATTATTATTATTATTATTATTATTATTATTATTATTATTATTATTATTATTATTATTATTAGTATTATTATTATTATTATGATTATTATTATTTATTATTATTATTATTATTATTATTATTATTATATTATTATTATTATTATTATTATTATTATTATTATTATTATTATTATTATTATTATTATTATTATTATTATTATTATTTATTATTATTATTATTATTATTATTATTATTATTATTATTATTATTGTTGTTGTTGTTATTGTTATTGTTATTGTTATTGTTAATCGTCATCGTCATCGTCATCGTCATGTTGTGACGTCATTTCGGGTATAAAAAGAACAGACCTCGGGAGCGAGGGAGTTTTAGAGTTTGGTTCGAGTCCTACAAGTTTACGGAGTGATACGGTTGTTATACGATAGGGATTGCGAGTTGGTTATATTACGTACTGGCCATTAGCGATATTTAGTTCTAGTTTCTGTTCCTGAATATTTGACCGCCAATAAAGTTTTCTGTTCAACTGGTTATTGTTTCAAAGACCCAACAACTGGCGCAGTCGACGAAAGAAAAGTTTCAAAGTCTGAAAGGTGATATTTTCAAGGAAACCAACAGAAAAGGTTTGTCAGAATTTGTTCAGTAGCAGTGTATTTGAATTTCAAAGCGGGTGAAAATGGCGGATATCGCTAAATTTCTGGAACTATTTTCGAAACAAATGGAAACCCTGGTTCGTTCAATTGCTGAGAATTCTACGACCATCCCTAATTTCATGCCTTTCGAACCGAATAAAGAGCTGTGGGGTGACTACATGAGTCGGTTTCAAACCTTTACAGAAGCAAACTCTATTCCGACCTCAAAAATTACTCAAGTTTTCCTCACAAACCAGTCAACTTCAATTTACAAACTCTTACAAACTGCGGCTTCACAAAAGACAATTCCATGCGAAGTCAATAAGTTAGACTTTTCGGAAATTCAAGCAGTAATGACGGAAAATTTCAACCCCAAAAGATTCATTGTGAGAGAAAGGTTTAGATTTTGGACCGAGATAAAAAGGCAACCTGGCGAGACCATTCAAGAACTCGCGGCGAAAATTCGAACAGCAGCTTCTACGTGCGACTTTCCTAGTATTGAGGACACACTCGACGAAGCCTTGAGAACGAGATTTGTATGTTCTGTTGACAACGAGGCGGTTCTCAAGTCGTTTTTCAAAATTCCAGATGATGAATTAACTTTCAATCGGGCTGTTGAAATTGCTACGGAAGTGGAAGAATCTGCTAAGGTTGCCAAAGCCACAGTACACGGCACACCGGACGAACCGGTAATGAAAGTGTTCAAACCTGCCGACAACAAACAAGAAAAAGTGAATTTCAAACCAAGACGCCAAGTACAGCAACTCTCTAAATTTCCATTCCCGAAAGGGACGTGTCCAAGATGTGGAACAAAAGGACACCACGCCAATGATTGCAGGCATGTCAAAACGGAATGCAACTTCTGTGGAATCATAGGACATTTAGAAAAACCATGTTTAAAGAAAAAGTTCAAAAGAGAGAGAAAAGTGAATTCAATCCATACAATTCCGAGCCACTCCCCTCTCGTACAAAAGTTACAAATTGGAAATTCAGAATTCAGAGTTTTCGAGTTGGACAGCGGAGCCAGGGATAACTTTTGCTCAATGGAAGTGTGGAACAAGTGGGGAAAACCCAAGCTAACACCTTCCAGTACGAAATATACTTCCGCAACTGGGGACTCAATCCCGAACTTAGGAGTCTGCGAAATGATGGTTTCGACATCAGACCTTCAAGAAGTGCCTCTAGAATTCAATGTCACCAAGTTGCCAAAACTCAACATTCTTGGCAGGAAAGCCATAGTTGAATTGCAAATCGATATGTCGGACTTGCTACGCAATCATGTTTTCAAGGTTGATGAAGAAACGGATTCAAAAACCGTCGAAAAAGCATGTCTTAAAATTTGCCACGATTTCAAAGAATGTTTCGAGCAAGATCTTGGTTGTTTGAAAGATTTCGAACTGGAGGTAAAATTCAAACAGGAAGCAACGCCAATTTTTGTGAAAGCAAGAACAGTTCCATTTTCAATTCAGGAAGATCTAAATCAGGTTCTTGATGCAGGAATAAAGAAAGGGATTTGGATCCCAACACACTTCAATGATTACGGAACTCCGATAGTTCCGATTCGAAAGAGTCTGCGACCAGGCGAAAAGAAGGCTAAGTTTCGAATCTGCGGAGATTATTCGGTGACCGTAAATTCCCAGTTGGAACCTCACCGATACCCAATGCCACTGCCTGAGGATCTTATGAGAAAACTTGGAGGAAGTCGTTACTTCAGCAAGATTGATTTAGCAGATGCATTCAATCAAATCAAACTCGCTCCTAAGAGTCAACAAAAACTCGCGTTGACCACAAATAGAGGAGTTTTACTTCAAACGAGACTACCTTTTGGAATAATTTCAGCTCCAGGTTACTTCCAAGAAATAATGGACAGATTGACATGTGATCTACAAGGAGTCGCAGTCTATCTAGACGACATTCTTGTCGGTGGTTCCAACTCCAAAGAACATCTTCAAAACCTGAAAGCTTTACTACAAAGGTTACGAGACAAAGGATTGAGATGCAATAAAAACAAGTGCATTTTTGCAAAAGATTTGATGGAATATCTGGGACTCGTTATTTCTAAAAGCGGGATAGAAAAGGGGAAACGTGCGGACGCTTTGACGAACATGCCAAGGCCAACAAATACATCAATATTACGCTCATTTTTGGGATCAGTGCAGTTCTACTACAAATTCATCCCAAACCTTTCGACCATTGCTGAGCCGTTAACGAGTCTAACCAGAAAAGAAACACCCTGGATTTGGAGTTCGGAAGCAGAGAGAAACGGGAGACAAATACGAGGAAAATTAGACGCACTTTTACCTTCGGTGTCTCAAATAGCCAAACGTTCACAAAACAGACAGAACGATTTTACGTCCAACAAGAGAACGAACAACACCAAATTCGATGTCGGGAAGCCCTGTTACGTACAACGCATCGGTCCGGGTAAGGATCGCGTTCCTAGATGGATCCCGGCAATTGTAGTTCAAGTCTTGGGACCTCGCCATGTTTTGATACAGGCCGTGCCAAAAGGACCTACTTGGAAGAGGCACGTGGAGCAATTGAGGCCCATACACGGAGTAGAGGAAGACGATGACCCAGGCATGGTGCCGGGTCCCACTCCAACTGCAAGAAATGTTACACTTACAACAACAATACCCACAACAGTACAACCGCCGAGAAGACCCAGAGGTCGACCAAGAGGACGAAGAAATTTCCAGCGACCGAACATACTGGATCAAGGACTTACCCTGCCTAGACGGTCAGAAAGATTACGCCTCAAAGCTCTGGGAGACTCTTCGGCTGGCGCGGAGGTGTTGTGACGTCATTTCGGGTATAAAAAGAACAGACCTCGGGAGCGAGGGAGTTTTAGAGTTTGGTTCGAGTCCTACAAGTTTACAGAGTGATACGGTTGTTATACGATAGGGATTGCGAGTTGGTTATATTACGTACTGGCCATTAGCGATATTTAGTTCTAGTTTCTGTTCCTGAATATTTGACCGCCAATAAAGTTTTCTGTACAACTGGTTATTGTTTCAAAGACCCAACAGTCATCATCATCATCATCATCATCATCAGCATCAGCAGCAGCAGCAGCATCAGCATCAGCATCATCATCATCAGCATCATCATCATCATCATCATCATCATCATCATCATCATATCATCATCATCATCATCATCATCATCATCATCATCATCATCAGCATCATCATCATCATCATCATCATCATCATCATCATCATCATCATCATCATCATCATCATCATCATCATCATCATCATCATCATCATCATCATCATCATCATCATCATCATCATCATCATCATCATCATCATCATCAGCAGCAGCAGCAGCAGCATCAGCATCATCAGCATCAGCATCATCATCATCATCATCATCATCATCATCATCATCATCAGCAGCAGCATCAGCATCATCAGTGTCAGCGTCAGCGTCATCGTCATCGTCATCGTCATCGTCATCGTCATCGTCATCGTCATCGTCATCATCATCATCCATCATCATCATCATCATCATCATCATCATTCATCATCATCATCATCATCATCATCATCATCATCATCATCCATCATCATCATCATCATCATCATCATCATCATCCTCATCATCATCATCATCATCATCATCATCAGCATCAGCATCAGCATCAGCATCAGCATCAGCATCAGCATCAGCATCAGCATCAGCATCAGCATCAGCATCAGCATCAGCATCAGCATCAGCATCACATCAGCATCAGCATCAGCATCAGCATCAGCATCAGCATCAGCATCAGCATCAGCATCAGCATCAGCATCAGCATCAGCATCAGCATCAGCATCAGCATCAGCATCAGCATCAGCATCAGCATCAGCATCAGCATCATCATCAGCATCAGCATCAGCATCAGCATCAGCATCAGCATCAGCATCAGCATCAGCATCAGCATCAGCATCAGCATCATCATCAGCATCATCATCATCATCATCATCATCATCATCATCAATCATCATCATCATCATCATCATCATCATCATCATCATCATCATCATCATCAGCATCAGCATCAGCATCCGCATCAGCATCATTATTATTATTATTATTATTATTATTATTTCACAAATATTTTGTTTTAATTTAAGAAATGCCTTCGAGAGAAGAATCAGACGGCTGGCTCAAACTGTTATTGATGTTGTTACCCTATATTCTTCTAGGCCTACTTGTCTTTATAGTTTTAGTATCAATGATTCTATGGTTAGTTAATTGTGGCAATTTTATAGATAGTTAATTATAACTAAAACTCTAAATCGTTATTCTGGCATTTGTATCTAACTGCTTTTCGGTATGAGGTCCGGTAATGTATCAGGCAGTTCAGCGCAAGGGAGCGTCAAACAAGTGCAAGAAGAAGAAGTTGATGACAACTAGTATTGGCGCAGGCTGACTGCCACCTCTCCAAAAAGAAAGAAGGTTCTACAACACTGTTGATGTTAATTAAATATCTCAAAATAAAGAATAATAAATAAATAAAAATACAAATAAAAATTATTAATTTCCTTTTTTATTCATCATTTCCTTCCTTGACATTTATGAGTGTACAATCTCCTAATGCAACATTCCATGACCTCGAACTTCAAGTAAGCTAACTATTACAATAGTATTATATTTAGAATATTATTAGCATTACAATATAACTACATCAGCCTTTTGCACAGTTTTACAATGTTTATGATAGATTTTGGAAATCATTAAAACGTTATTATGTTTTTAGATTACTTAAAATTGAGATTTTGACCATCCGAAAAAGTTGCAGCGTTTGTGAAAGTCCAACAAAGAAAAAGACTGGACAATTCAATAAGTCAATTTGTAACCCTAACGCAAAACTGATTTTCAAAAATATTTAAAAACAAGTAAAAAGAAAATTAAAAAAATTTTTTAATCAAACAATTCAATTATTTAGTCAACAACCTGAATGGTGATTTCAGAACAATGAATAAGTGATTGCGAAAATAAACATTTTCGGATTGAAAGAGATTGTTTTGTACAAGTCTAGCCAATCAGACATAAAAATGCAGATTAAATTTAATAACTGCATTATTCAATACCTCAATGCCTTGTTACTGATCGAATTGGTCAAAACTCATTGCAGCCTCGTTCTATGTTACTCCACTCATAGACTTCTCGTCTGCTTATTAACGTTCGTACTTCGGAGGGCGAGGTGTTGCTATCACCAATTGTGCGTTAAATGCGTGTTAGCCAGTAATTTCAGTCATTTCTGAAAGGACCGGGAGAAAACAGGAAAAAAAATGTAGCAGGTTTACTGAAACTTTTCAAACTTACAGTTTTTGTGTTTCAACAATGTTAATGAAACAATTAATATTCAGGCGTTATTTTTTATTATTTAGTGGAACTAGAGGAAAACGTCATCTACTAAATGTAAGTAAACAAGCAAGACATTCACAAATAACCGTTCGACTTCCCACGAGTCGAGAATTAGAAAAAAAAAAGCATTCATCAATTGTAAACAGCCGTTCATCTGTTTCAAAATAATCAAGCCATGACCAAAAGTTATGTATGCGTGGTTTTCACGATAATCTATTTACTGGAAATGTTGATTTGGCTTACAGGTATACTTTATTAACAAAATGAAAAAATACTCTGAAAGTTCTGCATATGTTTACGATTTAATTATTGCTTATCATTTAAATTCATTTTAAGGACAATTGAGATGATTTTACTAAGCTTTGAGTGAAATTATATTTCAGAGACGATCAATGTGGCTCTAAGCAAGAGCGGATCGTATTGCTCTTCAAACAAAGTTATCGACGATCTGTTCGACAATAATTTTGAGCAAACTTTAATGATAAGGGAGCTGTGTAAAACTAACGCCTTCATAAATGTTAATCTTGAAAATGAATTTAGCGTGCAGTATCTTCTAGTTCACCAAGCAGAGGGTAATAAATGTTAACAATATATTGCAATGTATTATTATCGATAGCAGCAGTTGGATTTTTTTAGTAATGAACTGCCCGGATGCATATGTCGTCAGTATCTTGTGAATGTGTTATTGTGTTCATTAAACTGAATAAATTAGAATTGGTGGTTGGTATGACAGACATCAACCACCTTGAAAATAGAATATTTGTTAAAGATTCATTTTTAACCGTCCCTGTCTGAAGCAAGCAGTGTTTTGAACGTATTTTACTAGTTAGTTTACATCATTTACAGATTCGCACATGCATCTAAAGATCTTAAAGTATTTTACGAATAAATAAAATGTATTTATTCTAATTGTTCGATTTACAACAACATTTCAGGAAATTACGACAGACAATTGGACTCTTTTAAAGTTCATTTAGGCAGTGGTCCATCAATGATTTTGTGCGCTGAATTTGCAACAAAAGCTCCTCCGGTGAACTACGAAATGAGAGTGAATTGTAGACCCTCATTTAGTATTTTTTCAGAGGTTCGCATCGATTTTTTTGAAAATAAAGGTCTCTCACTAGCCGAAATAGAGGTTCATTCATTAGGTACGCATTTAATTGTGTTTCACTATAGTTATTTATTTATTGTTGTGTCGAATATTCAATCTCTTGCAGCTTCAGGATTGCCTGAGGTGGCTTATATTCTGGGTTATAGGGGATGCTATAAATATTTTGGTGCCGTTAATGAAATAAATAATTTTGAAAATTGCCATCGGAAGTGCCGAAATTTGGAATTTGTATTTGCTGGAATAAAGGTTGTTATTTTACAGTTCTGTTGTTATTGTCGAAAAAAAAATGTTTTAAAATTATATCTTCAATTAACTCTTAAATAAACTGTCACAATTAACTTTACAATGTGGTTGTGACGACGATGCCTTTTTTATCTTCGGATCCCATCCTCGTCGCCAATGTGTTATATATCTGAGATTCCGAAGATGACGAAGTTAAACGTAACGGTTTATTAATAAGTAAACAAAAAAACGATACATGGTCACTACACGAGAGAGAGTGCGAGCCCAAGGCTATTTATAGAACATATTCCATTGTATTCATGGCGCGCTCCACTCTCATTGGTTCCTCACCGCAACACCTCCCCCTAACAAAGTTTGTACTTCTTCCTGGATGCGTCCATCTCCAATTTCCTTGGTAGTAGGCGTCTCCTCTTTGGTCGTGGAGCATGGTCTGCTTCAGCAAGAACTTCTCCTATCGTGCTGGGCTCTGTAACAATCATGTTGTTACCTTCCGGTTGGCTGAGGGGCAATAGAGGCAGGTTGAAGGTCTCCATCATGACGTTGAAGGCGACGTCCGAGGCCTCAGCTGATTGGCATGTCGTTTGACAATCTTTTTGTTCTATCGGACATCATAGAGCACTGTTCCAAGTCTTCTGATGACCATTCCTGGGGCCCATCGACTTTTTGGATCCTCATGCAGCCTCAAGTACAATGCGTCCTTTTCGGCGAACTCTCTGCGATAAACTTTGAGCGTCTGCTGCGCTTTGCCTTTGTAGATGACTTTGCAACTGTAGATCACTTACCGGAGTCCTCAACTGTCGTTCAATGCAGTTTTCTGCGGCTGTCTTCTGGCCTGGTGAAGACGAACATGGAGTCGATCTGTAAATCTACAGAAACTTCTTTATCACATCTGATTTGGCTCCCTCCTCTCTCAACTTCTGAAAAGTCCTCTTGAAGGTGTCCACAAAGCATTCTGCCTGGCCATTACTCTGCGGGGGATATGGAGGTAAACGAATGTGCTGAATACCGTACTGCTGACTGTAACTCTGAAACTCCTGAAATGTGAACTGCGGCCCATTGTCCGACACGAGCACCTTTGGAAATTCATGCTGAGCAAAAATCCTTGTTAAGTCATTAATTGTGCTTGTGGCTTTTGTTGATCACATCTGAATTACTTCAGCCCACTTGGAGTAGATATCCACTACTGTAAGGAACATCCTTCCAGGGGTCCGGCAAAATCGACGTGGATCCTCTCCCATGCACAATTCGGTATTGGCCGTGGTGACGGTTCATTCCTTGCAGGCATTTTTGCAGCATCCTGACAAGCGCTGCAATTCTTCACCTGCTTTTCAATATCCCTGTCAATGCCCTGCCACTAAAAGTACCTTCGAGCTGTCAGTTTCATCCGTGTGCATCCTGGGTGACCCTCATGAAACATTTTCCGAACTCGATATCGTAGCGCCAAAGGAACAACTGCTTGCAATTTTAGAAAAAGAACTCCATCATGCATTGACAGGTCTTTAACACGACTGTAGAAGGCATGCTTCAACGATCCAGCTCGAAAATCTGGCCAAAGTACTAATTCTCTGTAGTTAGTCACTTTCGGTCATCTTTCGAATGTCCGTGTGGGTTACTGGTAACTGGTGGATTACGTCACTGCGAAGTGAATGAATGTTCTTCTCAATCTTTGCGATGATGATAGGTCATCGGCCTACAGATTTTTATTGTCTAATGTTTATTTATTTAATTTTTTATTTATTAAAACTAAAAAAGAGTGACAAGTGACCGCTAACACAAATTGGTGTCAGATAATCTGTACATATAGAGTGCATATACCAAATTTAAGTCAATTAAATTGTTAGAAACTTTTTCAGTGTTTGAAATGCAGGCCTTAAATCGACTATGAGTTGTAGAGATAATAATATCTGGGGGTAGACAGTTCCAGGGTTTCGCGATTCGGTTGGTGAAGAAATGAAGCCTAGTTGAAATAGTTGAGCACTTTTCATGGCGTAGACGTGTATGACCACGTGTGCGAGATAACAGGAAATCGGGGAATTTGGGTATGATGCAGTGAGTGAAGCTGTGTAACATTTTGCGACAGAGGCATAAATCATAGATGAGGCGTCGGTGTTCCAGTGTCTTGAGTCCGAGTTTCTGAAGTCTGCTCATATAAGGTAGATTTCGTAAACCTGATATAGCCCTTGTGAAAAACCTTTAGATTCGCTCGATATTTGTTATGAGCTGCTTGTTATGCTGCAAAAGAAATTCGTCGCGTTTCTTGTTTTCTTCGTCTCGTCGTCGATTTTCTTCATCGCGACGACGACTTTTTTTTATGAACATCGTCATCACAGAAAGAAACTTATCTTTGGATCCAATCCTCGTCGCCAAAATCTCTGAGATTCCGAAGAATACAAAGTTAAACGTAAAAGTTTATTAACAAGTAAACAAAGGACGATCCACGGTCACTACACGAGAGAGAGAGAGAGAGAGAGAGAGAGAGAGAGAGCGAGAGAGAGAGAAAGAGAAAGAAAGCAGGAGTAGTGTTTTATTAACGTCCGTTGCATAGCTAGATGATTAGGACGGTGCAGCGGGGTTTGAATCCGTGAGAGGCGCAGCTTTAACCATTAGGCCATCAGGGCGCAGAGTTTATAGAACATGTTCCATTGTGTTCATGGCACGCTCCACTCTCATTGGTTCCTCAAAAGAACATTTAAGCAATTAGTTGTGCAAATTTTGAATAGAACTTTAACTGGCCGTTCAGATACTAGATTGAAATAAATAAATAAAATATATCTAACCGATAACATAAATATTAGGCAGTTTAACTAAACCTGAATTTTACTCCGAGATTCTTTATTCGTCAAAAATCAAAATTTAATAGATGAACTGCAATCTATAAATCCATAAACATTTCATTTTATTTATTAACAAGTTATACTGTGATTTACTTATTCTCAATTTGCGGCGCGCCCCAACAAAGCGGAGCTAAATTGCCATTTCATTTGAAAGTCTTCGTAGTAGGAAAACTTGTATTTCCAATAAAATACATTAAGTCATTATAAATTATTTTAATTAATTAAAATCTTCGTAAGAACGGCAAATATTGTGCTTGTGGAAATATGATATTTGAAATGGACATATTACCTGCGGAAACATGCCATTTGATGTGCGAAGGAAACAAATTCTGTGGGGGCATACATTCCTATTCTGTTTATGTCGGTAAGCACTTAAAAACTACTGCAAATTGGACCACGGTCAACTAACACTTTTTATAATGTGCACTTCTGTTGTATCCTGCGGGTGTCTTCATATTATTGAAATAATCAAATATCATAATAATCATCATCATGAATAATAAGTGCATTTAATAACAATAATAAAATCTATGTATATATAAAAGTGGGTATCGGTTTATGAAAAAGCAATTGGCAAAAAAATCAAATCACGTAATTAATTAATAACCAATCAATTAATTCTTTTCAACAAATGTTTGAAATTCCGATGTACTATAGCGGCTGTTTGTTGCTTCAATGCAGTTAACATCCCACTGCCCTATTTTTATGGCTGTTTTCGCACTGGCATTAATGAAAACCATACATTTAGTAAACACTCTATGACGGTGAAGAAATGTCTTCAAACATGTAAACATTACCCGTTTGCAGTATTACAGGTACCTCGTATTTTTGTATTTAATTTTATTTTTGTGCACATGTGTATTTCTTTAATTGGAATATAAGCAATCTGTATAAATTATAATATCCAATCTAAGTGGACATTTGTAGGAGAAGTTTATCACTCCATTTGAACCGCCTAATGCCTAATTTCAGAAATCAGATCAGCAAAGTGAACAATTTTAAAAATTTCTATTGAACATTATTTTAAAAATGTATTTTAATGTTCGAGAGGTAAAAATGCATGCTTTGCATGCTATTAGTGGTACACCCAGAATGATTTTCTGGAGTCGATTTGTTAGATCATTTTGTTAGGTATTTTTTTTCAGAGATGAATTTTCTTGCGTTATTATTATTGTTATTATTAGAAAAAATTAGCACGTGTCAATGTCATAAATTATAAGTCACTCGCAAATGACTCCTTATCCGACAAAATCAAAACAAAAAAAAACAAAAATAAACTCAAAAATTTAACTGTAAATTAAAAAAAAAAACTTTTTGCAATCTTTGTGTACCAATCTTGTCATCAACTTTTATGTCCTCTGGTCTTTGAGTATGTACAGACAGAAAGAGGAGAAAAAGGACAAACTAAATATTTCATTACCCTTGTCAACAACTTAAACAACAAAATCAAATCAGCTCTCTTTCTTCTGTAACATAAACTTGGCAATTTCAGTTTTTCTAATCTCGATTGGTAAGGAAGGTCCCAGCAATATTGTCTTAATTTTTTAGCTCTTCTTTGTACTCCTATCACATCAATCAATTCCTGGGCTCCATACCTGCACTCCATATTCCAACTGAGACCTCATCAAAAACTTATACAAGCCCACAAAAGTAAGATCCGACAAATGCTTAAAATTTCTTACTATTATACCTAGCATCAAGTTTTATTTCTTGACCCATGAGAGGATGTGCTATTTTGAATCTGAGTCTACAATAATTCCAAGGCCCATAAACGAAACATGTAAACTGGAATTTCGTAATTTGCTCCATCTAGGTCTGATAACTTCTAATTATCACTTATTTAACAACTCCCTACAACCCTCACCTGGAAGCTTTGTCTCGACACCTAGTGTCTAATTACCAATCCACACAACTACCGTGTGATTCACCCCGTACCTATCCAGCTTGAAGAGTAGCTTTTCATGCGGTATCTTATCAAAGGCCTTTTCCAAGTCTGTATAAATTACATCGACTTCATCACCAGCCTCCACTGCTCTGGTAAGGGTATCCATAAATCTGAGCATTTTGAGAGTCGTAGGACGAGATGGTAAAACCCAAACTGGTTTTGAGCAAAAAGAATGTTTCTTGAAAAGTGAGCTAAATGATGGTCTTTAATGATTGATTCGAATATTTTACAACATACCGATGTCAACAGGTCTATTGTTTAAGACTGCATTTTTTTCCCTTTTTTGCACAATGGCACCACATAAGTAGATCTTCAGTCTTCCACCATCTCCCATGACTGAATAGTACAATTGAAGATGTGTTTAAAATACCACTTTATGGATTCCCGTGTGCCACGACCACCTCTCTGTGACCGTGATCGGTAATACCACTACCGCCAATATTACCAAAAACAACTGGTATAAGCATCAAACCAAACTTTATTACAACTTTTCATCACGTCAACTGCAGATAACCGGCCTCTTTCCCGCTCGTCGGGCTAGTCTTATATCGTTTTTCTAAAGTTAATTATTTAAATATGTTATGTACTAGACAGGCAGCCTCAGAGAGAGAGGGAGATAGAAAGATAGCAAAGCAACCGGACTTTATTTCACAATCATAATAATATACACTATATTGGACTAGCGTTCCAAAGACGCTGTATTGTAATTATATTGCCCTGAGACAATAATATAATTTTACAATCATCCCAACACCTCCCTCCTAACCGTCGCCATAGGATTTCTTCCAAGGTTCTACGACAAGTCTTTTTTTGAGAATGACGTGTTCTCTGCGGTCTCTGCTTCTGTTGTTTTTCGGAAGATTCCGACACATTCGGGAGTATTTCTTCTTTTGAGTTTTGCAAACTCACTAAGTCTTCTCCTTGTAAGTCTTCATCCTCTACCTGGTCTTCACAGTTCCTGTCCTGTTTCCACTGTGACTCAAGAAGTCCAGATTCATCAAGGAACTGTCTTGTGGCTAACGGAGTGTAACGAGGTCGAAGTTGATTTGCATGTCTCATCCAGACATGTCCATCTAATGCAACATCGAAGATCCTCTCTCCTCGGCGGAACAAGATTTCTGCTGGTGCCCATCTTTGATGACCTGAGCGGAAGTCTTTCGCCCAAACCAAATCATTTTCGTTGAAAACTTTGGTCTTAGTTCCATGATGCTTATTGAATTGCGTTTCCATTTTCTTATCACGGAACTTGCCTGGTTCATCTGATGGTTTCAGAAGAGAAATTCTTGTTCTTAGCTGCCTTCCTAAGAAGTTTTCTGCCGGAGATTTTCCTCCTGGGGATGACACGCAAGGAGTGCTTCTATAAGACAAAAGAAATGTCTGAAGTACTTCTAGAGCTGGCCCCTGATTTTTCATTTTTTTAATAGCTGTTTTGAAAGTATCTACGAAACGTTCTGCCTGGCCATTTAATTGCGGATGTTAAGGTGGAGAACGAATATGTATAATGCCATGGTGCTCACAAAAATTCTTAAATTCGTGGGCCGTGAATTGAGTACCATTATCTGTCACAACCGTTTTTGGGAAACCAAACTGTGCAAAAGTTTGTCTTAGCTGTCTTATGGTCGCATGTGTATTACTGGTTACCATGTCATAGATTTCTGGCCATTTTGAGTATGCATCGACTAATATCATATACATTCTTCCTTCTAATGGGCCTGCGAAGTCAATGTGAATCCTATCCCAAGGTTTATTTTCCTTAGGCCACGAACATAGTGGTGCCTTAACAGGATTTTTGGCTGCTTCCTGGCAACTCTGACAAGACTTGACTAAATCTTCTATGTCATTGTTTATGTTCGTCCAGTAAACATATGCTCTAGCCAAGGCCTTCATACGGTTGATACCTGGATGTCCTTCATGTAGTGTACCTAGGACCTCCCGTTGTAGACTTTTGGGTATCACCACCCTATTGCCGTAGAAAAGACATTCTGAATGAATTGAAAGTGCCTGCCTAATTGCATAAAATCTTGACAATCCGCTAGACATTTTGTAGGGCCATTTTCCATTGCTTAGACAATTCATTAATTGATTTAATACTTCATCATTTTTCGTCTCTTCAATTACCTTTGTAGATGTTACAGGTAATTTTCCTAGAGATACATGAAAAACTGAGCTTACATCAACCTCTATTTTAGCAATAACTTGATCTTCCTGAGGTGCTACCTGCTTCATGATCAATCTAGATAACGCATCTGCCTGGCCGAAATTCGTTGTCTTGCAGTATTCTATATTGAAATCATATCTTTGAAGAATAAGACACCAACGCTGTAATCGGCTTGCTGTATAGCCAGGGATGCCCTTTTTGCTTCTATAAATGGCTAAGAGAGGCTTGCGGTCAGTTAGTAGTTTAAATCTCCTTCCACAAATGTATCTGTGGAATTTGCGAACAGCAAATACTATTGCTAAACCTTCTTTTTCTACTTGTCCATAATTTCTTTCAGCATCAGTCAAAGCCCGACTGGCATGAAAAATAGCTTTTTCCGAGCCATCTAGAAATTTATGAGATATTACTGCTCCTAACCCATACTCTGAAGCATCAGCCGCGACAATTATCTCCTTACTTGGGTCAAAATGAGTTAGAGCTAGATTTGACGTCAGTGTCTTCTTTGCTTTTTCAAAAGCAACTTGACATTCTGTGGACCACTTGAATTTGACGTCTTTCTTCAATAGTGCATCTAAAGGGGCTCGCAATTCCCTCATGTTTTTGATGAATGCACCATAATGATTAAGGAGACCAAGAAACGATCTAACTTGTTCAACATTTCTTGGTGCCGGCATTTCCGTGATTGCTGCTATCTTGTCCGGATCAGGATGTCGTCCTGCTGCATCAATGCAGAAACCCAAGTATTTGATTCTGGGCATAAAGAAATTGCACTTGTCAAGTCGGAAATGGAAGCCATACTTTAGGATCCTTTTAAACAATGCTTCCAAATTGGCGGTGTGCTCCTCGAATGTGCGGCCTGTCACAATAATATCATCGAGATACGCTGCTACACCTTGTAAGCCTGCAATCATAGAATCTATAATCTGTTGAAAAATGCCGGGTGCCGATTTTACACCGAAAGGCAGACGATTATATCTAAAAAGTCCACGATGAGTATTAATCGTAAGCATTTCTTTCGAATTTTCCTCCACTTCGACCTGTAAATAAGCATCGGCAAGGTCGATCTGAGTAAATAATGTGCCACCATTCAACTTTGTGTAAATGTCATCAGGAGTGGGTAGCGGATGCTGGTGCAATAACAGCGAGTCGTTTAATCCAGTCGAATAGTCACCACAGAGGCGGATGCTTCCGTTTGCCTTTTTGACAACGACAATTGGGGCTGCCCATTTTGAGTAATCAACTTGTGTGATTATTCCTTCTCCTTTTAGCCTATTGATTTCCTCATCAAGCCTGGCTAAATCCATGAATGGCACTGGTCTTTTCTTTCTGAAGACTGGTTGTGCATCGGGTTTAATACTCAACTTGGCTTTGGTCACCCTGCACAAACCTAGACCTGAGGAAAATATCTCTTTATACTGCTCCTTGAGTTTCTCCATGTCCTTCCTTGAGTCGATCTCCACACTTCTGCATGTCCTATAGTTATCGACTGCTCTGGACATCTCTGGCAGCTGTTGAATCCAAGGCATTCCACATATGTCTGAGCCATCTGTGACGTAGCAATTTCCTTTACCATTAGTAATATTGCCTAATTTGTCCCTCACAATGAACTCCACTTCCAGTTCTCCATGAACTTTGAGTTCTGACCCGTTTGCAGTTCTCAAGACAATGTCTGTCTGTTTTAAGTTTGGTGACCCAATCCTCACCCAACTGCAGTACGACATAAGTGAAACATCAGCGCCAGTATCTAGGAGAAATTTGAAGGATTTCCCTTTTACCGAAATTATCAGATGTGGCTGTGAACCAGCATCTACTGTATTAATTTCTCTTCGTCTGGAAAACTTCCTTCTCTCCTTGTTCTGAGGACACTTATTTTTGAAATGTGGTCCTCCACATAAGAAACATGAAGGTGTCTTCATTACCTTCTTAGGAGCATTCTTCCGGGTGAAATTTTGTTCTCTCCTTCCAACAGTATTTATTGCTGTTGGAACTGCGAGTGCTTTGGGGTCGTCTTTTGCCGATTTAATTACACGATAGATATTGGCTAATTCCTGCAAGGTTACCTCATCTGATTCGTCTAATTTGTTTAATAGATGTCTTCTAAAATCTTCTAGTTCTGGAGCCCTGAATGCCATCACAAATGACAGACACTTGAGTGCTTCAATGTCAATCCCATTGCTTGTTGATAAGGTTCAGTGTGTGGTCTACATCACTACCTGGAGCAAAAGAGATTTAAAGACATTTTAATCTTCGGCGGAAGAGAGTCTTTTTCGGACTGAATAAGTCTCTCAGGACTTTTACGATTTCTTCGCAGCTCATCTCTGACGGCGGCTTTGGTGAAATCCTTGCTGAAAATTGTGCGTAGCTATTCGAGTCCAACAGAGAAACCAGCAGGTCAACCTTTTCACTGTCCCTGTGAAAACTCTGGCTTGAAATACTGCTTTCAAATCTCTGGAACCATGTCTCGAAATTGTTCGCTTCCGGATCATGCGTTAATTTTCCGATTTTTTTGCAAACGTTGTGATACAGAACATCGGAGTTACCTTTTTGGTTACAAAACTCCCTGATCAACATCAACATCTCTTCACGACGTTTTTCTTCTTCCTGTCGGCGTTCTTCCGCATATTTCTCGTCCCTCGTAATCATAAACTGAAGGAGTTTCTCGATCGGATCCGTTATTTTCAATGCGTAAATTCGTCAAAATCCTCGTCGCCAATTGTTATGTACTAGAGAGGCAGCCTCAGAGAGAGAGGGAGATAAAAAGATAGCAAAGCAACCGGACTTTATTTCACAATCATAATAATATACACTATATTGGACTAGCGTTCCAAAGACGCTGTATTGTAATTATATTGCCCTGAGACAATAATATAATTATACAATCATCCCAACAAAATATATTCATAAACGCAGACAACCAATCAGATAACTAAGTACATAAATAACGTCCAATCAAAGTTTAAGGAAATAGGTTACTGCGCACAAAAGCCCTCCAATTATGATACACAAAATTAGGTCCACATGCATATCTATTAAAGGAACAACTAAGCGCCTTACAAATATTAATTATTTTATTAAATTAATTTACAAACAATTCTTAAACGATGACAAAATTAATTAAATATGTCCAACATGCCACAAACAATATAATCAAAAAGGAGGATATTAAACTTGTCATGACGGTCTCCTAGACCCAGTCGTGACACCGTGTTTCTTTTAAAATTTTTGGATGAATCCCGCTGATTTGCTACCATTGAGATTTTTCAATTTCCTACACAGTACATTTATGTCAATCCGAACCTCCTCCATCTCGACAAACAGGAACTGTGATTAAAGACAGGGGTCACTTCGGAACTTGAATCTGTAATATACACTGATGCTAAAAAGTCTGCAAATGCCTGAGTCTTCTCCTTCCCTCCAATCAAATCGATATCGTTCACTGAGATTGTACTGATTGCATCTTCTTATTTTTTTGTACATAATTCCAGAATATGTTTGGATTTGATTTGAATTTGATTGGTAACCGATTCCGAGTTTCCATATTTAGCTAAACAGACAATTTTTTATTATGCCAATAATATCTGTTTAAACATCGAGAAATTGATCATTAAAACCAAATAATAATATTGATAATATAGATCTAACCGATAATATGTTTTATTTACCAATTTTTGCCTTTTAGAAGACCCAATCTCCCTGGATATGCCATCGAATAACGAAATTATTATTTTGCCTACAGAATGAGAATTGGTGTACATGCTTGAAAGAATTTCCCAAAAGTTACGTACAATTCAAATCCTCAGATTGCAGTATGTATTGCACTGGGGAACACTTTCGTTATTGCGGTGAAGTAGAAAAAGGATCTGTGTATTCAAGTGACAACATTTCCATCGTTTTCTAGAATTGATCTCAATCAAACAACTACCACATTCGCAGAAATACAAAGTTTTTTATGCGTTTGAGTTTTTTAGCCTGTCGGCAAAGCAGAGGATACATGGCATGTTCGGATTTTCTCCAATGCGAGGATTCGGACGCCTACAATATGTTCGGATCTTGTGGGAGCAGATGCAAAGAAGGATTCACCGGAGAATATTGCTTTGAATTGGGTAAAAAACATTTGATCGATGTTGTTTTTCTATTTAGTTTTAGTTTTCCTTCATCAGTATAATAATGAAAATTCTTGCTTATTTTCTAGAATGCAAGACTTTTAGATGTCAATGTAATAGTTTAATTTTCGAAAATTTACTAATCAATTTTTCGATTTAGAAAGTATATATTTTTTACTAATTGAAACAGAAATATCTAGTAAATGCAATTATGACAAATTTCGATAACAATTTAATCATATCGTGTTGGTGAATTCATGTGATTGTGCTCGAATATACTTGCAGACGAGAACATGATCAGAGGCGAGAAAAACTTAAGTAAGTGAATTACACCATAAAATTTTGTATTTGTAATAATTCTGTTACATGCTAGTGGCAATCGTTCTGCAGAATTTGAGACATATTTATTCACATATGTATTATTATAAGCGTACATTTTCCAGCAACACGAGAAATGAGACTTGCTCGTCATTCTTTCTTGGATGAATATTTGAAGTACTTATATGTCGCTGTTCCAATCCTTACGCTTTTCTTTGTTTTGATTTGTCGGTTAGTCGTATTAAATAAAATAGGAATGAATTCCTTAACACGTAATCGAACTTTGTTTCTGTTTTGTAATGAAGCGCCTCTGGAAGAGCAACTGATGAACGTTCTTACTAGCCAGACGTATACTGATGAGGCTGATGGAATTTTAACGTGCAACAACAATAAATATGGATGCAAGGCTTACAAAATTAAAGTAATCATCAGCTTCTAGGTACTTCAGAATAGGATTTCATTCATTTCACTAGAAAAAATCGGATAATATAAATAGATCTTGTCGATCATGCAATACCCTTTGCGTCAGGGTAAATGTGAGAAAAATTAGTGATGCCACTTCCTAAATAGTTCACATCAAAATATTTATTTTGTTATACTTATTTATTTGGTCTGAAAAAATGTATTTGTGATATCAACCGAGCATCTCATCTAAAAATCATTTTGAAATCAATGAAAACATTTTGATTTTATTATTGATTTTAATCAATCATTAATAAACCCTTTAACAAACCTGAAAGTCAAAAGAACAAAAGTATGATTCAAGAAAAATTCATATTAACAACTCATTACATCCTAATAAGATATTGAAATAACCCGCGGGGTCCGCAAATTAACAAGTTAACTAATAAGTTTATTAGAGCAAGTATTCAGTTAACGGAACTAAATAACGGAAGTTAAGTGTTTAAGGATTTGAGGTACTCAAGGACGCAAATGGATATTTGGGCTTTTGAGTTGTCTGGACTGGTCTCGTTGTGTTATAATGTTTTGACTACCCAGAAAAACACACTGAATATAATTCTAATTAAATAATTAATTAATAATTATTTATCTAATTAATTATAAAATAAATTAATCTAATTAAATAATCAATAATTAATTAATTATTATTTAATAATTTAATTAATTAATAATATTTAATAATTTAATTAATAATTATTTAATTAATAATTAATAATTATTATTTATATTATTATATTTATATATTTACAGTTATTACAATTATTATTAATTAATTAATTAATTGTTAATTAATTTATTATTAATTATTAATAGATTGGGTAATAATTATTAATTATTAGTTAGGTAATGATTAATAGTTAATTAATAATTAATAAATAATTAATACTGAATTAATTATTAATGCACTGTTATTTATATTATTATATATATTTATAGTTAGTATAATTATTAATTAATTAATTGATTATTAATTATTAATAGATTTGGTTATAATTATTAATTATTAATTAGGTAATTGATTATTATTAAATTATTACTTATTAATTAATTAAATTATTTATTAATAATAAATTAATAATTATTATGTATAATAAAATTAAATTAATTATGTATTATTAAGCCAATTATTATTAATTATTTAATTATTTATTAATAATAAATTAATAATTATTATGTATAATAAAATTAAATTAATTATGTATTATTAAGCCAATTATTATTAATTATTTAATTATTTATTAATAATTAATTTTTTATTAATTTTTTATTAATTTTTAATTTATCATTATTAATTATTATAATAATAATAATAATAATTAATTTATAAAGCGCCGTGTGCATAGCGTCAGAGGCGCCTTGTATATTATGTATATAATGTTTAATTTATTATCAATAATTAATTATTTTACTGTTTTAAATAATTAATTAATACTGATAATTGATTAATTAATTATTAATTATTAACTTAATTAAGCGTATATCCTTTATTATTAATTATATCCTTAATTATGAATAATTAAATTTTGTTTTGGTCTATGATTTATTCGTAATCTATGATTTATGCAGATTCTTGACCTTCAGGAAAAGTACAAATGAATTAAAATCTCAGACTCTTTCTTGTTTCATTCCATCACCTTCAAGTATAATTGAACATCGATCAGCAACAATAGATACAATCATATTGTTATTTAAAAATAAATTTCATCAATGGTTAGAAATTTTAAAGATATAAGAAAAGCTCTTTTACAGTTCATGTTTGCTTGTAACTGATAGACAAATGTTTTCACCAACCTTTAGTTCAGAATGAAAGTCGATTAATGCATTTTTCACCAATAAAAATGTAAAATCTTTTAAATATTGCGTTACGAGTCTTTTCAAAACTTGAAGAATTATTTATCAGAGGATTGCACTTCTTCCTAATTTATCGCTTCCAGTTTTACTCAGCGTTCGTTTGCCGTAACCAATCACAGATTCATTTTTCGCTTGCAAGATGGAATGAAACGTAGTGGCACATTGGAACAGCTCAACCATTTCTATGTCATAAGGACTATTTTTTTTTGTCTCTCGCCAACCCTTTCTCCTCAGATATGCCTTTCAAAAATCCCAAAATCGCTATTTTATTGAACAAATGCAAAACTAATTTTTGAACGATGTTTAAACCAAAATTTAAACGATGCAATTTGAACACTGCAACACATTCTTTGCATCTGACTATTGGTAGCATAACTTAAAGTACTGGAGTCGTAATAGTACGTAGCTCTTACAGCTCGGTCAAGCTAAGTTAAAAACTCTAGATATGAATCAAATATTGAATCATTCTAAAACATAAAATAATATTTGTTAAGAGGCATGAGAATTGCAGTTAAATTAAATAATTAAATATTTGAGCATTTATATATAACAACATTTTTGAAAAAAAAAACGTCATTCAAAAAAGAAAGAAAAAACACAACAAACAAACGCTGTGTGCTGGCTGAGAGAATGGATTCTCATAGATATAAATACGTCAATAACCCAATCGACCAATTGAAATATTAACACCTATATTATTCTATCTTCAATACTGCTCGATGATACATTATCATCAGCATCAGCATGACATTCTTCTTTGCTTATAGATTAGTGATGTTTCTGTCTATATTTTCAGGTTAATACATTTTGTCTGTTTCTAGTTTTAATGACAGGGCATCAAAAGCATAGTGTAGATATTATATCATACCATTTGCGCAGTCGAGATCACATCATATTGTTGTAAACTTAGATTTTTGGAAATTAATTAAGTTTATATTGCTAAAATAATTAAATTTATAAGTAATTATATTCGGCATCTTTTTCGGGGACGTGGGATCTGTTATTGCTACAGAAAAGCATTCTCGATATTCACCTGATATTCAGCGAGAATCCAAACAACTTAGAAGCAAATATCCATTTGCATCTTCTAAGTACCTGAATTCCTTAAACTCTTACCTTCGATTATTCAGTTCCGTTAACTGAATACTTGCTTAATAAACTTACTCTAAAACTTACTAGTTCCCGGACCCCAGGTTATTTCAATATTCAGAGTTACCATTAGCGGTCAAAAAAATGATGCAAAAACATTAGAAATAAATATAAACAAAACCAAATTACTCGCTTGAATCAAATAATCGGTTACTTATTGTTGCATCGTCTATAAAATGCAGACTCTAAAATTTAAAAGACAATTTTTCCGATCTTGCAGAATCAACCGCTGTGAACGTCGCGTTGGGAAAATCAGGTCTCTTTTGTAATAAGATCCCAGTTTCTGAGAAGTTGTTTGACGGGAATCTGACAACGAACGAATATGTAATGCCCGGGGGATTGCCTGCGGAATGCCCACGTTCTT
Organism: Whitmania pigra; assembly: GCA_021613335.1. Classification (NCBI taxonomy): domain Eukaryota; kingdom Metazoa; phylum Annelida; class Clitellata; order Hirudinida; family Haemopidae; genus Whitmania; species Whitmania pigra. The sequence goes on from JAJTWR010000065.1 coordinate 230,530, forward strand.
ATTTGAATATCAAATTGGTGAAGTATTACAACGTGCAATATGTCAAAATATTCACTGGTCCAGGTCAGCACTGTGAAAGTTACACAACTATGGATATTTTTTGTTTGTTTGTTAGTAGCGCAGGAAAAATCGTGGGCATTTTTTCTTTTTCTGATGAGTATTACAATGTTGTTATTAGTCGTAAACTTAGATTATATTTAAATTGTTGATTTGTGGAATGGCCCATGAGAAAACAAGAAGATGTAATTTTGTATGGCTTTAAAAACTCTAAGTTGTGCTAAATACTTCATGCGGTGTTCTATTTATCATTTGAAAATATTTACCAACTTGATTATTATCCAGAACTTAAAGGTGAACTAGATAATTTAGAAGTTTATTATATCAAAGAATTGCAATTCGAATTTTGTGCGGATTATGCACGTCGTGTTCCACCCTCGAGTGAAATTAGAATTAATTGTGCATACTCGAGCCAGTTATACGCAGAGATGCAGGTGAAGCTACGTCGAGCAGTTGGATTTGATATCGCCGAGGTTGAAGTTCACAGCTTAAGTAAGTGATATCTTTTGTTTGAGTCAGATATAGAGATGTAAAAAAACATGTTTTTTTGGTCCAAGTTTTTTTTTTATGTGTTTTTTATGGTTTGTTTTTATTGTTTCTTTATGTTTTTTTTGTTTTTTTTTTAATTTGTTGAAAAGTGATGGTTCATGATTAGTTAAACAAGTTTATTGCAACATAAGTAAAAATTAATACAAAACTAGAGCATCAGTGCTAATTTAAATCAAGTTCTGAGTCCATATCACCAAATAGTCTTCTGCTTCAGAGTTGTAATTACCTTCTGAAGAAGCTTACAGCTTTAAGTTTTTGGGAATAAAAACCAGTTTTGTAGCCCTATTTGTAGTGAGTTGGTTCCGTTTATCATTTTGGATAAATGAATGCACTGAAACACTGGGTATACTTAAGGAAGACTTTAACAAGTTATTCAAATGGGCAGAAGATTGGCAGATGCTTTTCAACGTAAGCAAATGCTCCATTATGCATATGGGATGCAAAAACACGAAAGTTGAATATGTATTTGGAGGAGGCATTCTGGAGCAATCTAATCATGAAAGGGATCTGGGGGTAATAATGCAGAACAATGGAAAAGCATCTCAACAGTGCATGGAAGTTGCTAAAAAAGCAAAGAGAGTACTTGGAATGATAAAGAGAACATTAGTGAGTAGGGACAAGTATGTAATACTAAGATTTTATAAGGCATTAGTAATCTGAGTACTGTGTGCAAGTGTGGAACCCTCATTTGAGAAAGGATGTAGAAGTGTTGGAAAGAGTACAAAAAAGGCAACCAGGATGATAGAAGGTTTTGGAAAGCTGAGTTACGAGGAAAAATTAAGTAGATGTAAATTAACAACTCTGGAAAAGAGAAGAAATAGAGGGGGCCTCATCGAGGCATTCAAAATGTTATCAGGAAGGGAAGGCCTTTTGCCTGAACAGTTTTTCGAAGCCACAAAAAGTTCCACTACCAGAAAGGCATTGAGAAATTTAAAAAATAATTATTTCAGGACAAGGGTGGTTTCTTTAGAACATCAAAACTTCATTTTCAAAGTTATAAATTTTTTTTTATTTTTATGTTTTTTTGTGTTTTTTTTTGTTATGAAATATTTCAAAAAGAACAAAACATTTTGAAATTAAACAACTGAAATATTTCACGCTCACATCTCTAGTCAGATATCAATCGATAGCTAATCTAATCGTTACCAAGATCTAGGACGGAGTCTCTAAAAAGGACGTCGTTGCTAAGGAATATTTAATTAGGGATTTTAATAATTAAAGATTCTTGTTTAGCAATTGATCAAATTAAGTTCTAATTGTTAGCTGCAGAAACAGACGACTTCCTATTGATTTATCGCGGTTGTTTTAGTAATATTACGGCGGACGTTTTTAAGCTTGACTGGGAGGCATGTCAGAGAAAATGCTTTGCGGAAGAACATAATTTTGCTGCCATAAAGGTACAATGACTGGCAGAGTTTGATAATTTCTCATTTGTTATTACCCATTAATGATGGCATTCACATTGAATTTCCACCTAATTACTGACTATAACATGTTTGCTAAACATTGATAAATTATGAACAATAACCTAACTATGTCCGTTATTAAATGGATGTTATTACATCTTGACGTTGGCAAATAAAATTTAAAAAAAACAAATTGATTTTTTTAATAAATTGATAGCTGATTTTAACAGGGAAACAGCCTTTGTGTCTGCACGGATTATGTAGCAGAAGAATTCCAGGTTGATGATAGTTATTGCGACATAATATGTGAAGTAGGCCACAGGGGCTGTGGAGGCGAAAACAGCTTTTCAGTTTACATGAGTAAGTATGTCAATATTATTTTTTAATCAGTAAATAGTAGTATACTCAGTTAAGATTATTGTTTGCTAATCGTTGAAGAACGCGCACTTCATTTGAAGAGACTTAATTTATCTTAATAATTTTAAATTATAATTAAATTACAGTCAGAATTGCATTGCCACATTACGACGGATGTTACTTTGTTACTAACGATTTCGTTAACGATGGACAAAAGTTGGAAAACGCAACAATTGGGAAATGCTTGCAGCTTTGCGACGATAAACATTTCGCCGTAATGATGGTTATTAAAATGGAATACCACATATATAGAATAATATAACTAATAATTAACTACATTAGTAATTGATACGTACTTTACGTTTGAATAATATTTAAAAACACTTTAAATATTCAACAATTAAGTTCACTGCAATAATTTGCAAGAATTGTTATCAATGTACACTGAAAAATAATACATAATATAAACCAAATTGTTGGATAATACGAATAATGTAGTTAATATAATGAAATACATAATGAATTTATAAGATAATTGATTAATATCCACATAAACAAATAATTAAATTTAAATGTATCATCTTCAGCCGCTAATAAAAATCTTTTGTAATCCTAAAAATTTCTATGCAACTAAAAATACTATGTACAGTGTCCAATTAAAAAACTCATTATTTCATAATATAAATTTGTCTAAATAAAATTAAATATAAAAATACACTTGATAAATGTTAACGATAAATGTAATTATACTTAAAGAAGGGAGAATACTGCATTTGTAGAGACACTACATTACCATGGGATTATGTCAGGTCAACCGAGGGAACATGTTATTATACATGTCCCGGTAATAGGAAACACATTTGTGGTGGTAACCCATATGTTTCTGCTTATACAAGTATAAAGACATTTCATTCTACTTTGCGTTATTTATTTTAACAAACAATTTTAATAATTAATATTATATTATATAATTATAAAAATAATAATTTTAGTTACCATATATTAATAATATTATGATAATTATATAATATAATATTAATTATTAAAATTATTATAATAATATTTCAAATATTCGTAAACAACATCGAGCGGGGTTCTCTTTTGTATCAACAAATTACTGCCTAATACGTGCTAAAATCAAAATTATATATATATCGGTAATTGAAATTATTGTTCTTCTGTGTCTATTGGCGTGTTGTTCATCGGTTTCTGTGCGCGTTCTACTAAATGCCCGCTATGTCTAAATCAATCACTTCGGAGAATCTTGAAATGATTCTGCTGAGAGTATTGGAGAAAAACAACGATTCGTTGAATGATACTCTCCAGAAAATGACTATCAATTTAGAAATGATGATGCAAAAAATGTTGGAGAAAAACAATGAAATGTTTGAAGGGATACTTGATAAGATGGCGGACATAACAAATAAAATCAATTCCGCACTACGATCCTTTAGAAATTCTATGTCAGATGTAACTAAAGTAATAATTGAATCCTTGGACAACGTTATGGATAAGTGTACGTCAAGATTGGAGGGCCTTGAAACAAAGGCAGGTGAATGGCAAGTTAGAGTCCACAACCCTTCCCGTCAGTGCAGTACCAGTTGAATCAGTGCAGGAGGCGATCTGGAGACTCACAGAAGAAAGAGAAGGAAAAAGGAAAAAAATGTCATTATCTGTGGTCTACCAAAAATCCCACAACTTACTGACAAAGAACAAATATTTAACCACCAAACCAACAAAAAGACTCGTCGCTTGCACCCAAGAAATCCTACATCGAAAATCTATGTCACCCTTGCTTCATCTATCGAAGTGGATGATGTAATCCAATCAAGCATCCTCCTTCGCTCTTCTCCAGACCAGGCAATCAAAAATATTTTCATAAATCAAAACTTTACCAAACTTTTCTGTTAATGAATGTTGGAATGTGTTTAGTGAATATATCCTTGATGCAATTAATACGTTTATACCACTAATAGTAAAGTCTAGAGCCCCAAACAAAAATTCTCCTAAATGTTTAAACCGCCCAATCTAAAAAAAAAAAAATGAAATATTGGCAACAATGGAAGACAACAGGATATCATCATGATCTTAACAAATACAAACAGAATTAAAGTTTGCAAAAAAGTCTTGTCAAGCAATAAAACAAAGGCAAATACAGAAAGAGCTTGGTATGATGAAAAATGGAGCGACTGCGAAAGCTCTCAATGGCTCCTTCATGTCGCATGCTGTTTGTCGCCTGCAAACTTCGACTATGCGGGGCTCTCATTGGCCTTGTTATGTCGATCGCCTCCACCCCAGTTTGCCTACAGCGGTCATGCAAGCTCTCAGTGGCTTCTTCACACCGCCTTAATATATGCAAACTGGGCCTTATAATTTCTTTGTAGCGGCAGCCGGAGATAGAAATTTTCGGGACTCGACCGCGGGTCTTTTAATGCTACATGAACAGCGTCATTTGATAATATATTAATAATATTATTATTATTTGTTATGAACAGGCAGCCACAGAGAGAGAGAGAGAGAGAGAGATAGAAAGGTAGCAAAGCAACCGGACTTTATTACACAATCATAATACTATACGCTGTAATGGACTAGCGTTCCAAAGACGTTGTATTGTACCGTATTTTCACCCATATTACACGCGTGTTATGTTCGATTTTACTTACCACGCACCCCCCTATGCGTGCTATAATCGTATGCGTGTAGATTAAATTTACATGAATTTGATTTCCGACCAACAAAAAATAAAAACATTTAAATGATAGCACAGACTGTTGGTTGTTTTTGTAAAAGCTTTAGACTATATTTTTAATTTTAAATAGTTTATAATTGATTGGGCGTTAGTGCATTGCATAAAGAACTTTCGATATATGCTTACAGAAGCATGTGAAAAAACATTCACGCTAATCATTGCTTTGTCCAGCTCTCGAATTTATGACGTCAACTTGAATTTAACATAAATTAATTGATGGTAACTATAGGAAACTTGTACGGTATTGTACTTTTTTATGAATTTTCATCATAATTTTTCAACTCTTTGTTATTCATAATTATAATTGGAGCTAATATTTTCAGTTTGTGGGACAATGTTTTTTTCAGCACTGGTGGTTCAGACAGCTTTGGTTTGTGCTGTTTAATATTTTAATAGTCAAACATCACATGCATGGACTTATTGTAGCAAATGTCTTCAATCTCTTAATGGTCTTGCTATAAAAACTCTTTGAAACTTCTCAAAAGCATGGAACAAAATAGTTACAATCCTGGAAAACAAAATGGAAGTCTTAGCCCATTCTCTTGGAACTCATTATAAAGTTTAAAATTGGTAATTGCAATGAATTACCACCACTGCTTTGGCTTTTTCTGGTGATGAGTCACTTGATTTTCTACATTGCTATAAGAGAAATTCATGAAACCCATTGGATGGTATAAATTATATGCAGCTTTTGGCCACACTTTTATGTTATAGTTGATGCACTGTTTGAACCTCAACAATGCCATACCTTCACAGTAAAGGTACAAATGCATAACTTCAGTATTTGCTTCAAGAATTGATCTCAATTTAATTAAAAAAAAACCTTGTTTTTTTCAATGCAATTATCTATAAAAGTTATTGTACATGAGCTGCATTTCATCAATGATCAATGATCCATTTATGGTTCTTGAAAGGGAGACTTTAACCTTGAAATCTCATAAAATTTCATGTTATAATTGATATAGGGTTTGGACCTCAACAATGCTATACTTTCCATTGAAGCTGTGTCTCACAGCATGATGCATCTGATTTACTTCATCATCTGCTCCAAGAATTGATCTCAAATATTCAAAAATGTCTCTTAAGATTTGTACATTTAATGTTTTATTAACGTCTGCATAGCTAGATGATTAGGACGGTGCTCCCGCAGCGGGGTTTGAATCCCGTGCTGCCATCGTGAGTTTGTACATTTATACATTTAAAATGAAAATGCAAAGGGTCCGCTTAACAAGTCTCTGTGTCCCATAACTCCCTATATATGGAAATCACATATTTTAAATGTACAAATTTTTAATTCCCTTTGCAGCGTGGAATTGGTTAACGAGTTCGTTACCGTCCTTTGAAGTATTGCTTCACTTTTGTCTTACAAATTATTATGCATAAACCATATGCATTCCAAAGTAGGAAGTTGATGCAAATCTTAAGATAAAAATAGTTTCGAGGAAGAATTGAAGAGAGAACGCAATATCCAAGCGACTCGTGACCAATTTCGGTCAATTGCAGCGAGCTCATGAATCGTTAACCAGTTCTTTGAAGTTTTTAAACAATTTATTAACAGACAAAAATCAATCATAAGACCAATAATTATTCCTCATCATCAGCTAAGCCTTCAAATCCGTCAAAAGTCGAACATTCTTCATATTCAATTTCGGCTCTTGCCGGATCGCAGGCTAGTTCAATGTCCGGGTGGTCACTTTACTCCTTTCCTGTAGACTTAATGCCAGCATTTCTAAAGCCACTCAGAATCAAATCAGGCGACACTTTGTCCCATGCTCGTGCAACTCACGTGCATACCTCGGAATACAAGGCCTTCCTGTCTCGTCCAAACGGTGTATGAGTGTGTGCGTCATTCTGCATCCATTCCTCCCTCTCAGATCTGTCAATTTATCAACGATTTCTAATTGCAGTTTGGATGATAGACCACCCGGGATGATTGCAATGTGACATCCGCTTAAGTTGAGCATCTTCTTAACTGACTCCTTTTTATGAGCAGTCATTGCATTCATGATCAACCGCGAGCTCTTTGAAAAGAATCCCCGGTCTCGTTTGAGATTTCTGAAAACAGAGCTTCATGCTGAAAATTTTTTCGCATTGTCTCTTGAAAATCAATATTGGTTTTGACTTGGTGCCAGCCGCAAAGCATCCAAGTATGACTGTGAAACATGTCCGTTCGTAACCACTTGCTGTTATTGCCACAGTTCTGGCGCCAGATGCTTTCACTAGCGGGAATGTCACAAGCTATCTCTTCCTTTGTTCCAAGACCCATAGCTTTAGATCAGACTCTAACTTTGGCCATTTCGCATTTTGGCCAAGGCATGCACGTTTTCTCAGGTTCAGTTTCTCAAGCAATCATTCCTTCTTTCTGCATTCGCGAACCGACACTTCATTAACGTTGAACTCCCAAGCAGCTGCTCTGTTACCTTTGTCTTTTGCTCTAGAAATGACTTGAAGCTTGTAGGCAACAGTGTACGAGTTACGTTTATCAGCCACTTTCTTAACGACGTCGATATTTCAATCTATTTATTTGATTATAGTCCGTTATTAGCATGACTAAGATGATTTTGACTTATATTTCAATCAAGAGCACTTCTATCTATATATCACTGTATTTATCACTTCAAGTATCGGCCGCTCAGCCAACGGAAGATTTTTTTACAACTTTTATATTTGATTGTTTTATATATTAGAAACTGCTTCAATTTAATATTTTAATGTATATAATTTTAATTTAAATGTTAAATTATTTTAGCCATAAGAAAAAAAAGCGTCTATTGGTGCGTGGTATAATCGTTTGCGTGTTTTATAAGTGATTTTTTATATAAATTGGAAAAATTGCGTGTTGTATTCGTCCGCGTGTTAAATTCGTCTGCGTGTTTATTTCGTAAAAATACGGTAATTACATTGCTTTGAGACAAATATATAATTTTGCAATCATCCCAACATTATTATTATTACTCAATAAAAGAAATAATAATCCGTTCAAATAACTAAAAATTTCATGCATAAGTAACCACTTTGTTAAATATCTTTTTTGTATAATTAATTGAGTTTCTTAAAAATTTAAATAATTCATTATTTTTTATCGTTTTCACTTTTGCAGCCTGTAAAAAAATTTCCATTCATTTAAAATGTTCAGATATTTTTCATTGCGAGATTCCAAATACTTACGATATGTACGGAAATTGCAATGGATCTTGCGAAAGTGGATACTTTGGTGAAATGTGCTTGGAGCGAGGTAACTGGCAAATTGTTATCGTTTCGTTTGTAGAATTAAAGTTTGCAAACCGAAAAACACTTGTCGATATGAATAAATTCACATTTATATTTTTAGAAAATAAATATCTGGCAGAATTAAGCAACGTCTCAACAACATGGAGCATGGAATTATGTTAGCATTTTGAATGCGTTAATGTTTCAAATGACGATATTAATTTTAAAATCTTAGTCTTATTATTCACTTAATAATTAAATATTTTCAAATGACATTTTTCGGGGGTTTGATATGTATTAAAGACAAGCGGCTGATTGATTTCTGGCATCAGCATAAAAGATTACTTCCCATATTGTTCTCGATTGTTTTTATCTTGATTGTTTGCATTTTGACCTGGTGAGTTATTAGTAATAACTTATTATGTAGTACTCATATAAATATTTTTGATCATGTGTCAGGACCCTAGCTTATGTCAATTTAGTAATCGAAAAGCTAAAAAAAAATGATTAACTTACAATTAATAAACAAACAAACAAACAAACAAACAAACAAACAAACAAACAAACAAATAAATAAATAAATAATCATTACAATCGTAATCAAACATTTTTCACTTGAAAGTTGCTCAAAGAAG